>JAUPFP010000020.1:1790000-2231394 GCA_036925085.1 Brachycybe producta
GATGTGTGGTCAATCAGTACAGAGTCTAGAAGTTACGTTTCGGGTCATCTGGTCATGTTGTACAGACTGTGCCACCTTCATGAAACTGTTTTATGCAGTAGCAAGACCATTAATTTCTTTTTCATTTTGCACATAGATTGGTGAGGCAACCTTACCTTCACATGGGGGGAAAGTAATGAAACCATCCTCCTCAATGCTGCACCTGGGAGTGATGATCAACCCACATTTTGACTGGTCTTCTCAAGTCTGCTACCATCAAAGGAAAGTAGAGAGCATGGCTACTCAGTTGTTTGCTGTTTGTGGCCATGATGAGTCCGGCAGTATTGCGGGAAGTGTATAAGGTTGCACTGCTCCCCATGCTACTTTATAGTGCATATGTTTGGGGTAGCAGAGCATCTACTGGCACACTGAATGCTACCTAGAGGCAGTTTCTTTTTGGCAATCACCAAGGCCTTTCATACAGCACATACAAGGGCACGTTAGGTGCTTTCTGGGTGCACACCTGTGTTAATAATTGCACATGGCTGTCACATATTTTGTAAACATTGCCAATCATTCTCTGAGCTGCTGGACACTCCCTTGGCCACTAAGAATATCCTGCACCCCACACTCCAACAAGAATACCCCATGGAACAGTGGACTACATAAATAAGTATTCATTTGGATTTTTGTATCTACACCAATGGATCAAAACGAGGTTGGCTCTGCGTTTGTAGTAATCAACCACAGGCATGAATTTTATTATTGGGATGATGGGCAGGGAGTGTGTTCCACAAGGGACAACTCTAGTGATCTGCTTGAACTAACTATCTGAACTAACTGTTGTGGCATTAGGATCCATCACACATGCTGATTCATACCATGTGAATGCTGATATATGTAATTTTTGAAGTTATGGTTGGCCTGGATTAAGGCTCATGCTGGCCACACCTGGAACGAGCATGCCAACCAGCTTGCCAAGCAGTGGACCATGTCATTTACAGTGGCAGGCCACAGTTGTGCAATATTGAGCTTCCAGGCAGCAGTCCGAGCCAAGGACCACCATGAGTGGCAGTCTCTGTGGAACTTTTCTAATACTGGCCACCAAGTCTATGAGCTGCTTCCACAGTTGAACCACTCCCACCACATCTTCTCAGGGAAAAAAGTTTAGTTGATGACCAGTCGTAGTCCTTTCAATCACTACATCCAATGTTTTTAGCTTTCCACTACAGATGGCTGCTGCCTGTGGAAACTTGGTGAGGAGGACACTACAGCACAGTCTCTTCTATTGTATGCTCTCCCCACTTGCACTGCAGCACATGACCGACTCATCTCATGATCCACTAGGGCCGGTGTTAGTTGGCCAATCCACCCAGCTGATACCCTGATTATCATGATAATGCCACCACCGACAGCAGCTCAGCCAGTGACAGTGATGACTCCCAGTGAGATACTAGTGGCCACCCCAATCATTGGAACTCTGGTAATACAGACCTGTTAATCACAACCTAGTGCATAGACCCTAGCTGCTAACCTAGAGATAATTTGTTTAGGTGGTACCCTGAAGGGGTAGGGGCCCTAGGCTCTTGTTTACCTTCCCGGTGAAGACCCTTCTTGTTAAGCCTGTTATACACAAACTGGTGTAAGTGGCCTAAAGCCTATTGGCAGGTGTGCCATAGCTATATATGCAAGCGAGTTTTGCATATCACAGTGTGCTGCCTCATAGTGGATGTTGCACCATTTGAGTTCATATGATGCATACAAGGGAACGTTCTTCTAGGCAGCGTGGTGCTGCACACCATAGTGGACGACTTTATTCTGAAGAAATAATTTTGGACCCCCACCCAAAAAATAATCCTGGCTACGCTACTGTTTGGTGCTGTTTAGTGCCCAAACGACAACGTTAGTGCTACTTATACATTGTTGGCCATGTTCACACCACTTTCAACTCACATACAGTCACCAAATTGCCACACATGCTTTGTACACACATTCTTAAAAGTACTAAGTCGTATTTTTCATTTTTGTTTTCTATTTTTACAGAGGATAAAAATTCTTTTAACACCGTGGAAGGACAACCCTACAATGGTAGTAAATTGTGACATACATCAGGTGAAATTAGTTTCAGGACTGCCACTAAATTCTAATGATGTATAAAAATACAACTTCACAAAATAATATAATGACAGCAATTCATTTGATGGTGTAATGATTACTTATAATTAGCGACGACAGCTTAGAGCAACAGGATCATATTAGTAGGTCTAAATTTTATTTAGGGAGTTATGTTTGTGTCACGTGCACGTTTATCCAGACATGGATTATGGTTGCTATCAGATTAAGCTATGTACAATCTGATACATTTTACTCACATATTATGTCGGCGTTTATAAGAAGAAAATGTTCACAAATAAGTTTTAGATGTAACCAGAGTAACTTTTTGCTCATTAAGTTAAGTTAAAGAATGGTCTACACTTTCTATGATTTTATCATAGAAAGTGTAGACCATTCTTTAACTTATCTAGTTAAAAAATAAACGTTAAATTTCTTTAACAAATTGCCATTAAACAGTTGAATACTGTGTGTGGGACATTTGCCCTAAAGACACTTGCTCAACGGACACTTTCCTTAACAATTTGCCCTAAAAGGAAATTTGTCCTAAAACCATTTGCCATAAAGACACTTTCCCTAAAACTATTTGCCCTAAAGTGAAGTTTGCCCTAAAGTGAAGTTTGCCCTAAAACCATTTGCCCTAAAACCACTTGCCCTAAAAGGACATTTGCCCTAAAACCACTTTTTTGTTTTCTCTTTTCATACGGTTTAGTGACTTTCGGTGGAGTATGTTAAGTAGGTTTTGCATGCCGCAGGCATGGAAAAAACGCCAATTTAACATACTCCACCGAAAGACACTAAACCGTATGAAAAGAAAGAACAAAAAAGTGGTTTTAGGGCAAATGTACCTTTAGGGCAAATAGTTTTAGGGCAAATGTTCCCTTAGGACAAGCATCTTTAGGGAAAATGTCCCTTTAGGGCAAATGGTTTTAGGGCAAGTGGATTTATTGGAAATGGCTTTAGGGCAAGTGTTCGTAAGGCAAGTGTATTTAGGGCAAATGTCTACATCCCGTGAATACTGTATTTCAATTCCTGAAAATACCTACTTCCACATTAAATTTACTTGTTACAGCTTCAGAGTTTATCATAATCAGGTATAACATAAATGTGGAACTAATTTTATTATTTATACATGAATTGACACGTGGTTCTTAGCGTTTTGTAAAGTTCCGAGTGTAGGCCTAACTATCTTTAGTAGGTGTTGGATTTATATGCAATTGTCTATGTCGTTTGCTCATATGCAGATGCTCGAAACACAGTAAAACATACATTTCACAACAGTGAAATATAAATTATCGAGTTTTATTGAGCCTAAAAATGCATATTTAGCCATTTTTGGCATATTCGAAATCTTGCATTTTAGAGTATTTTTAAATTGCTTTAAGGGAATTTTAAAGTATGAACGCTTCTTGAACTCTAGTTATTCGTTCATGTGCAAAATGAAGAGAAATTTAAATGTGGCGTAGAATCTAGAAGGGTATACCGTAGCTCAATTCTTTAAAAGGCTGCGTCGCAAAATTACTTTGAAAAATCTCCACAAAGAGCGCTAGCATCGTTTTTCTATTGAGCCCTTAGACTCAATGTTGAAGAAAAACCGTTAGTTTTTAAAATACACAGTGGCGGCATTATATTTTTTTTTCTTATTTAAAATTGTCCAATTTTGATCGTTCAAAGTGCGGTGGCCACTTTAAATAAATGCTGATCTAGTGATCGAATGACAAAAAATTGGTAAGTGTTTTACTATTTTTAAAAACTATTTTAAACTCGCGAATTTCTAACTCTTATGTTAAACTCCATTGAGCACGCCCTTCTAAGGAAAAAATATCCATTGAAATGTTGATAAAAAATACCTAAAAATAATTTTTAAAAGAACACAAGTAAACCACAGTGAAACCAACAAATTGGCGCACGAGCAGCGTTCTTTCTGTTTTTTTTTTAATTATTTTACATATTTTACCAACATTTTTAATGGATGTTTTTTTTTTCTTGTTTCGGCGTACTCAATTGGGTTTAACGTACAGTTAGAAATTCGCGATTTTGAAATAGTTATTAAAAATAGAACCACACTTACCAATTTTTTGTCATTCTATCAAAATAGATGAACATATATTTAAAGTGCACGTAAATTTAAAGATGAAAATAAACATATTTTAAACGTAAAAATAAACGTATTTTAAAAATTAACGTGTTTTCCTTAACATTGGGTCTATGGACTCAATAGAAAAACGATGCTAGCGCTCTTTGTGGAGATTTTTCAAAGTAATTTTAAGATGTAGCCTCTAAGCGTATTTTCATGTTGATATCTTTCAATATAAGCTTTTTATGCTAGTTTGTAAATGATCTGACTATAAGCAGGCAACAATTAAAGTTCATTTTTAAAGATATCAAAGTTAAAATAACCTTAACTGATTGAGATAATCATTCCAGTTTCTAAAATACTTTCAAATCATCTTTTCATAAACCATCATAAATACAGTGGAAATTAAAGTTTAACAGAAAATGTAATAAAATTAAATCTTTTTTTCGTGTTAAACGATTTTCGTGTTAAAACAAAGAATTTTTATACTGTCCTATGGGACCGGACCAAATATATTTTCATTTTTTTCCGATTTTTTCTTCTGCATATGATTCGTTTTCGCGTTAATTTATTTCCACTGTATCAGTATTATTTTCATTCTGGAAGTTTTTTATATTTTTCATTGAGTAATAATGAAAGCACTAGAAAAACTACTTTAAGATGAAAATTTCTGTAATTTAGTAAATTTGTCTACTTTTTAAGTTTAAATTATATTCCGTAAGTTACATCTATAGATTAGGATGATTAGGATTTAAAGAATATTTTCCCATTTTATCACACGTAGAATAATTAAAAGCATAATTAATGATTTTTAATGCAGATAAACGTTTGTTTTATATAGGCAACATAATATTGAAAGACTTGTTACTAAAGTCAAACATGTGAAGTCTTCAATTTGAGGCACACAAACCCACATTTTATAATATACATTAGAAATAGCATTAGTTATATCTATACTAAATTAAATATTATTGGAACAATAATTATTTATAAGTATTTAAAAATTATATAAACGATAAATTAATGAATTACAAGATTTCCTAGCTAGAGCTCAATAAACTTGTCCTGAAAAATATTTCTGTAATACAAATCATAGTTCTATAACCCAAGAAAAGTTCTGAAATCGTGAATACTATCTAGTGAGATTTCAGGGCCGGATTAAGACGAAATTGGGCCTGATGCTGCAGTCAGCCTTTATTGAACATGATTCATGAATAATAATGACGTATTATCGTCAAGAATCCCCAAGATATTGCAAAAAACGCAGTTAAATCTTAGGCTATTACTTTACTGGACTGGCAACTCCCGAAATTTTTTGTTTGACAGTTATGAATCGTGGTTTTCCAAGTGGCACCTCTAGCGGGACTATGTTATATGAACTTTAATAGTAAAAGTCAAGTTTTGGACGAGTTCATTTTGTAGCTATGTAGGGTGTATTTTTATAAATTAGTATAAAAAGTATGGCCGATGAAGAACTACACAGGCATAGCCTCCTATAGATACTATCTATAGGAGGCTATGACACAGGCAATTAAAAATCGGGACAAACAGAAGTTGGCTCCGCCTTTTTTATGACGAACGCAACTTCTAATTGGTTGGTTATGTACCTGACGTCACATCAATCAACGTTGAACCACACAAAAAAAACAGACTTTTACTCGCGATTTTCTTTAAAAATAATGCCACCAGCCACCTAAGTAAACTGTTTAACGTCGTTGTCTGTTTTCATCTGGGCCTATTTCAGGAATCGGCCTAATGCTGCAGCATCAATAGCACCCACTTTAATCCGGCACTGAGTGAGAACATGATACAACAAATGGCAAAATTGAAAGAACAACATGTGGTCTGCCATTAAGAACAGGGACACATCTTTGTGTCTTTCTGTAACCCACTGTGATCCATTTTTCATTTCAGAAGGTCTGAAATAATGTTAAAACCATTAGGAAGGCCTTTAGCTGAAAAAAGTTCTAAAAGCCATCTTTTCAGAAGGTTTTCTTGTACTCTAGGAAAGCCTTTAGAAGAAAAAAGTTCTAAAAGCCATCTTTTGTGAAGGTTTTGTTGAGCTCTAGGAAAGCCTTAGAATAGCCTCTTGAGATAATTATTTAATCATAAATTGAAATGTCTATACAGCTCATGGTGACTTTGAAAGTGTTCACTTATATTGCAAAGCTATTGGCTGTTTATATACAGTATGTAGTAACAGTGTAGAGCACCTGTTATGAGACTCAAGTCTGGATCCTCTTAGTTTATACAGGCTGGATAGAATGTCTGATTTTATTTCCATTTTTGGCAAACATAGTCATTAATGTCAATGGAAATTATGGGCCCAAAGTTTTTGCTAATAATGGTCCGTGGAGAAAAGCTGCATGCGGCCAAGGAAACAAAATTGCTATGATATACAATAGATGATAAATTTGCAAGGGCTGCCTCTAGTTATTCACATTTTATTTAGAAGCAAATAATTCGTAGAATCTCGTTGTCATGAAGGCAGCTAGGTGACGATAATAAAACCACGAACCAATTAAAAATATAAGTGATATTAATTTATTGAATGAATAATAATTATGTACAGAAGAACGTCGATTTTTGGAACTAATGTTGGACATGTCTGATAATTAAAATAAAAAAGTTTAGAAATGCAAGAATGTCACCTCTCCATGTCTCCCATCACGGGTCGACAATTATACCACCCTATGAACCACACCCCAGAGAGATAAGTAAAGGGACTCAGGCTTTAAGCAAAAAAAGCAAACAACATTTATTCCTAATATTTCTACCAACACCAACAAAAGTAACAGAATGGCAATATTTTAACAGTAATCCAAATTTAACAAAGTTTGGCATAATAATACAGTATAGAGATTTTCTATACATGTTGATGACCATATGAACAATCAACATGTAAACAACATCTGGAACCGTACTCACCTTTCTCATAGCAAAGAGGTAGACTGGTTCACAGTCGCTTCAGAATAACTGGGAGTTGAGAAGGCATCGGTCGTTTGCCATTCACTCTTGCTCGTGGTCATTTTCCATTCTTAAAGCTCACATTTCTCTAGTCTCATATCACACACACATACAAGTTACAAAGTAAACATAGCATAAGACAGAAACGCAAACAAAAAGTGGACAATCGGTCAAACAACAAATATTTCAAACAAGTTTCAAACAAGAATTTTTAAAACCACTAAGGGACTTTATTTTTATATGATTTTGATAACCGAGATAATACTAATTGGAATTCAATTCGCTACCACATTTACACTTTTCCAACCAAAAATTATTCTATGCTATTTTACAGTAATTTTCATTTTAAACTGAAGATACATTTTAAAGACTTAAACTGTATTTAAGTCTTTAAAATGTATTTTCTGTTTGATTAATTTGTTGAAAACACTCATTTTCACACTTGTCCTACTTTGTTTGCTGATTGTTGATTGACTTTTATTGCTACCTGTTTTGTTCAAAATTGTCTTCAGCATAGCTAATTCATCATCATCATCATCATTTCCTTTGCGTTATCCCGCAAGCAGCAGGGTCGGCCTTGCTGGTTCTAACTCTCCACTCGTTCCGATTTTGCACCAAGCCCCCAGTGACCCCACATGCCACCATATCCCGTTTTACTACCACGTCCCAGTTTTGCTTGGGTCTTCCTCTATCCCGTTTTATTCCCAGGTCTAAGATCATTGCTTGCCTCAGCAGCCCATCTTCTCCGTTCCTGAGGACATGCCCAAACCACCGCAGCCTATTTTCCTGCATCTTTTCTACTATATTTGTTACCCCTACACTACCCCTAATAAAATCATTTCTGATCCTATCCCTTCTGGTCACCCCACTCATAAACCTTAGCATTCTCATCTCAGCTACCTGCATCCTATCCTCATGCACCTTCTTGATTGCCCAACATTCTGACCCATACAACATAGCTGGTCTGACTACTGTCCTATAAAACTTTCCCTTCAATTATATAGGTAACTTCCTGTCACATAAAACTCCACTAGCCTGCCTCCACCTATGCCAACCTGCTTTTATCCGGTTTGTGATGTCTAAGTCTAAGCTCTCATCATCTTGCAGCACATATCCTAAATATTTGAAGTCATGCACCTGCTGTATTAAACTGTCCCCAAGTCTAATCCCCTCATTCAACTGTTCTTTCCCATCCCACTGAAATTTCATGTACTCCGTTTTTGCCGTACTTATTTTCAACCCCTTTGATTCCAAGGCATTCCTAGTCTCCTCTAACCTTATCTAAAGTTCCATTTTGGATTCCCCAACTAAGACTATGTCATCTGCAAGCAGTGTACAACAGGGGACCTCCTGCCTCACCCCTGCCAGTAACTCATCCAGTACCAAAATGAATAGATATGGACGAAGTGCTGAGCCCTGGTGCACACCAATCCTAACACGAAAACTATCAGAGAACCCCCAGGCAGTCTTAATGCTTGTCCATGCATCCCTATACATGTCCCTCACCATATCTATATAACTCTCACCCATCCCCTTCTTCTGTAAGACCTCCCACAATAACTTCTGTGGTACTCTGTCATAGGCTTTCTCTAGATCTATAAATACTATGTGTAACTCTTTCTTGGCAGCCGAAACTTCTCAATAACTTGCCTTACGTCAAAAATAGGATGCATTGCGGATTTTCCTGGCATAAACCCAAACTGACTTCCCCCAATTGCAGTTTTACCCCGTAGTCGAGCTTCAATTACTTTCTCCCAAAGCTTCATCGTATGACTTTATAGTTCCCACATTTCTGAACATCAATCTTCCCTTTGAAAATAGGCACTAACCAGCTGCCCCGCCATGCACCTGGCATTTTATCCCCCATAGCCAATCTATTGAATAACTTTGTGAGCCAGGAAATGGCAACATTCCCCAATACCTTCCACACCTCTACTGGTATCCCATCTGACCCTAAAGCCTTCCCTAGCTTCATGTTTTGCAATGCCTGAACAATTTCCTCAGCCCTAACCTGCTCCACTTCTTCTCCATCATTATTTCTTCCAGTGAAAGGCTCATGCTCTACCCCATCATTCATAAGCTTACTAAAATATTCCCCCACCTGTTCTGTACTGGCTCCCTACCCCACAATACTTTGCCCCCATTATCCTTGACACTCACCACCTTTTCAATATCCCTGCCTTTCCTCTCCCGAGCCCTAGCTATTCTATATACTGCCATTTCTCCTGCTCTGGTACCTAACTTGGCATACATGTCCGCATATTTCTTATGCTTTGCTAAGGCTACCCGCTGTTTGGCCTCTATCTTGGTATGCTTGTATTCTATCTGGGCCTCCCTGTTTCCATTGTGCCACCAAGTCTTGAAAGCATCTTTCTTCTTTTTAACTGCCATCTGTACCTCCTCATCCCACCACTAAGTTTCTCTTTCTAATCGAGAACCCCTTACCTGCCATTTTCTTAAACTCTTCCACCTTGTCTGGTAATGCCCACCACCTAATTGCTGTCTCTCCTCTATGTCTGACCACCTGTTTTGCACCCCTAGGTTTTAGGTCTAACACTACTAGCCTATGTTGTCCCGCTAGGTTTTCACTCGGTATCATTTTACAATCCTTGCACTCGTTTCTATCCTCACTCCAAATCATGAAGAGATCAATCTGGGATTCTCCTGCCCTGCTCTTGAAAGTAATAAAATGTTCCTCTCGCTTCTGGAATAGTGTTTGCTAAAATTAACTTATGTGCCACTGCTGCCTCCAGGATACTCTCCCCTGCTTTATTTTGCTCTCCATAGCCCCACCCACCATGTACCTCTTCATACACTTCTGTACCTCTACCTACATGTCCATTAAAGTCCCCACCAATTATGACCCGTTCCTTCCTACTCAGGCCCAATATCAGGTCATCAAACTGTTCCCAGAACAATATATGGCCTGGGGCCATATGCACTAACTACATTTATAACAATGCCACCCCAAACTACCGTTACTACTAACAGCCTACTATTTATCCGCCTAACCTCAACCACACTATGTCTGAGTTCTTGATCTAGGACATTTCCCACTCCATTTCTACCCTCCTCACTACTTGCATAAATTAATTTATACCCTTCCCCAATGTCCCTGGATTTATCACCTTTCCATCTTGTCTCCTGCAGACATGCAACATTTACCCTCCTAGCCTTTAGCACACTAGATAACTTCCTAGTCTTCCCTGTCAAACTACCTATATTGCAGGTGTCAAACCTAAGTTTAGTACCTCCACTTCTACCACTACTTCCAAGACCTCCTTGTTGTTGATGCTGGACTCGCTTCTTTAGCCCCACCCGTCCAGTGTGGGGTAGCCCTTGCCAATTTATCACAGCCACCGGGTGTTGCAGCTGCGCATCGCTTATGGCGGGGGACGCCCTAGCCATATTCGGAATACTATTTAGAACCAACATCATATGTTTTGGCAAATCTTTACATCCGGCTGCCAACCTGACGTCGACCCTCCACTTTTGCACCCGGGCTGGGGGACCGGCAATAGCGTGGTTTGGTTTTGGTCTGCCCTGAGTATTTTATGCCCTGAGTACCCTCCATAACTGGTGGGCATTCCCCTATCCGCCACCTGTGGAGGCACCCGATAGGGGACCAACAACCCCCACGGGTTCAGCATAGCTAATTGCTTCTTTCAAAACAAAATGTGTTACATATTAATACAAAATGTGTTACATATTAATACAAAATTGAGTAAATATATTAATACAAAATTGAGTAAATATATTAATACAAAATTGAGTAAATGTATTAATACAAAATTGAGTAAATTTATTAATACAAAATTGAGTAAATATATTAACACAAAATTATAATGTAATTCATTGTGATGGGACATTACAGGAAAAACATGATTACAAAGAATTTTTTTTATTACCATTAGTGGTATTTTCATTAGAATAAGTAAGAAAATTGGTTCCAATAATCGACGTTCCAATAATCGATGCTCTACTGTACTTGGCTTAAATATTAATTAGATGTCTTTTTAAATGTGCAATTTTGCATAGGCTAAATTTATTAACAATTATGTAGAGATGAGTTTTATAATTTTGAACGATAACTACGAGTAACTACATATATACACTGTGAACGGAAAAACGGAACCTCTTCATGTTATTGTAGTATTTATAGAGGTTCGTTTTTTTTTCGGTTCACAGTGTAGTAAAAAAACATTTTTACTGCTTCCATGTGGATAGTTTACTGCTAAGATTGCATGCTACAGGCTCCAAATAAGGCTGCTTGCACAAAAGCAATTTTATGGTCAACAGTTTTGTTGCTACTGAATGAGTAGCTGCTAGGCTGCTACTGCGACTACTAGCAACATTTTGTCGTGGTACAATGTGCATCACGCAAAACCAAGTATACTAAATAGCCTGTGCGACAATTTGTAGTCCGTCTGCATAATCCCAGTAAAACATACGGTCCATAAGTCACGACTGTCATGAAAAAGTGGAACAAATTGCATCTTTTTAGACACAGTTACAAAACCATCAGACGTCTTTTATGTGTCATTTAAAAGTTACTTTTAATATTTTATTATTTTATGTGCTTAATTCTCAGCATTGTTCATAATATGAAACTGATAAAAATAAAAAAATACATTCTAACCATTTTAATTAATTTTTTGAAAACACTCATTTTCACACTTGTCCAACTTTGTGTGATGAATTTTGATTGACTTTTATTGCTACCTCTTTTATTCAAAATTGTCTTCAACATAGCTAATTGCTTCTTTCAATACAAAACGTGTTACCTATTAATACAAAATTGAATAAATATATTAATGCAAAATTATAATGTAATTCATAGTTATGGGACGTCACAAGAAAAACATTGCAAAGATTTTTTTTTATTTCCATAAGTGGCATTTCCATAAGGATAAATAAAAAAAAATTGTTGTTTCATTTTTTCCGCATTTTTTGTCGTTGGGACATTGCGACAAAAAGTTGCTCGTGTGTTAAGAGGCTAAGAGCTCTATCGCGTGGTCGCACTACGAGTAATGACATCAGCTTTTGTGGAAGAGTAATATAGGCATACTCTTTGCATTCATTGGATGTATTGATTCAAGCTGAATTGCAGTGCAGTTTTCTTTTAATCTCGATGAACCTAAGGCTTAAACCTAATGTCCTGACCAATCAGATCACTTACAAGACTATCACATGTGTTGGTTAATCTTGTAAACTGTAGTGTTCTAGGCTACATCAATGAATTTGTTGTCTCAATGCAGTATTGCTAACCTGCATATTTATATTTACGGCATGCATATAGATGATAAATCTGGGGAAACAATTACCCTTAAATTACATACACTAGTATTTTGTCTTAAAAGTCTGATTTTTATGTTTATTGTTTCTAGTTGTATTATAATGCATTAGTGAATTTAGTGGTTGTTTGTTCGTTCGTTCTTTGAAGTGATGTACTTCTCAGTTTGTATACCAGGCATAGAGCTAATAAATTAAACCTCATGTTTTTTTTCGGAAATTCCCTCCAGAAAAGAAAAAGAAAACTAATATTCTTATCTGTTTTTACCATGGTGACCACATACAAACAGAAATTAACATTGGAAAAGGGGGTGACGTCAATTGGTTTGAGAAACTGGTCATACCAAAAGCTCCCTTTCAATTGTAAAAATGAACTTTGACTCAACCCTTGCTCCCTCTTTCTTTATTAAAAATTGAGGGGATAATTTTATTAGGTTTCTTCAACTGCTCTAATTTGTCAGAATATTAAAACAAGATGCTAGCCAAAGAAAACGGATGCCTCAGTTGTTCCACCAATAACCTCCACCTGTGGTGCTGGGGGTTCGAATCCTGGTCGAGGCAACAGGCATCTGTAGACACAGGCAGTTAGAAATAGGTCAAAACTTCAGTTGGCTCCGCCCTTGTTATGACGACTGGCAACTTCTAATTGGCTGGTTATGTTGTCTGACGTTGAAAAAGGCGGAGCATGTGACGTCAGACTTCATAACCAGCCAATTGGAAGTTGCCAGTCGTTATAACAAGGGTGGAGCCAACTGAAGTTTTGACCTATTTCTAACTGCCTGTTCTGTAGACAGCTTCAGAATTTCTTTTGCTCCACCCTTTTATGAGCGTCTTCAATTTCTAATTGGTTTGTTACTGGGTCTGATGTCACTTGCCCCGCCCTTTTTATTTCTAATTAGTTGATACTTGGTCTGAAGCTCATAAAAAGGCGGAGCCAAAGAAATTCTGAAGCTGTCTACAGATGCCTGTGTTGAGGCATAGTTGTTGATATGTGTTTGTCTTCCATAATTTCTCTGTCATTGTGGAGTTTATGGCCAGGCAGGGCAGCCGGTTGTAGACCACATTTCGCCAAATACGACTCGTATGTCTCATCTTTCATCATTGTGACATCATCATTTGATGGACCGGTCGTTCGCGATAACGGTGCTCAATTTGAACATGCCAATAGAAACGCAGTACGGTATTTTTGCAGCAAATAAAACCTACTCTTCAAACTGTATTATTCTAATACTTCGTTTCTATTGACAAGTTCAAACGAACGCCATTTGAAGGATCCCGCTCGTTGCGGGATATGGTACAGAGAAAGAAAATGAAGATTCTGTCCAAAGAAAATGTTGAGCCAATCCCACCTTTTTTTTTTTTTTCTTACCAGAAAATCGGCCAGAATTTGACATTCTTTTGAAAACTTCTTTTCTGAGCTCTTAATCTTAGCTTATGTTCTGTATGTGTCTCCTCCGCTTTAGTCTGTTCCTGTTGTGAAAGAAATGTTTTTAACCCTAGAACTACCACTGGGGTTCAAATGGACCCCAAAGATATTTTCAACTAATTAATAGAAATTGTATTAAATAAATTCTAATTAAGTTGAAATTTCAGAGCTTTGTAACAAATATGTCCCTTGAAGACATATTTTTTTTTTTTGAAAAACGCTGTTCGTAAATTTTTATTTTTTATTACTAATTTGATAATTTTGAGTCGAACCTTTTCATATTTTAATAATAATTTCCTGTCATTACTAAAATTTATAATAATAAAAAAACTTTCAAAATAAAACTTATTAATTTCTATTATTTTATAGTGAACTTGAAGTGTTTGTTGACTTCACATGGAATGAACATTGATTATGACTTTCTTACTTTCTAGATTTAAAAAAGTCGGCTATTTTCTGTATTTCACATACAGAAAATAACTTGACTTTTTCAACCAGCTAGGTATTTTAGAAAAACTGAGCCGCCTCATCCTCACCAGACTCAACTTTGGAAAGCAAGTGCTCACTACTTGGAGCATACTCACAAAATAACTTAATACATGGCATTACTACCATGTCAAAAACTAAGCAAGTACTTAGCTACTGGAAGAAACACTCATAATGTTATGATTTGGCTTGGAAACATTACCTATTGCTTTGTGCTCATGCTCAGGAGCACTGCTCGGAGCAATGCTCATTTTTTATTTATTAGTTTAAATGTTTGCTGTTGCTGATTTGATAGAGATGATTCAGATGAGTTAAGATATGTGGGCCGGTATATCTTCAAAATGCCAGAGCCAAATTATTTTCAAAGCACGCCTCTGGCTCTATAGATATTTTTTTTTTTACTTTTGTCTTCTTGGACGGCGCCACTGCAGTGGCTAGTAGGAGGTAGACTATAGGATATTTCTTCTGCCCACCCGCGGTTTTCAGGAAATTCATGTTTTTCAAAAATATTTAGTGTTTTCGAAACTAAAATAGAATACTTGGTGATAATGCTAAAAGTTTTATCATGACGATACCGTTAAAAATAAACTTTATATGACAAGTTTGAAAAATGTCAATGGAAAAACCAACACATACGGGTCATTTTCAAACTGCCAAAAAATGTATTGCCATGGAAAAAAAAATTTAAGAGACTACATCGCAAAATTACTTCGAAAAATCTTCACAAAGAATACTAGCATCGTTTTTCTATTGAGCCCATAAACCCAATGTTAAAGAAAAAATGTTAATTTTTAAAATACACAGTCGCGTGGCAATATGTTTATTTTTCATATTTAAAGTTATCCAATATTAAGTTTTCAAAGTGCAATGTGCACCTTAAATATTATATGCTGATCGAGTGATAAAATGATAAAAAAATAGTAAGTGTGGTTATATTTTTAAAAACTATTTCAAAATCGCGAATTTCTAACTCTTATGTTAAACTCCATTCCAGTACGCCCAAAAAATAAAAACAATCTATTAAAATGTCGGTAAAAATAATTTAAAAAACCAAAAAAAAAAAAAAAATCGGCACGTGCGCCAATGTGTTGGCGTCACTGTGGTTTAATTGTGGTTTTTAAAATTATTTTTAGGTATTTTTACGAGCATTTTAATGGATGTTTTTTCTTATTTGGGCGTACTCAATGGAGTTTAACATAAGAGTTAGAAATTCGCGATTTTGAAATAGTTTTTAAAAATATAACCGCACTTTTTATCATTCTATCACTCGATCAGCATATAATATTTAAGGTGCACATTGCACTTTGAAAACTTAATCTTGGATAACTTTAAATATGAAAAATAAATATATTGTCTGGCGACTGTCTATTTTAGAAATTAACGTTTTTTCTTTAACATTGGGTTTATGGGCTCAATAGAAAAACGATGCTAGCGTTCTTTGTGGAGATTTTTCGAAGTAATTTTGTGATGTAGCCTCTTAACATAAACTTTTACCATTCTAGTTTTGAAAACAATTTCAATTTTTTCATAATGATGTTTCTAAAAAAAAATGTTTGCTTGACGTTGTTGCTGTCAAATTTTGCACAAACGTCTATGAAGCATTGCATTTGCCACTACAGTGGCTCCGACCTACGGAACAAAATCAAAATAAACATCTAAGGGCTACCCAAGTGTACCTTATAATCTCTATATAAAAAAAGTCATAAACCAATATAACCAATAATTTCAAATATTTATTTCATAGGCTAAGAATAACATTTTTTAAGAACCTAGCGTTTAATTCAAAATTTCTCCGACCTGTAGGCGCTGCGATCGTTGTTGATTTAAAAATTGTTTTTTGACGTTTTTCCTTCAGATTTGAAGTCACATAATAATTATTCTAGAAAAATAATTTTACGTGCTAACTTTATAAAAAGGAAACATCGTGAAGCCAATAGATTAATGCACGTGCTAATTATTTTGTTATTCTTCTAAGTCATTTTGAACGAGAATTCTTCAAATATTTGTGGGATGGTTTTTTTTGGCCCTATGGGATTTAACATGGAGTTAAAAAACGATCGATTTTGAATGTTATTTAAAAATAGAAGGACCTTTCAAAATTTAGGAAAAGGAATCATACTGAAGGCAATAAACACATGTAAGTACGTGCTAATTGTTTTATTGCTCTAAATCGTTTTTAATGAGAGTTATTCTACCTTTTGTGGGACGGTGTTTTCGTCCTATGGGACTTAACATAGAGTTAAAAATCGTACGATTTTAAACGTTATTAAAAAGTAGAAGTACCTTTTCAAAATTTATAAAAAGGAAACATCTTGAAGTCAATACATGAAAGCACGTGCTAACGTTTTTGTTATTGTTCTAAATCGTTTTTAACGAGAGTTCTTCAAATGTTTGTGGGACGGTTTTTGATCCAATGGGATTTAACATGGAGTTAAAAAAACTAACGACTTTTAAGGTTGTTTAAAAATAGAAGGACCTTTTCAAAATTTATATAAAGCAAGCACATAAAGAACAATACTTTTTATTGCAATTTGCGCTTTACTGTAATTTAATTGAGCGATTGTGAGGCGATTTCTTGCAAGTTTAGTAACACCATATAGTAACACTTATTTGTCTCCTTGTCGTCTCCTCAAAACAACAAGATGGCGGTGCATCTAGGCTCTTAATGCACGTGCTAATCTTTTTTATTGTTCTAAGTCGTTTTTATCGAGAGTTCTGCAAATGTTTATGGGAGGGTTTTTGGTCCAGTGGGATTTAACGTGGAGTTAAAGAAAAAACGTACGATTTTAAACGTCATTTGAAATAGAAGGACCTTTTCAAAATTTATATAAAGGGAGCACTTAAAGAACATTACTTTTTATTGCATTTTGCGTTTTACTGTATTTTAATTGAGCAAAACAACAAGATGAAGGTGTATCTAGGCTCTTAAACAAAACAAAAATATAGTTTTTGAGAGTTTACTTTTTTCATTAACATTACTATTTTGTGTAAAGGTCATATTTTGCTGTTATATTGTAAATTCTTAGAAGTCTAGGGTTTGTTTGGTTTCCTTTGTCCTGGTATTATATTGTCAAGGTCTTGGGTGTAAAATAAATTCAAACTCTGCATACCACAACAGCTGAACATCGAACTTTGCACACTTGTTCATTCATAGTAGAAACACGCTGAAGGACATTTACTTGTTTTCTTTAGAAATAATTTTTTAAAAATTTATTTTTTCAGAATTGCTTATATAACGTTTTATTTCTGTGCAAACACGTTTTTTTTAATTTAATTACAGCCGATCGAATGTCTACTGAAATGCAATCGGATTTAACTTCGATCTTGAAAAGGTAGATACACATTAATTAGATATAGTTAGCAATTTCAATGAGAAGAAAAAAATAATTCAAGCTGAAGTGAGAATGAGGAAAGTTGAGAGAATAATGTTTTAACTATGGAGAGTAGATTGATATATGTTACCGGAACTATGTGTAATGCAGGCAGTGTGTATAGATTGATATAATGCATGACGTTTTTAGGCAAAGTATGAAAACCTCTGTCTATCTGTCTGTCTGTGTATAATGCTGACCAAACAAGGACAAAAACGTTTAAGCACGTGGACATTTATTTAAATTTAAATGAACCGGTTTTTTCCTCATGGTCAACTTAATGTTGCGCTCTCCCGATCCAAGAACCCAAAGAATAGTAAGGTGCTTATTAAAAATGCAAGCGGTCAAGGCAAATTATGTCATGACAACCTGAAATACGGGCATTTAGAAATCGGGACGAACACAAATTGGCTCCGCCCTTTTTATGACGACCGGCAACTTCTAATTGGTTTGACGTGTGGTTCGAAGTTGAAAAGGGCGGAGCATGTGACGTCAGACTACATAACCAACCAATTAGAAGTTGCCGGTCGTCATAAAAAGGGCGGAGCCAACTTGTGTTCGTCCCGATTTCTAAATGCTTGTGTAATATTTAGGCAAAGTATGGAAAGAGAATCATTAAGGTTTAGGTTAGGTAATGAAAACGTCATTGGCGGAAGTATTATATACTTTGCCGGTTTCCCTTTTGGCATCGCATAGAATGCCTAGGAAATGTGTGAAATATTAAGCGTTTCAGATTTTGACGCCCCATTTACAGCATTCTATATACATGTATTGTATATAGATTTGCTAGGCATTATATACAATGCCTGCATTTCACACATTGCCGGTAGCATATACAAACAAATGAAGCAATTACTTCTCAAAAAGAGATGCAAGTGCTATCTTAAAGTCAATAAAAATATTGGCCTTGAAAACCTTTATTATTAGGTGATTATTGAAGAGTTGAAATTTGACGCTTAGGCCTGTCTCATATGTTGAAAACATTTGCTTGTTTTATATGTTGTTATCAATAATTACAGAATTGAACTATTGTTCAATTCTCTAATTATAACAACATTAACATTATGCTACCACGCTATGAATAAATTAATGACATATCTTAATTTTATAAAAGTTGTTTAATCACAGTGCCGGATAATTACCGAATAGGCAGAGTAGGCACCGGCATATGGGCCTCACGCCTTTTAGGGTCCCCGTGACAACGGATCAAAATAATATTGATTTGATATTGAAAGAAAATTACAGTCAAGCTTTCCTAAATTGTTTCCAGAAGATAGAAAGAAAAAAATGAATCAGCTTAAAGTTAGAGGGCCGACGCCTTGGTGGCGCAATGGGATGATCTCCGATTGCGGTATTGGGGGGGGGGTCCCGCGGGTTCGAATCCTGGTACGGGCATGGCTGTTTGTGTGTGTCTTCATCTTCATATGCAGAAGGCAAGCGGAAACCCACTGCATTTCACCTTTCCCGAGTATGCAGCAACTTACACTTGCTGTGTAACCAGGCCGTGGACTGCACGATCATGCAGTCCACGGCCTGATGATGATAAGTCGACTTATCATCATCAAAGTTACAGGCATTTAGAAATCGGGACGAACACAAGTTGGCTCAGCCCTTTTTATGACGACCGGCAACTTCTAATTGGTTTGTTGAGTGATTCAACGTACGTCAGATTTACTTAACCAACCAATTATAGAAGTTGTCGGTCGTCATAAAAAGGGCGGAGCCAACTTTTGTATGTCCCGATTTCTAATTACCTGTGTTTCGGTATCGTGAAAGTCCAAGAGGAATGCGGAGAAAAAACAGTCGCAACCATACTTAATAGCTGTTATCGCAGTTGTGGTACACTAGGATATTACACCGTGGAGGTTCTAGTTGTATGCTTTGTAATCCGCAGCGAGCACTGCCTCAGGCAGCCTCTGACCGGGCTGTTTAGACATTTCCAGGCATTAGTTGAGAAGGCCTCAGGACAGGCATTTAGAAATCGGGACGAACTTCAGTTGGCTCCGCCCTTGTTATGACGAACGCATTTTGTAATTGGTTGGTTATGTAGTCTGACGTCACATGCTCCGCCCTTTTCAACATCGAACCACACAACAAAGCAATTAGAAGTTGCCGGTCGTCATAAAAAGAGCGGAGCCAACTTGTGTTCGTCCCGATTTCTAAATGCCTGTACACTCAACGGGCTCTATGACAAATCTTTTTCTTTGTCAACTGCTGAGCCTCACCTACTGTACACTTCAAAGTCGACGCAGTCCACAACCGTCAAAAATATGCGAGTCTTGTTTTTTACCAAATACCCTCTTAATGACTTATTTTAAATTTTAAAAGTCGTTTTGGCAATTGTTGGGTAAGTCGTTGACAATATTTTACGAAAATATTTCTGGAGGTAATGGTCTCTTTAATAATTTGAAACTCCTTCATTAAATAATTTGTACAATTTGCAGACAGCGTCAGACACCTCCTATTCGTTCTGAAGATGAAACTTCCGGGTCAACCTCAACCACGAATGGCATTGTCTACTCGGAAACTGTTAAAATACTTCAAGAAGGTCCAACAAGAGAAATGGTTTATTTCGCTCTTTTAACATACGAAAGAGAGCTGTACTTCAAGCAAGAGATTTCCTTCCTGCCAAAATTGGTGCCATCACTTTATTGCACAACTCTATTTGTTGATGAAGAAAATGGTTCTATTCAATATACCGAAAAAATAGAACTTAACGTTTGTATTTTACCTCAACATTATAGCGAACAAGTTTCCATTTCTCCAAAGGAATGTAAAAGAAATTTTATCTCCGAGATGATCTACAACGGTTATGGCTCTCGGATGAGACATTTTACAACAAAATTGGAAATGTTTATTTCGGTAAATCTAATGGATGTGCCATTGGAATATGATCGGAGTGAGAAATTGAAAACAAACATGTTGCAGTGTAATGATGTGGAATCACACATGAACAACAACTGTGTTGCTCTGAATCAGAATCACTGTGACACCGTGAAAAACGGTGACAACAATAGTGACGTTACACAACGGTATATTACTACAAAGGCCATTATGATCAAGGATAATTAACTTCATACAGTATTAGATAAATGTAATTGTTATTAGGGTTGGCCGGGACATTCGAATAATACTCGAATCCCGCGAATCTTGAAAAATAGTCGAGATTCGAAAACTCGAATCTTCGAGCTTTTTTTTTTTTTTCGTCTTTCGAATCTTTCGAATTCTAACCTAAAAAAAAGGTTAAAATTTTGGTAAAATTAGCTCCAATAGAAGCGTTCGCTAACAAAAAAACGGCGATTGTTGCAATTTTGGCGACTCTGATTGCCACACTGTTTTTTTTAATTTTTTATTATTAATAATTTAATATTTAATATTATTTCATTTATTTGTATCTTCTTAATAAATAATATAGGATTCTGATATGGAGGATTCGAGAGATTTGGCAGATTCGAGGGATTCAAGAACCTTTTAGGATTCGGATTCGAATTCGAATTCGAGAAAATCCACCTCTAATCGTAATATCAACGTTAAAATTAGGATTAAAATATCCTGCTCACAAGAAAAGAGGACACTTAAAAAATATACAACACGAAAAAATGATTTATTATTTTAACAGTATTTAGATTGTAACCTGCGATATATTATAATCATTTTACAGTCAGCCAATCATCACTTTTTGCTGTTTTTTTATGTGCTGCCATTTTTTTAACCAATTACAGAAACTTGTGATATGTAAGTTTGTGTTACTTATGTAGTTTGCAAAACAAATATTAGTGGAAGTAGCGAGAAAGAAAGGAAAAAACAAAAACCCAGCCATTTTATTTTATTTTTAAAAAATCCGCCCGGACAAAAATCTAAGGGCCAAAAAGAGGGTATGTCCGGGGAAAAAGAGGGAGTATGGTAACCCTATTAATCACAAAATTACTTCGAAAAATCTACACAAAGAGCGCTTGCATCGTTTTTCTATTGAGCCCATAGACACAATGTTAAAAAAAATGTTAATTTTCAAAATACACATTCGCGGCAATATGTTTATTTTTCATGGTTAAAGTTGTTAAATATTAAGTATTCAAAGTGCAATGTGCACCTTAAATATATGCTAATCAAGTGATAGAATGACAAAAAATTGGTAAGTGGGGTTATATTTTTAAAAAATATTTAAATAACGCGAAATTCTAACTCTTATGTTAAACTCCATAGAAATGCTCGTAAAAATACCTAAAAAATGCACCTTTAAAAAAATCACAATTAAATCATAGTGAACCCAACACATAGCCGCTCATTATTTACGTATTTTTACGAGCATTGCTTACGAGTGCTTACTCAATGTGGTTTTACATAAGTTAGTAATTCGTGATTTTGAAATAGTTTTTAAAAATATAACCGCACTTATCAATTTTTTGTTATTCAATCAGCATATATTTAAGGTGCACATTGCACTTTGAAAACATAATATTGGACAGCTTTAAATATGAAAAATAAACATATTGCTGCAACTGTGTGTATTTTAAAAGTTAACATTTTTTCTTTAACATTGGGTCTATGAGCTCAATAGAAAAAACGATGCTAGTGCTCTTTGCATAGATTTTTTGAAGTAATTTCTTGATATAGCCTCTTAATGCTTATATTTACTTAAGAGCCTAGATACTAAGATACAGCGTTTAGTTAAAAATTTCTCCGAATGTAGGCGCTTCGATCGTTTTTGATTGAAAAACGGTTTTTAACGTTTTTTCTCCAGGTTTGAAGTCACATAATAATTAGTAGACAAATAATTTCTCATGCTAAGCTTATAAAAAGGAAACACCGTGAAGCCAATACATGAAAGTATGTGCTAATTATTTTGTTATTGTTCTAAATCGTTTTTAACGAGAGTTTTTCAATTGTTTGTGTGACGTAATGTTCGAGAACGTAAAGAATAATACTTTTTAGTGCATTTTGCGCTTTATTATATTTTAATTGAGCGGTTGTGAGGAGATTTATTGCAGTTTTAGTAACATTATATATATAATATCCCAGGTCTGTGTGTGTGTGTGTGGAGTAACAACTGTACAAAACCATTGAAGCACGTCGGAATTTATATAAATTTGAATAAATGAACCGTTTTTTTTTTCTCAAGGTCAACTATATGTTGAACTCTTCCTTTGGAAAGTGTAGAAGGGGAGGGGAGAGAGAAAAGTGGGAGGGGGTGAGGGGGAAAAGGTTGGAAAGTGTAGAAGGGGAGAGAGAGAGAGAAAAGTGGGAGGGGTGAGGGGAAAAGGTTGGAAAGTGTAGAAGGGGAGAGAGAGAGAAAAGTGGGAGGGGGTGACGGAAATTGAAATGAAAGGAGGAAAAAAGGAAAAAACGACGCGCATGCACACAATTGCCTGTGAATTTTGCTCCAGTCATTTATGACGGGTTACCCCACTAGTTATATATATACTGTAATATCCCAGGTCTATGTATGTGTGTGTGTGTG
This sequence comes from Brachycybe producta, assembly GCA_036925085.1. Classification (NCBI taxonomy): domain Eukaryota; kingdom Metazoa; phylum Arthropoda; class Diplopoda; order Playtdesmida; family Andrognathidae; genus Brachycybe; species Brachycybe producta. The sequence continues at coordinate 1,813,169 of JAUPFP010000020.1, forward strand.
TGGAGTAACTGTACAAAACCATTGTAGCACGTCGAAATTTATATAAATTTAAATAAATGAAGAAATGAACAGCTTTTGTTTCTCAAGGTCAACTATCTGTTGCACCCTTCCCATCCAAGAACCCCATGATATTAAATTGGAGAGGGGAAAAGGTTGGAAAGTGTAGAAGGGGGAGAGAAACGTGGAGGGTTGAAAAAAAGTGGGAGGGGTGGCTGAAATTGAAATGAAAGCAGTAAAAAAAGGAACAAACGACGCGCATGAGCACACCCGAGAAAATGAAAAGCTCATTTTTTCTTTCAAATATGAAAAGGGGAGGGGATAATAGTAGCAAAATTAAACTACAGGTTATCACAAGTAATTGTGCCCAGCATTAGAATTTCTTTTGCTCAGCTTTTTTATGAACGTCATCAATTTCTAATTGGTTTGTTACTTGGTCTGACATCATAAAAGGGCGGAGGAAAAGAAATTCTAAGGCAGGACACAATTGCCTGTGAATTTGACTCCCGTCATTTATGATGGGTTACCCCACACTAATCAACTTTACCCCCACTAATCAACTGAAAATCAACCGTTGATTTAACGTTGGTTGATCAACCTTAAAACAACGTTGTTAAATAGTTGGATTGGTAACGCAAATCCAACGTTGAAGACTGACTATTTTACAACCATTATACAACCAATAATCAACTGAAAATCAACCGTTGATTTAATGTCGGTTGATCAACTTTAAAACAACGTTGTTAAATAGTTGGATTGGTAACGCAAATCCAACGTTGAAGACCGACTATTTTACAACCATTATGCAACCAATAATCAACTGAAAATCAATCGTTGATTTAATGTCGGTTGATCAACCTTAAAACAACGTTGTTAAATAGTTGGATTGGTAACACAAATCCAACGTTGAAGACCGACTATTTTACAACCATTATGCAACCAATAATCAACTGAAAATCAACCGTTGATTTAATGTTGGTTGATCAACCTTAAAACAACTTTGTTAAATAGTTGTATTGGTAACGCAAATTCAATGTTGATGTCCGACTATTTTCAAACGATAATACAACCAATAATCAACTGAAAATCAACAGTTGATTTATTCAAGTGGGATATGAAACGATAAATCAACAGTTGATTATCGTTGCATGTCCAACCTGAAAACAACGAGAAGCATAAGGGAAAAGCCATACATATATGTATTTTTATTTTTTGATATGTCTTAAAATATATAGTTGTAATATGTAAATGAAGTGTCATATACACTGAACGGAAAAAAACGAACCATTTTTTTAATATTAGTGTTCATTTTTCTATCTATTATAGAGGTTCGTTTTTTTCCTTTCAGTGTAATTATAAGCATACTTCATTTATGTATATGCAACATAAGATTAGTCTCTTTATGGTTTAGATTAGTCTCTTTATAGTTTCCAAGCCTAATAAAGCCTTATTTAGCAAACCCCAAACAAGCTTTCATCGTGGCCTAGTGGGTAAGTGACTGGATCTGGACATTGGAGGACATGGAGGACACAAGATCGAATCCCTGCTGGTTCTGGTAAGTACTAATTAGCGTTTAAAGTGTTCAAAAGTATGTCCCTGGCTTGGTATGTATAAGGGCAGCTTGGACAATTAAGATTCTCATTTTTAATTTTTTAGTTTTTAATTAATACTCTTAAAAATAATGACTAATCAAGTTTCGCAACGTTGATTTAATGTCAGAATTCGACGTTGAATCAACGTCGGATTTACAACGTCGATTAAACGTTGGCGTTCCGACGTTGAATCAACGTTTTATTTTCGTTGAATACTGATACTTTTTCAACGTTGATTCAACGTTTCCTGACGTGTCATCCCAACGTTGAATCAACGTCGAATTCCAACGTTGAATCAACGTATAGACTGACGTTGATTCAACGTTGAATCAACGTTAGTGTGTTACCTGGGTTGTTTGTGAACGCCCTAAATGAGATATTCACATTATACACGCATATTTCAGGGTGCGAGTGATTTAAATTAGCCTCATTTTTCATGATGAACAACATGGAATAGAATAGTGATAATTTTTCTCTTTTAAAATTTAAAAATTTCATTCTTGTTAGTGCCATTCGTTTTGGGGTTTTTTAACTTTCGTTTCACCATGTATTTTTATTTGTAGCTTCTGGGCCACTCTTTAGGCCACTCAGCCACTCGGTACTTTTTGGGTACTTTTTGGTACCGATTGACCCAGATTCTATTTTTGCAATTGACCTTTTTGTTTCCCCTCATGTCTACTTCCACATGAGTGGACTTTATGTAATTTTAATAGTTTTGTTTTCGTTTTCTTCTCTTATCACTTAGGTGTGATAACAGACGATGAGTCATGGTTTGGGATAAAAACTTTATTTAACCAATCAGAAGTTTGTGCCCTGAGAATCTGACTTGTGGATTCTCAGGGTATATAAAGAGTCATTTTTTATGATCAAGAGAGATTTTCTAAAGACCGTACCTATGCCCTATTTTGGCTAGGTTCTTTACATTAATTTTCCAAACGTTATTATTTTTTCTTGTGATTTTAAAACCAGATATTAAAACCAGTTATATTTGGAATAAATCCTCAATTTTATTTAATTTCAACAGTGGTGATCTTATTTATTTCAAACTAAATTTCAACATTATGTTGCAGCTCTTCACCAATTTGGGTACTTCAAGTTATCAAATAGGTGCAAACCTGCAACGCCGAGTTCGTATGTATATTTGAATTCTTTTCAAAGGTAAATTTATTGACTAAAGTCTGAGACGTACAAAGACAAAAGATCCTCAAGACTGTGAGAGTCTTTACATGAGACTAGTAAGGACAATAAATAGACGTTATATTGGTTTACTCCTCCCGGGCCGGTAGAATTGGTGACTTAGCTAATCACCTTTAATACGAGTTAAAACTCGCTCGTACAACTTAAAGAGAGCAGATTCTACCCAGGAGAAAAGGTTCGTTCCAATATATGGTGGAGGTGCGGGGTAGTTTATAAAACTTTCTACCTTGTTATGCCCTTGAAGAGTGTGTTGAAAACACTAAACAGTTTCGTATAGTCATTGTGCAAACAATTTTTGAAACAAAATTTTCGAAACACATTTTATTGTCACAGTATACAATAAACAATGATGAAAAGCAATGAAATAACCGCAAGGTATTCCCAGCAACTTCAAGAGAGACGTCGATGCAAACGTCTCGCCAAAGAATGACCAGAAGCTCGGGACCGACGTGAGGCCTGCTGAGAGCCCTTGCCAAAAAGAAGCGACTCCAAGAGGAAGAGAAGCGAGTGCCGAAGAGGAGGAACGCCAAGCCTACACCAAACTCGAGATGGAAGCAGCATCTTCTGAAGCCTCTCAATGAAGCAACAAGCAGAAGATGGTTGACTGGTTTGCTGAACTCATGAAGGACGCAACTCCCAAGAGCCGAGAGAAATTGGTAAGACGGTTATGTGGAGAGACAACGCCATGCTGTCTTGAACACACACATGAGAGAAATCTCAGACATTGAAGCAAGTCCCCAGCTGAATCCGGGTGCAAGCTCAGGCCAGAAGCTCTTGAATGGACTCCGAACCTGGGACCCAAACTGTATTCTGAGAAGAATTCACTTCATCCACTCAAGGGTTTTTCGAAGTACACTGGGTCTGAAAACATACTTCTTTACATGGAAGAGTTTGAAGACATTGCAATTGCACATCAGTGGAATTCCCTGCAGCGATGCAGTCACTTTACTGGTCTCCTTCGAAAGCGAGCAATCAAATAGCTTGCTCGTTTTCGGTTGGAATATGGCGAAATAAATTGGCCTATGATGAGGAACGGAATTATAAATGAACTAGAAAGAAAGCCCGTCTTTGACGGGTGTGATAGCGTTTCATATATATACAGTAGACACACCCCAGAAATTTATTATAACTCAAGTTATACCTGATTGATTCTCCTGAAAATTTCAACATAAAGAGAATATCTTATATTATAAATTTTCTGCTAGGCAGAAAACTTTTTTAAAAAGCTAACAATTAAAAAAATTAAAAACTCGAAAACGACCGTTTCATAATTATAGATGCACTAATAAACTTTTCATTTTTATTAGTTAATTGTGACAAAATAACATGCTGAATGTTGTGTTCAGCATGTGATTTTTTTAAATTAATAAAGTATACAACTGTCCTGATGTTTTATAACTGAAAACATTTTTTCTACATACTCTAAACAATATTTTAAAGTAAATTTACAGAAATTTTGCCCCGAAGCAGCTAAAATGGCCCTTTTCAGCTCTACTAATGTATTATAATTATGGCAATCTGGTTAATCATCACGTACAATGATGTACCAAATGTTCTCTACAAATTAAGTTGAGGGAACGCATCGGTCATTCGAAAGTGGTGATTTTGGTTTTGTAACCATTTTTCTTTGTTAGGTTACTGGTACAAACTGGTACATTTTCTTGCTGGATTACTAAGCTCATGCTACAGAATTGATGTTTTTATGGCAGTGCATATCCTCCCAGTATTGTCTGATAATTGATGTTATTTGTTTTGGTTGAAATAAATCCTAAGCTATGCATTTCAAAAAGAAAGCTGCTCATTCCAAAGAAACTAAATGTCTCATATATCATTAGACAAACTGCCTAAATCTTGATTAGCAAAACATTGTGGTTTTTTCCACACATTCTTCCAATATGAAGAAAAGAAAAAATATGTCAAGATCATCAAGATTTAATTTATTCCCCTCAGAAAGTTTGGTGGTGGGAGCCTAACAATGTTAGAAGTGCCCCTTGCAATGAGTAGATTTACCTTCATTTCAACCAAAGAAAATAATGTTTATTATCAGACAATGTTACGAGTGTTTACTAACCGACCAAAGTCGATTCTCTAGCGTTAGCTTAGTATTCGAGCAAGAAATGTGTTCAGTATGTTATTTAGTCACAATAATTAATAAAAGTGAAAAGTTCATTAATTAGTTCATATGAAATGGCCATTTTCCAGTCTTTAATTTTCTAAATTTTTACCTTTTTAAGAAAATAATTTCTGCCTAGCAGAATGTTTATGTTGAAAATTTCAGGCAAATCCATCATGTGTAGGCCAAGTTATAAACAATTTCTGGGGTGCGTCTATTTATTTGAAATGCACAGTATAATATCTCGGATTGAGAACATTTCACGTTATACATTTTGAGTAAATACTTTTCTTGATCCTTGTATAAGCCTGCCTCGTGTTGAAAAAATTAATGCACAAAAACCCTAGCCAGGACTTGAACCACACACGTCTCACTTATCTGCCAAAGACATAGCCAATTTTGCTCCCAATGTAAATTGCGAGATCAAAGGTGACCTTTACCATAACCCACGTGGGTTAATTTATTTATTGAACAAAAGTATAATGCTATTATGCATGCTTTACTGGCTGCCAGGTTTTTATGTTCAGGTTTTTTTAAATTTGATGATTTTTCACAAAAGTAAGGTAAATGGAACAAAATTGAAAATTCTAATGTAGCCTACAAAAAAGCCCATCTAAAGATGTGTATACTGGTTAATTTTCACGATTCTAGAGTGTGTAGTTTCTGAGAACATTCGTGCACAGAGAGACGGATAGAGAGTCATTCCTAAGCAAATTATGATATTAGATTTCTTTTACCTGACCAGAAAGTAAGGTCTACACGGAGGAGTATGCAGAGATGTATTGAAGGATCCATCCCCAAGATGACGACTCATTGCTGATTTCAAGTTTGAAGAACAGTCTTCTACCATCTTTAAAGCAGTACCTGTTTTGGGCGCCAAAGGACAACCTTTACGACCAGATGTAGGGATACCTGATCGAGAAAAAGATGTTAACCTACAAGACTTCTGGAAACCAGCCGGCCTAGGAGCAGAAACCTCAACAACCGAAGCAGCAGTGGCAACAGCAACAGAAGAAACAACAGACATGGACAAGCAAGAATGCGGCCACATCTGGAAAGATGCAATACAACAAGACAAACCAGGATGGTGGATCAAGACCCCAGTAGAGAAGGAAGTCTACTGGACCACTCATCTGTTACCAGTGTCAGAAGCCCTTGCCCCAACGAACCAAACTGTACCCCACTGGTACCAGTATTAATCAATAATCAAACTCATTATTTCCATTTTGACAACCACCAAAAGGCTTTAAACAACTAAGGGTGCCACTCGCACCCAAAGTAGTGATGCCCAGAAAAGCAGATGTCAAAGAGAGACCGAAAGGAGTCATTGACACCTGAAGAACTGGATGCCAAGGTTCGATGGGACCGGATAACGAGGGAATCCATTGGGAAGGCTGCAATCAACCATGCAGGGATGTCCCTAGGTCTGGGTAGCCCGTGCCAAAATGCACACAAAGAGGAATCAACAACGCCTGAGCAGAGCTGTGCTGTGGTACAGCTAGAGGACTCTCCAAGACATGAAGCAGACTTTGAAGATGGGATCCAAATCCGAACTATCTACGATGACGGGAGCCAGTGGAAACCAGTGCAAAGTGGGGCCTCTACATCATTTGAAAAAATGAACTAGTAGTCTCAAAAGAGGCTACTCTTGTTAAAACTCAAGCAGAACAAGTAGTAGTTTCGCAATCGGCTACTCTTGTTAAAACAAAGCAGAACAGCGTGTGGTGAAAAAGGGAGTAACCACACCTGTTAACACTAAAGAAGAACAAGTTGTAGTCTCAAAAGGAACTACTCTTGTTAAACCCAAAGAAGAACAGTGTGTAGCAAAAATGAAAGTAACTTCTACTGTTATTAAGCAGGGGCAGAATTTGGCAAAAACCAAAGAAGCACCCACACCTGCCCGAAAAACCAAAGCAGAACATAGAGTAGTGAAAGAGGGAGTAGCTTCACCTGTTAAGGGTTCGACTGCAGAGTCTAGTCTTCTCTGTTGGTTGCAAAACCTGAGAACAATTCAAGATGTTTAGACAAAGTTGACTGCAACAGTCACGCCTCGTGAACTTCAAATCCAAAGTCAAGATGAGCAGTCGGCACGCAAAGTTCATGTGAACTTCGGAGGTCGTGAGTTAGAAATGACTACCGACAGTAGTGCCGAAGCATCCGTCATCAGTGAGTCATTGGTAAAAGACATGAAGCTCATAATGGATCCACTGCTGTTCCCGCCAAATTTTACTGGTGCCGGAGGCAATCCATTGAACATCATGGGACAAGTCATCGTGCTGATCCAAGTCGCCAAAAAACTTGTCAGAGGAAAACTGATTGTCATCAAAAGACGACGCGAGGCCGTGCTGGGGAACGACCTCAGTAAAAATCTCAATCTTTGCCTGGACATGAACAAAAAAAGTGTACTTTGGAGAGGAACTGTTGCCAGACACTCTCCAAATGGAGGAGAAAGCAGAAGATTTCATTCGAAATTTTAAAAACCAGGAAGAGGATTTACAAGAGAAACTCCTGAATAAGGGACCAGCAAAACTTCACCTCGTCCAGAATCTCATGCTGGATCCAAGGAAAATTGTGTTTGTCGATGTCAATGCTCCTGATGATCTACAAGAAGGTAGTCTTCAGTTTATCGACTTGTGCGAAAGCATGTTCCAGTAGAAAGGAGTCAAAGGTTTCTCCTGGGATCGTTGAAGGGAGAGGAAAATCTATCCTTCAAATTCAAATTTTCAATCCATCTGGAGAGAGTTAATTTACCTCGGAGCCAGAGAAACGATCGCAGAGATCGAGGACATCGTCACAGCTCTTGATGTGCCTGTGGGCCCCTCTATCTATAAAATTGAAGCTCAGAGTGATTCAATGACAGCTAAAGACTATGTCCGATTTCAAGACAGTCTTAATGTCAATCCGAATCATCCTAGAAAAGAAAAAATGGCGATTCAAAAGCTTCTCGGAGAATTCAGAAATATCTTTACCTTCAAGACCTCCGACTTGAAAAAGACAAATTTAACTAAACACGTGATTGACACAGGTGAAAATCCACAGGTTTGTAAACCTCTGTGGCATATTTCACCTTCTCAGAGAGAGATCATCAAATTGACACTACGTGATATGTTGGATGCCGGCAGACATCAAAGAAGCTGCCAGCGCCGAAGAAGAATCTGATGCTGAGGAAGAAATTATTCAAGCCGAAGACGACTTACCTGTGGGAAATAATCCAGAAGTCCATCATGAAGAAATTATTCCTGATGCCAGCCAAGAACCTCATCAAGATGCTTCTGAAAAAGAAGAAGAAATGAACCTAACCTAACCTAACCTAAAAGAAAACACAGGAGACCCAAGAAAACTGCTCCTAAAAAAACAGTTTAACTGGATTCCTGTGTGCAAACACGTGGTAGAATGAGAAAGAATTATGCAGATGCTAAGACGGCCAAATTAGACCCAGAAACTCCAAAAGAAGCACCATACGCTTCCGAAATTTGAATTTGCCGCGTTTTGCAGTGCCGCCTGGTGGGAGAAATTGAAAGAAGAGAAAAAGAAGAGAAACTCGGTTGATGTCAACCCCTTAGAACCACGTGGGGAAGATTCCGCCATTTTTGAATTTTCAAATCTGCTTTAGTTAGTGAAAGACATCAAAAGAAAAATTCACGATTTTTCAAAGTGTCAATTGACAAAAAGTTTATTTTTGAGAATATGCCGAGTTCCTTTGGAGAAAAGTCATTAAGTGAGGATTCTTTTAACTTCACGGCCCTATTTTTGGAGGATCATGACAATGATGGGATGGACATCAAGGACGACGCCAAAAAAGCCGATGCAGCCATCGTGGCTGAAACGCCAGGAGAAAAGGTCTGTCACATATAAATATGAATTTTACAAAATGAATTTATTAATTTTAAATTTATTTACTTTTTTTTGGATATATATAATTCATAGTATTTTCATATCTTTGTGAAATTTTCGGTAATAAATTTTTATGTCGAAGTTATTTCGAGTATGAATGAGTCTATATCATAATAACAGACTAACAGTGTAATGATTCTAATGGATAAGACACTTCACTCAGTGGTGATGCGGAACATGGCCGACACCTCCCTAGCAACAGTAAAGAGGCCGGGCACCCCGTTGGTAACAAGCATACCTCCTAATTCTATTCCCCCTCCCCTCTTGTATGCAGATAGGGACAATATGGTCGACGTCATGTCAAGGGGGAGGACTTTGGGGTGATTCTCGTATGGTATGGCAAGCCATTTTAGTTTTTATCTGCGTTTTACTGGATTTTCAAATTTGAATATAATCTGGGACTCGATTAGAACGCGGATAAAACATTAAAATGGGTTTCCGTCTTGGTGAATCTTTCTAAATTATAGTGAATCTCGTACATGATTTTCTTCAATATCGTCCCGCTTAAGAGCCTAGATGCACGGCCAGCTTGTTGTTTTGAGCAGACGACAAGGAGACAAGTGTTACTATATGGTGTTACTAAACTTGCAAGAAATCGCCTCACAATTGCTCAATTAAAATTAGAGTCCTGCGTCGACCAGGGTTGTCGTTAGCCAATAGCTGTTGGCCAAATTTTTTTATATATGTTATAGACAAATTCTTTTTTGTGTGTAGCCTATTTGTTTAATTTGCCAACAGAAACCAATGGAAAAAAATTAGTGGGTCGATCAGCTTTTCTATTGGTCGAATGGGCCGTTTGGGTCGAATGGGCCATTTGGGTCGAATTGGCCATTTGGGTCAAATGGGCCATTTGAGTCAAATGGGCCACTTGGGTCGAATTTGTTTTTTTTAACATACAATTTTTGTCCCACATTAGCCTTCTCTATAATAAACCTATAGGAAGCTTCACATTGTCAGTCCTGAGTTCCTGCTCTAATACTCTTTATGCTTAAGAATTCTGAAGTGGATGTTTTACAGCCAATTCTGAATTTTGATATAATTTATAAAAAAAAATTCAATATTTACAGTCGGCGCAACGAAAGAATGAACAGCTAGTTTTTGGGAGTGGGTGGCAGACCCAAAATGAACTGTCCAAAAAGGTGTTTAGGGTAGTATGTTACCCATTAGAGGAAAAAATTCTGTTAATTGCTCAGTGGTTGTAAAAAAGGGGGAAAAACTGGTCCTAAAATGAACATTGATGACGGTCCTTGGAGTTCAGTTGTGTCAAATTAAATCTGGAAAAAAACACACAGTGAAAATAAATGAAAAGCAAAATCTATTGGTGAAACTTTTTAATAAAAATTCTGTTTTAAATAAACTTGTTTTGAGATTTTTCATAAGCAAATTTTTAGATGTTTTTGTGGTTTTTTGTTTTTTGTTTTTGACCATTTTTTTTGGTGTTTTTGATGGTTTTTCACAATTTTGTTATTTTTTTTATTCAGAAAAAAATAGTGATTTTTTGTGGTTTTTAATTTTACATTTCAACTCTGTAGGGTGAGATCAATGTTAATTTTTCACTTTTATGCACTTATTACAAAGGAGAAAAACTTTTTACCACCAAAAAACTCTTGTGATCAGTGAGCACAGGTTTATTTTATTTTATGGACAAAAGAAAAAAATATTTTGCTAAATTTTTAATTTAAAAAGTACAAATGTGAAACAATTTACCAGAAAATATTGGTATAAATTAACAAAAATGTTGTGACACTTTATAAATGAATTTTTTAAATAAAAAGCATAGTAATACTGAAAAATTGCATAGAATTTTCATTTTTAATTTTAAACTTAATACCTTTTATATATGTGTAGTAATAAAAATTGAAATGCAAATAAAATCCAATATAAGAGTTCACATATTACTCATCCAATAAAGGAACTTCATAAGATTCTTCATCTGATGAAGATTCACTGGAAAATTCTTCTCTAGAGTCAGAAGAGTCGTCTTCTAAGTTTATAACAACACTGGGATGATCTAGAATTTCATCCAAAATTCCAGCACTTTAATAGTATGTTTCCTCTAGTTTCTTTACATGACTTACACAGCCTGCCCAGTCTGCTGGAGTGATATGGTTGACTGCAGCTTCCCATAGATGATCCATGGCACGATTTTGAAACTCAGTATTATTTTGGCCAACATAGTTTTTAACATTTGCCCAAATGAGTTCTATAGGATTTAGATCACAATGGTAAGGTAGTAATCTTACCACAGTATGACCATGGGCAGCAGCTAATTCACTGATAACATACCGTTTTTTAGGCACTGATGACTTTACCAAATGCAAAAGTTCCATCTTTAGCATGTTATCAATATACGGGATTCCATTTCGTGACAGTTAATCCTTTGTCACATCTTTCCGGGAGTTAGTTGTTGGGGCTTTGTCAATTTGGACACTATGATAAGGAGCATAATTCATGATTAAACTATTCAGTGGGATGTTTTTAAGTAATTGCTTTACAAACTAATTTTTGAAGTTTTCAGAATTCATTTCATCATGGTAATCACCAGATTTAGTTTTAGACTTAACAAATAGACCTGCATTGGGTATGAAGCCATCTTTAGTACCAGCATGGCAAACTATGAAACTTGCACCTTTACTTGCTGGAACTTCAGGTCCTGAAGCCTTGTCAAAAGCAGTGTCCAGCTAGGTTTTCTTTAATGTGTATGATGAATTAATCCATGTTTCATCCAAATAAACTTCTGGCCTAGGTGCTTCACTTTCCCTATTCGAGAAAATTTCGTCTTGCAAAGACAATGTGCGGTTTTTCCAGAAGAAACTTTTTCCCATCATGTTTCATCCAAATTTGTGTAGAATATTTTTTAAACTTGTCATTTGCCCACTGAAGCAAATTTCTTTTCGGAGTACTGTCAGTATTGAGCTGACAGTTGGAAACTTTGTTTTTCTGTAGAATTGATGCACAACTCTTGGAACAACATTTACGTCAAAATTATCTAAATTTGTAACGCTGGCTTCCCTTTGTTTTTTTTTCCTGGTGTATAAAAATCACCTTTTTCTTTTTTCTTGGCAATTTTAATAATCGTTCCTTTAGAAACTTTTGTTGCTTCAGCTGCTCTTCGAGTAGCAAACTGGAAACTTATTCGCGTACTGATATTTTCTCTTTCATTTTCCATAAATTTTAAAACATTATAAATCACCTCTCTAACCTGACTTTTGATTGTTTTTTCTTTTATTCCGAAGATGCTCATCATGCTCATGTTTTAGAAAAACTAAACTGATTTTAATTTAAATCTGAACATTTATACAATGTTATGGGCCAAATTGAGTCCCCATTGGATATTGGACCCTTACAAAAACTTATATGATCTATGTTGCCAAAAATATCTTTACAACATTGAGAGAATTTCAGACACATAATGGCAGTGTTTTTTTTTTTGAAAAAAATCCTTTTAGATTTTGCTTTTCATTTATTTTGAGTGTGTTTTTTTCCTGATTTAATTTGACACAACTAAACTCCAAGGGCCGTCATCAGTGATCATTTTAGAACCAGTTTTTCCCCCTTTTTACAACCACTGAGCAATTAACAGAATTTTTTTCCTTTGCCCCCCAATGGGTAACATACTACCCTAAACACCTTTTTGGACAGTTCATTTTGGGTCTGCCACCCACTCCCAAAAACTAGCTGGTCATTCTTTCATTGCGCCAACTGTACTTTGTTGATTCTTTTAATAGCTTAATTCGGCCTGGCCGCTTTATTCGGCCCGGCCGCTTCATTCGACCCGGCTGATTTCTGGTCGACCATGACCGACGCCACCCGCCACCGCAAAAAATAAAAATACAGGACTCTAAAATACAGTAAAGCGCAAAACATCGTTTTTTTAACTCCATGTTAAATCCCATTGGATCAAAAACCGTCCCACAAGCATTTGAATAACTCTCGTTAAAACGATCTAGAACAATAACAAAAACGTTAGCACGTGCTATCATGTATTGACTTCACGATGTTTCCTTTTTATTAAGTTTGAAAAGGTACTTCTACTTTTTAATAACGTTTAAAATCGTACGATTTTTAACTCCATGTTAAATCCCATAGGGCCAAAAAAACCATCCCAGAAATATTTTTCTATATGACACATAAATGATAACATAAATGACACAAAATTATTTTTCTATAGTAATTATTATGTGACTTCAAATCTGAAGAAAAAACGTCAAAAAAACATTTTTAAATCAACAACGATCGCAGGGCCTACATTCGGAGAAATTTTGAATTAAAATCTATATCTAGGCTCTTAAGTCATGTTGCGGTTGAACACGGACAATTAGAAAACGGGATGAACAGAAGTTGGCTCCGCCCTTTTTATGACAAACGCAACTTCTAATTAGTTAGTTATGTAGTCTGACGTCACTTGCTCCGCCCTTTTTAACGTCAAATTACAGAACAAACGAATTAGAAATTGGCGGTCGTCATAAAAAGGGCGAAGGCAATGTCTGTTCATCCCATTTTCTAATTGCTTTCCGTTGTGGCGTGAACGCGATAAAAATTTAATACGTAGAGCGCTTTTGTAGATGTGCAGAAAAATGCGCAAATCTACAATATAAACGGAATTGATTCTATTGACCAATGCCTAGCCACCTTATATACCAGGGGGGTCCAGGCCTGACATTTGGCTTAAAAACTGTAAGTCATAAATGGCCGCCAAATGCATGTATATTTCACCAGATGGCGCTGACCACAAATTAAGAAAATAAAATTATTTCTTGGCTTTTCGGTTGCACATTGAATTATCAAAAACAGTTTTTGTTCAAGTTTTTCAGTTTTTGTTTAAAATTTTGCTTAAATATACAGTATGACAAAGCAAAATTAAAAGAGTACCTAATTAATGCATTTTCCAATCATGCCTGGCTGTCATGTAAATCTTGCTCGAGTTTTTTACAGGTTGAACACATTAAACAACTGCACTCCCTTTTAGCAAATAAATTTTTAAATGCATATTTAAAAAATTGTGCAGCAAAAATTACAGAAGACAATGACATGCGTAACCTGGCAACATTTCACAAAAAACCAATTAGCCGCAAATTCCTAAAATTGTAGTTAGTTATTCTCATTTAAAAGTTTTTCATTTTTAATTATTAAATTATTATTAAATTATTAAATTATTATTAAATTATTATTAAATTATTAAATTATTATTAAATTATTATTAAATTATTAAATTATTATTAAATTATTATTAAATTATTAAATTATTATTAAATTATTATTAAATTATTAAATTATTATTAAATTATTATTAAATTATTATTAAATTATTAAATTATTATTAAATTATTATTAAATTATTAAATTATTATTAAATTATTATTAAATTATTAAATTATTATTAAATTATTATTAAATTATTATTAAATTATTATTAAATTATTATTAAATTATTATTAAATTATTATTAAATTATTATTAAATTATTATTAAATTATTAAATTATTATTAAATTATTATTAAATTATTATTAAATTATTATTAAATTATTATTAAATTATTATTTTTAAATTATTATTAATAAATTATTATTTTTAAATTATTATTAATAAATTATTATTATTAAATTATTATTACTATTTATGTTAAGTTTATAGCTTCTTTCTAAATTTGTGACTAGCACCACCAAGCGAGTAAGAGATGCAACACGGCGGCCATTTATGACTTAAATTATTCCAGTGTTTGGTGCACCTTTTGGATTGAATGTATTTGTTGTGGGAGTTATTGATGAAATCACGTGCAATTCAGAAAATCTCGAATTTGGTATAGTTGAGTCATAGCCTCCTTATATAGAGAAGGCCGACCCATTGGCGTCTTAAACATGAGAAATAAGTGTTGCGCAATAGTGAAAAACTGACACCAGGCGGCACACATTGTAATCCAAAGTTTTTTCTCTACACATTATACTATGGCCACATGGCACATGAAATATGCACCTTCTCACAGCTAATATATTTCATATTAGCATTTTAAATTTATAAATTAAGAGTATATTTTGTGTTTTAAAAATGGTTAATTGTTGTGTTCCTAAATGTAAATCCTACAAGGGCAATCCTTTATCAAAAGGTGTTTCATTCCACGAATTTCCTTCGAATGTTGAATTAAGGACTAGGTGGTTCAAAAATATAAGCAGGCAGGATCTAACTCTAAATGCTCTCTAGATGCTCTTAGTAAGAGTTTTTGCATGGAGATTTCATTTTAGTAGTTTAATCTTTTGCTATTAATATAATTTTAATAGGTGTGATACCAGGCTTAGAGAAAATACTTAAAATAGGAATTTTAGCCCCTTCAAAGGATGCAAATATCAAAATGAATTCTGTAACAGAATTATTTGCATCCAGAGAAAACTGCATCTTCCCAGACATTGCCGAAGTACCCAATGTGTCAAAACGAGATTCACTATCAACATCGTCATTAAATCTTCTGGAAACGATTGAAAATCCTCCAAGTAATGTACAGTATATATATAGTTTTAATTAACTATATTTTACAAAATTTGCATTTACCAGGCATTCTTGGAACATCTGTGATGAGTGCAACTGTAGCAATGATTGCTGGGTACCTTGTACGAGTTATTCATGACAGGCATGAATGCACTTGTTGCAAAGAGGCACTGTCAGCTCCACAAACTATGTCAAAGCTAACAGAGCTAATTTTATACCAAGATCGAGGTGCCCTCATGTACCCAAATACAAAATTCATCAATTTAATTGCATCAGTAAGTGAATTTCTTAAATCCGCAATAACAGATCTACCAACCAAAAAACTAAAATTTCAATTAACCTCTTTGTTACTTGACAAGTTGTTGGTCCATAAATGGTTAGCATGTACAACTTGTCCAGAAAAGGAAAAGCACACTAAAAAACTACATAAACTAATTGTTGAAACCAGTGTAAAAATCTTTTTGACAAATATTGGGCATACTGTCAGTGATCACTGTGACAGAGAAAAACCCACAGCAGCTAGAAAATTAATGGCGAAGCCTTCTAGTAGGGAATTTTTAAAACTATAATTGAAATGTATTTATTGATAAAATTTAACTGTTTTTGTATTTTTTTTTTTTTCGAATTGAACTTTTTTTGTATTTTTTTTTTTCGAATTTAACTTTTTTTGTATAAATATTAAAATGTATTTTTTTTTAATTATTTCATTCTTTTATTTTATAAATTGCCTGATTGTTATTTCTAGTTTTATTCTAATATTACAAAATAAAACAGAAAAAATAACCTATTTCTCTTGGCCATAGCCTCCTTATATAGACAATATAGCCTACGTCTTGGGTAAAGTGAATTGATAAGAAAGAAAACATTTGGATTACATTTAGCGCCCTCTACAGAGAAAAAGTTGCAAATCGGCCATCTTTTTTTCTCAAACTTTGTTATATGGCGCAAGTGAGCAATGGGTCGGCCTTCTCTATATAAGGAGGCTATGGTTGAGTTCAAAACTCGTGCAACAAAAAATCTTCCTTCGAGTGCCCAAAGTCGTACGCATAATTTACAAGTGATGTTGTATAAAAAGTTACTTGATGACATCACACAAAACATGTTGACAAAGTATGTTATTGCAAGACATTTAAATTTAAATTTGAAATTCTGAAGGTCAGTTCAGTTGCATTCAAAACATTATAACGTGAATACACTGGATCAGTTACTTGATTTACTGTTTGAAAGATTACAAGCGGTGCCTTATATTTCGAGTTTACTCGTTGAATATGCCTTTCAAGCGGATTCTTCGACAATTGGAATACAACAGGTGAGTTACGATGAAAATTGGCTATATAGTCAGTTGAAGCATAGTTTTGCCTTTTGGAATGGTCAAAGAGAAGTTGGTGGTGTCGAGATCGAGGATATTTGGAAATGTGACACTTGCCCATACAATGAAGTCTGCGTGTGGCGAATAAATCTAATTAAGAAATTTCCTGAGTATGTTGAAGATTGCAAGGAAGAGTCGAATGTAAAAGTTGCTGAATCTTGAAACACATTCCAAAAATGAAATTGTTTGTGATGTGAAATTACTTAATATTTAGAAACCATTTTACGTTTTTTTATTATACTTTATTACATAATTACAATGGTTAACCATGTCATCTTTTTTTTATTGCAAAATGCAATTTCGGCCAATTTTCTATCTTTTATAACTTTTTTGTAATTAAATATTAAAATGAATTCATGTGTTTTAATTACTAGATAAAACTTTTCTCTGTTCGAAGACGGTTGTTGGGGGCATAGACGTGCTCCATTTGATTTTGGCCAATAGGAATGCAGTATTTTATTCCCAATAATAGTGATGTGCGATAGTCAAAAATGATCGATAGTATTTTACACGACCGAGGGATAGTATCGATAGTCGCTTCGACATCGATAGTACCATTGATGGTTTTCAACTTTTTCCAATTGGTATTTCCCCCAATATTTCTTTTACAAAACCTACTGAAAACTGAAAAGCCGTTGTTTTTGAAGATAAATTCTTGTTGATCTGAAAAATGAAAATGAATGTTTTTATTGAAAATAATGTTAATGATTTAAATCATGCAACCCTGTAAAATGTTAACTTAAAATGTACTGTCTACATTATGAAGCCACATTGTCCCATTCACAACCTCTTTTAGCAGTTCATAGTATACTCAATAGAGTAGTTGGCTGTTACATCTGGTGTACCCCAGGGTAATGTGCTGGTTCCTCCTTTGTTCCTGATATTTATTAATGACCTCAGCAGCACAGTTGGCAATAACTGTAGACTATTTGCTGCTGATACTCTAATTTACATACAGATTGATGGTATCCAATACTGTGAAACATTAGCTTTAGACTTGAAGGCAATTGAAGGATGGTGCAATACAGGGCAACTTCAGTTGAATGAGGAGAAGTGTAGTGTTATGAGGCTAACTCGGAGTAGAAATCCAATTGTATATTCATTTTGTTTTTTATATATATGCGCACGTATTTGTGCTTGGCAATGCTTAATGCTGCATGTGGACTTTGATGTCCCTCTGCCATAGGCCTAATTGGCTCCTAGCAGAGTACTAATTGTAATAGTCAATACTCACCAAACTAGTATTAGCCCACTGGGAACTTCTGCAGACATGCGCATTGCCGTCTTATCGTTTTACATAGCAAAGTGATGGCAAATGGAAGCAACTGTGCATCTATTGTATGTATCATCTTGTTATTTCTGCTCTAAAGCTTAATTTTCATTCACGCAATGTCGAGCGACCTACCTGGAGCGAGCGTCAGCACACATGTGCGTCTTCATACCATATACAAGCAACTATTAGTGACTTGTCAAAGCGTCGCGACTTGCTACTCGGTTGCCAAACTTCTGTTCAAACAGATGCTTCAGGTCGCAAACGTTTCAAGTTGCTACCCAACCAGCAATCAGAGACCAGATTTCGTTGCATATGGCATCTTCAACGCCATTTTTTAGGGCATCACACACCATGAAGACACCCAAAACATTTGTAGGTGCAGCACATATGAAGTGTGTCAGCGACTTGCTACTTCAAGTCGCTATGCTAGTCGCAGACGCTACACTCAAGGTAGAAGGTATGAAGTTCCCGCATTTGTGGTTGATTATCGAGGTGGCATGTTTTGATTGGGCAATGCTCAATGAGCATTTTTATTTTGGCTATTCAGGGTTTGTGCCTTGTACGTTTTCAATGTTTTTTTTCTTCTTTTTATTGGGGGGACTTTTATTTAAGTTCGCATGCAACAGGCACGCAAAAAACTTCAAATCGATTTTATTTCAATATTTTTAATTTAATTTTATTTTATTAATTTTCGGCGACTTCCTATGGGTCTTATAATGCACGTCTCATCGGCAGTTTCTATTGGCAATCGATAGATGGTGCTACTAACGCGAATCTGCAATCACTTTTCTATGTAAAACAATAGACAGCAGTGGACATGCTTGCAGAAGTTCCCAGTGGGTTAAAGCTAGTACCAATGTGTGATGACCCCATCATTTTTCTCCTAGCAACAGTGCCTGTGACATCACACTCTGACGTCATTACCTCTGTTCTCTCTTCTCTAGCCTCTCTGAGTTCTTGGAAATAGAATAAATGTTTCGTACATGATGTTGCTATGGCAACGAGAGCCATATATATTCTGCTTAAGGGTTAAACAGGTTTTATGAAGGCATGTTCTTTTGAGGCCGTTCTTTTTAAAGCCAATTAAAACTGAACACTTTGAACTTTAATTATTTACTTTTCCAATTAAAGTTCTTGTTTCGTTTCTAACTGTTGTATTTTCGAATATTTTATTAATATTGCATAGCCCAATGTTGAGTATAGCAATTGAGTGTTTTTAATGTCTTTTCTGTGGTTACCATAGTTGCATTGGGACCCAGATTTCATTATTCATTTGCATATTGTGTAATGGTTGGCCAACTTATATAACATGACCAATGCTTGCATGTGTATATATGTTAGTGATGTGCGATAGTCAAAAATAAACTATCGATAGTATTTTACCGGATCGATAGATAGTATTGATAGTTTTCAACTTTTTTCAAGGTTGCAAATTAAAAGCTACATTAAAAACCTGTTAGGCTCACAACCTGTCGTAGTAGTTTTACCAGTCCATAGACTCCATAGCATACTTATTACAAACCATTACACCATTACTTACTAATGTTACAATACAAAATTATACAACGCAGTTTGAGTACACAAGGTATGCACATTACATTGCACAAAGTGCACAATGTGCACAAGGTACACGTTGAAGTGAACAATATGCACATTGTGCACATTGCTCACGGCATACATTGTTCACAAGGTGCACAATGTGCACACAGTGCATGTGTACAAACAACAAATTCAAATAATTATGGCGCCATCTAGCATTCACTATTTCAGATACGTTATTGTTTATGAGACAGTGTTGATTTTTTTTTAAACTATCGATAGTTCGTAAAACTACCTATAGAACTATCGATTTCTATACCACTCGATAGTTTGACTATCGAGTAGTTCACTATCGCGATATTATTCATATTCATATCGCTATCGGAACATCACTAATATAAGTTGGGCTCTAAAGATATTTAAGGTTCCTTGTTTGATACGGTTTCAGCCGGAGGCTCTGCCCGGTTGAGAATCCAGTTGTCTCTGATGTTCAGCCAGAGGGACATGCCCAGTTGACTTCTCCTGTGCACTCTGTTAAAGGGGACTAGAAGCCGCATGCACGGTTGCACCTAGGTCGGGATCCATGAGAGTCGTCAGTGAGAGCAATTGCCAGAAAGATGCAGAAGAGCTGCTGATAAGGGCCCGTAGGACCAACAGATGAATGCAACAGACGGAGTTGACAGGACAGAAACGATATAATGGAACCGACACAATGTTACGATTCACGTCAGAAGTAATCCGGAAGCATTTGACAGAGAGGATAGATAATTTCATAAAGTAATACTCAGATCAATCTTTTCCTTGTAAACTTGGCTGTATTGTGGAAACTACCTGAGGTCTATCAATAAATGATAACACACGTGGGTTTGTTCCTTTAATATGCGAAAGGGGGCAATGCTCATGCTAAATACAGAGGGTCATTTGCATAGGCTGCGCTGAAAAGAAGAGTCGACAGCCGGTTCTCCGTCCCTTAGAGAAGCTAGAGGACTACCTTGTAGTGTAGGGGTAGTCCTGGTAAGGGGCCTGCCTGAGGTTATAAGAGTACGAACTGTCTGCAACATCGTCTGCTCTTTTCTAGCAGATGACACTTCAGCCGGTATTGGAAGTAGAAACCGTCTGCAAAATCGTCTGCTCTCTTCTAGCAGACGATACTTTGGCCGGTGGTACATGATAACGAAGGTAGCAACTTACAAATGACACCCTGCACTGCAGTTTAAGAGTGCAGAGAAGAAAGGGTTGTATATGCTGCAAGAATAAAATACTGCATTCCAAAATGAAATGGAGCACATCTATCCCCAATGACTACTGTTCGAAAAGGGGTTGTGTGCCACATACATGTATATTATGTTGCTGTTGGTTGAAAATTAAAGCTCTGGTGTCTAGAATCTGCAACATTGGAGCAAAGGAATTGATATTGTGATCGATCCAACTATTTAAATCAATACAAACATGGTTTCATTCAATAACGCCACTCTTGCATTCCGTACTGCCTATCTTTCTTACCCTAAAAATGATACAAATGTCTCAAAAAAGGTATGAAGTCCATTTCACGTTACCTTAATTAGTTTTTAAACATAGTGGTTTATCTTTTTTTTCGTAAGAGCATCGATATATCAGCTAAATTGCTGTAAAAGTGTAGAGCCCTTATTACGGGACTCGGGTCTAGATCCTTTTAGTTTGGGGCGGATACCACCTTATGCTGAGAGTGTATGTGATTTAGGCCTGACTCCGAATGGTGCCGGGGGTCGTTCCTTTTGATATTTCCTGTAAACGCAATTGGCGAGAAGAGAATTTATGATAACAGGTGCAACAAATGCAGGTTACATATTTATTGCACACAACCGTGGACATACAATATATACAGAGACGAGTTATTTCATATTTCGATATCAGAGAATGGACCCCGAATCAATCGAGGCACGGACCTTTTTACCTAGAGCCAGGACAAAGCTAGGGACTCGCAACTGCGGAGGGGGAGCCGGAGGTTTGGGGACACAAAAAACTAAATGAATCATTAAATCAAAAATCATTAAATAAATCGATTTAACAGCCATTTAATTTGCTTTTTAGATCTTCATTTCTTTAATATCATAAAATACATAATGTGTGAAGGTAAAACTAGACAATTGTAGAAATGTGTAACATCGAACCGGTCCTTTAATATTATTTATTATTCAATAGAAGCTCTTATACAGGGTGGGTCATACGTCACCGTACACTTAGATTATATCATTTATGTAATTTATAATTACTTAGAATAACTTGGAATACCATCTGGTGACGCATGTGTTTTGCAAACATTTGATAGCAGTGACAATGAAAAAAAGAAATAAACACCGCGATAGCATGGGATCTTGGACTTCAGATGGCAAATACGAGTAATTTTTGCGATTGAAGAGTGCTTAGTTGCAAGTGTTTGGGCCGCACACTGCATGGGCAGACATAATACCAGCGATGTTACATAAATTGTCGCAAAGGACCTGGAGACCTACATAAAGCCCATGGGCCGGTGGGCTTTGTGGGCATCACAGGTTTGGAAGGCATTTCATCATTTCTCTCATGGGGTTCTTTACAAATGTATAGAACTGAACCACATTATTTCACCCATTAATAAAAGTATAACATATTCCTCACTGACCAATCAATAAAATAAACATATTAAAGCCATTAATGGAACAGTTTCTTTTCTTGGTAAGCATGCGAATTTGTGAACCATTTAGTACACAAAGCCTATGGGGTGGTGGGCTTTTGGGCTGGGCTGGGCTGGGTTTGGATCGGCATTGTTATGTTAAAGGCTCATGGGCTTTGTGGGCCTCATGGGCTTTATGGGCCTGGTGATCTGGGCCCAGCATAAAGTCTCATGGGCTGGGCTGCACTTCAAATTTTTACTCAATGTAGGTCTCTAACACAGACCCATTAGATCCCTAGGTAAGATGGAGTATGGTGACTTGTGGCCCACCCTGGTTGACTGTTAAATTTAGCTGTGACAAACATTTGAAATATTAATTGCACTACTTAATGAAGTGATATTTAAAAATTGTTCGGACATTTTAATCAAAAGAGAAAAACTTGAAAAAATCAATTGCTTTTTTTTAATGAAATGCAACTTTTTAAGAAGCAAGAATTTTATCCTTCATTTTTTTTCCTGGAGTAAATTTATTGTTGACTTTTTCAGTTTCATAGTCGATTTTTGTTTGTTGAATGTGCATGTATAGAAATGATTCCATATCCTCCTTGGTGTATGTTTTTCCTTTTGTCATGCAGCATAACAGGAGACCTGTGAATGTCAGTACTCCTCCTACGAACAGTAGAATGCTACCAACAACTAAGCCAATATCCATCGTAGGTCTAAATGAAAAGCCATCAAATTAAATATTTGAATTTGAAAAACTACTCATCAAGCAGCCAAGAAGGTCTGTGACAGAGGGACAAAAGTCTAATTGTAGCATGCAAAAAGAATTGTCAAAACATAAAGATATAAACCCAGTAGCCATTGCAATGTGTTCTGGTGAAGCTGAAATAATGTATTGTCAGAAAAGTAAGAGCCCCATAATGCAGGTTTATGCCGCTAGCCTTTTAAGAGTATTTTCAGGTTGATTTCTTTAAAAATAAGATCTTTTTGGTGAGTTTAGAAATGATCCAACTTTAAGAGGCTACATCACATAATTACTTCAAAATATCCCCACACAGAGTGCTAGCATCGTTTTTCTATTGAGCCTATAGACCCGATGTTAGAGAAGAAACGTTAGTTTTTAAAATACACAGTTGCGCAGCAATGTTTTATTTTTCATATTTAAAGTTGGCCAATATTAAGTTTTCAAAGTGCAATGTGCACCTTAAATATATGGTAATCCAGTGATATATTGATAAAAAAATTGGTAAGTGCGGTTATATTTTTTAAAAAAAAAATATTTCAAAATCGCGAATTTCAAACTTTTATGTTAAACTCCATTGAGTACGTACGCGCTTGTAAAATACCTAAAAATAATTTTTAAAAACCACAATTACACCACAGTGAAGCCAACACATTGGCGCACATGCTGATTTTTTTCTGGCTTTTTAAAATTTGTTTCACGTATTTTTACGAGCGTTTTATTTGATTTTTTTTCCTACTCAATGGAGTTGAACATAAGAATTACTAATTTGCGATTTTGAAATAGTTTTTAAAAATATAACCGCACTTACTAATTTTTTGTCATTCTATCACTCGATCAGCATATATTCAAGGTGCACTTGCTCTTTAAAAACTTAGAAACATGATTTTTTTTTTTTCAGATACAAGGACAGCTACATGTGACAAAACGAGAATTTTGCATTTTTGTCATTTGGACCACAAAGGATCTATATGTGGAGAAAATTTACAGAAATGATGATTTCTTGGAAAAACACATGAAATTACAGCTTCATAATTTCTATTACGACTGTATGCTCCCAGAAATTGTGGATTCAAGGGTGAAAAGATCAACTGTGTGAGACCCACAATGGAAATTGGAAGCAAAAGCAGCAAGAAAGGAACAACAGAGGCAGTCATCCACAAAACAAGCAGCGAACACAGTACTTCAATGTGCAAAACAAACTGCAAGAAACAAAAACGTTAGTAATTAAAATTAATTAATTTCGTTGTATTCCAAGAAAGAAATTTTAAGGACTCGGTGCTCCCTAATCCTTCACCTAACCTAAACTTTTCCAAACTAGCCTTTAACCTACCTAAACATTTCCTTCACTTAGCCTTTCCCCTACCTAGCAATTTCCTCACCTAGCCTTTCCCCTCCCTCACCTAGCCTAGTCTTTTGTCATGCAAACTGTATTGGCACATCAGCCTGCCTCGTTTTTTAAATTGACAGCTTGAAGCCTCTTAGTAAGTGTGTTGCAGAAAAATGTATTTCATACTGATGGGGTTCGTTTTCTAGAATTCTGCCATGCTGCTTTTGTCTTCCCATTATCAACGTTATCATTTCTCACTTTTGCGACCTGCTGTTATCTCTACATATATGTATGTTGGTCAGCAACAGCTGAACAACTCTTAATTTCAGATTCGTCCCTGTGGTCAACATGATGAATGTCACAATAGTCCTTGTATTTGCAACATCATGCATTTCAAACAGTAAGAACACTCATTTGCATTTCCATTAGTTATGTCAACTTTATAATATATTATACTAGTGAGGTAACCCGTCATAAATGATGGGAGCAAAATTCAAATGCAATTGTGTGCATGTACGTTGTTTTTTCCTTTTTTTACTCCTTTCATTTCAATTTCAGTTTCCCCCTTTCACTTTTTCCCCTCCATGTTTCTCTCTCTCCCCTCTACACTTTCTAACCTTTCCCTCTCTCCTATTAAATATTATGGTCATATAGTTGACCTTGAGAAAAAGTGGTTCATTTATTCATTTAAATTTATATAAATTCTGACGTGCTTCAAGGTTTTTTGTGACACACAGCCACACACACACAGACCTGGCTTAATATATATATATATATATATATATAATATTGAGGCCATCTTATGATCACTAACTCCTCCTGATACCCTAACATTGGATAAAAACTCCAGACTATTAGTCAGTACTACATCAAGAATTTTGTCATTTTTCATCGGTTTAGTTACAACCTGTTCCATAGAATAAGTATTCATACTGTCTAAAAATGAAACTGTTAACGGCCCATCACTGCCACTGGTCACCGTATGCATTTCCCAGTTGATGTTTGGAACATTTACATCACCTTCTAAAATAATGGTTGGGCTATAGTATTTACGATGAAGAGTCGAAAGAAGTTCTTACACTAGTGATATTTGCTATAGAGGATCCCGGTGGCTGATAGAAAGAATATAAAAAACCTTTTTATCATTCTTTATCCTTAAACTACAACATAGTCAGTCTGTTTCAAAATTTGTTTCTCTGCAACTATGAAATATTTGTGAAATAGCTATGAAACCCTCACCACCAGAATGACCAACCCTGTCTACGGTACACTGTGAAACCATCTGGAAATATTTCCCCATTATTAACAGTATCATCAAGCCATGACTACCAAGAATTATATTGCAACCAGTCTCCTCTACTGCTGCAATGAACTCAGGAACTTTGTTTTGTAGACACCTACAGTTAACCACCATGACCTTTGCATGTGAAGGTATAGCTGGAGTGGGTTTTCCTAAATGATTTCCTTCCAGGACAGTGTTTGAAGAAATGATACCTGAAACATAGGAACTATTGCTCCCAGCAACAAGCTGTGGAGCATTCATATTAGTATCAACCCACCCTAAAGCATTTGCACCTAAACCCCAAAACCTTACCCTAAAAAATGCTTAACAAAATCACCTATCTTTTTATCCACAATCCTACCATCTCTATAATTAAAATGAACCCCGTCCCTGCTCCAGGAACCCCTAAAATTGAGCATAGCTGCACTCCAGGCACCACCTTACTACATGCTTCAATTAATCTATCATTTACATAACATGCCTTACGAGTAACTATCTCGTCTATCCCACCTCTCAGGAATAGCACAAACTTTAACAGTAACTCCGGCCCTACAACGTAAAGTATGCTTTGCTAAGTCAGCTAGCCCATCTAAAACTTCCCCACCAAACTGTCTACACACATCATTAGTCCCCACTTGCAGAACAACTAAGACCTTTTCCGCTTTTTCCCCACATACCGTTCTCTTGATACGTTCCTCAACATCTTTAATCTGAGCCCCTGGTAAACAAGCTACACTCACTTTTCCTCTATCTTCACCCGCCACCCACTTATCAAGCTTTTTGACATTACTATCACCTACAAAAATTACTGATCTGCTCTGCACCCCTTTGAAAATAACCCCATCTTCATTTCTTTTCTCAGTTTTACTAACATTCTTACCCTCTCTAGCATCATTTTTCGTACCCTTGCTAACACCCTTCTTACCCTTACTAATACCTTGCTTCTTACCCTTACTAATACATTGCTTCTTACCCTTGCTAACACCCTCCTGAGCTGCATTTACATTTACATTTTCTTAGACTTCCCAGACCACTTGCACCTCTGCTCTACATTTACTCTTTCTACTACCTCCACAGATCCCACTGATAATTCCCTAAAAACATTAAACATGTTCTTTACTGGAGTACATTCTGAAGCTAGAGCTGGCCTAACCTACTCTCTTTTTCTAAAACAACTCCCCAACCTACACCCCCAGTATTATGCTTAAGGGGTGTAGCAAGAGGCACAGATTCCCCACTGTGAGAAGGGCCTGGCTGTGACTCAAACACAGCCAGCCTCTCCCTTAGCCAGCCTCTCCCTCAGCCAAGCCACTTCTACCTCAAGGTGCACCACCTTCTCTCTCAACTCATCTTCAACACCCTTCCCAGACTCAACCTGTTTCCCAGACTTTACCTGTTTCCCAACCTTAACTCTAACAGCTTCAACTAATCTCCCAACCTGAACTTGCTTCCCAGACCTAGTATTAACCATTCTAACTTTCTAACAAATTTAGTTCCTAAAAACTCTGAATTAGAAATTAGATTCAAAATAAAATGGCAATAAGAGAAATTTAAGAAGTTTGATTTGTATTTATCTAGTATGGCTTCTCCAAACAGAAATCCAGTTTTGGCGTCTTCAAAGCAAAACAATGAGAAATTAGCATTTATTGGCAAAACATTGATATCTCTCAAACCAATGTTCAGATTTTCAATCCGATTACACCAGCATGTCCAGCAGGCAAAATACTACTAGATTACATAAACAAGAAAATCTGGTTATCGAAATAAACCTCCTAAATAATGTAGAAACCGATAAGTGGCGTCCCTAACAAAGAACAAAGATAAACAGCGCTTTTGGAAAATTAACAATAACTCCCAAACTACTGCTCCAATTTTCAAACCGATTTCACCAGCATGTTCAGCAGGCGAAAACCTAAAACATTATCTAGAGTATACAACCAAACTCCTAAAAAACACCTCGAATTTAAAAAAAACTATGAGACGAAAAAAAACGTGGGTTGAGATGAAAAATGTGAATATGGTAATAAAGAAAAGGTGAAATGGTCTTTCTAACATAGCTCTGGTTGCAGGAATGCTCAGTACTTTTCTACCAGCTCACTGAGACTAGGGTGTTTGCTTAAATTTGTGATTAGCACTGCTTACTCATAATTTTTGTTTTATACAGTGTAAAAACGTCACGTATTATATGTCAGCGTTAAAAGCATTGCCTTGTGTGACATTTACGCAACTCTGGAAACAAGATACAGTACCAACTCCCAAAACAGTAATGTTACGTGTCCACACTAAAACTGCATAATCACATGCAATGAATTTTGGCAGCACCAGTTGAACTTTTGTAGGTTCATCCCATTTAAAAATGCTATGAATTTGGAAATTTTTTGTTCCTAATGCGGTTTTAAATTAATTTTAGAACCTGGTCAAAGGCTCGAATACAAGAGGGGGAGTGAGGTGCTATTTTTGATGAATGCTCACAACACCGGTATAGGAACAGTTGGAAGGTTAGGTTTAGTTAAAGTAAGCTTGTTGTGTGTTGTCTGGGTGCACAGATCTCCAGTTTTTAAATATTAAATCATCAAATTAGTTCGTTTTTCCGACTGTTCCGTAATTTGATCATAATTTTTTTAAAAAAGACCCGCTGCAACAAGCTTTATTTAACTAAACCTAACCTTCCGCCTGTTCATACTGTTGTTCCGACCCATTCCACCATTCAGCAAAATACAGAGTATGAACTAACTTCTACCATAACCTTATCCAGACGGGAATATGCCAGGTGTTTTCTTACTAATTATTACATAACTAGTGGGGTAAGCTGTCATAAATGACGGGAGCCAAATTCACAGGCAATTGTGCCCAGCATTAGAATTTATTTTCCTCCACCCTTTTATGACATCAGACTAAGTAACAAACCAATTAGAAATTGAAAAGGGTGGAGCATGTGACATCAGACCAAGTAACAAACCAATTAGAAAGTGATGATGTTCCTAAATGGGCAGAGCGAAAAAAATTCTAATGATTGGCACAATTGCCCGTGACAACTCTTAACCCCTTTTTTATATTTGAAAGAGAAAATGAGCTTTTCATTTTCTCGGGTGTGCACATGCGCGTTATTTGTCCCTTTTTTCCTCTTTTCATTTCAATTTCAGTTTCCTCTCCCCCTTTTTTTCTCCACGTTCCCTAAATGACCGGCACGACATGTCACGGTAGTAAGAACAGGACCACAGGTAATAAAACCAAGCGGTATTTGAAGCTCATTTCTAAAATGAATGAGTCTTATTCGTCTTATGTATTTATTTCATTACCATGGTCGTACACCAGAAGGAATGAGCGACAGGTTCTTGATTTCATGGAATCGACAAGTGGTTCCAAGTGGGTGATGTGTTCTGAGAGCGAAAACAACATGAGGGTTGGTTTCATTAACAAAGTATTTGATTCGAGTCTTCGTATCCTAACTATTGAATATTTCCAAAGCTTGGGAAATATCTTTAAATGAAGCTAGAATAATATCTGTGAGTTCTGAAAGTATTAATGAATGTCGAAACAAGTTTGTAAAAAAATTAAAAGCTTTTTCTATAATAACTGTTAAGAATAAAGCTAAATATACATTTCCACTTAGACACGCCAGCATTATTTTTGTCTACGAAATAAATCCTCTATTCTATTTAAACTTAAACAGTGGTGTTTTAATTATTCTACACTTAATTATTTCGTGACTGGGCAATTCATCATTTCGTTGCAGCTCTACACCATTTGGATACTCGAAGTCTTCAACAGGTGCAAACCTGCAACATTGAGTTCGTAAGCATATTCACGCTATTTTCAAGGGTAAATTTATGGACGCAAGTCCGAGTAGTACAGAGACAAAAGATCCTCAAAACTGTGAGAGTCTTTATAACAAACTAGTGAGGACATTAATTAGACATATTGGGCTAGTCATCCCGGGCCGATAGAATTAGTGACCTAGCCAATCACTATTAATACAAGTGAAAACTTTCTCGGACCATTTAAAAAGAGCAGATTCTATCAGTGGAAAAAGGTCCCTCACAATAAGACTTATCTAGTGCTCCTCCTGGCGGAGTACGTCTTTTTAACACGCTACTCCTTATTTTGGCATATATCATGCATGCTTTAGATACATTTAGTGGATCTAAAGTTCTCTGAAAATTACTTTCAGTGGCAGACGATTTGTCTACACGATATGTATATGGGAATCCGATACAGAATGTAGCCTATGCTTATCCAGGACAAGTGTTTTATGGATCGTCACCACCAGAACAAAGTATGGTCAGCGAAGTGTGTAACTTAAATGGCTTTGGCACACAGACTGCTCTTTAGTCGTATAATTTGATTGCAAATTGTTGTCGCAGTTGGCTGTCCTGTAGTTGACAATGTACTGCTACACGAGTGACACTCTTTTTGCATTCGAACTCGACCACTAAAAAGTGGTGTGTGTGCCAAGGCCTTAAGAGCCTAGATACAGCGTTTAGTTCAAAGTTTCTCCGAATGTAGGCGCTGCGATTGTTGTTGATTTCAAAATGGTTTTGTAACAATGTAGAGCTCTTGTTACGGGGCTCAGGTTGTAAGTTCTCTTTACTAAAGCGGGTACCGCTTTTCGTAGGGAGAATGTTTGTGTTACTACCCGAGTCCTGCTGGTGCCGGGGTCGGTCTCAGATATCTCGTTGAATCGTAGCTGCTAAGGAAAGAATGTTTAAGACAAGCGAGACGGATGCAGGTTCGCATTATACATATTTATTCATGACCAACCATTAAGACATGAATGAACAGAGAATGTGTTACTGTGGCGTGCTTTCGCCACTGGACCATAATATGATGAGTTTCATAGTTTTGATATCAGAGAATGGGCCCAGAATCTATCGAAACATGGCCTTTTGTACCTAGGGCCTGTGTACACCTTTCTGGGTGTACCCATGCCCTAGGGACCATGTATCGACGGGTATCCATCCACCGATACCAGAACCAGAATGTGTCTTGTAGCTTTGGGGTCTCCAAGAGGGAAGGAAGGGACGGAAATCTGCCCCTTACATCCCCAGAGACCCCCAGGCTAGGGGAGAGACAGAAAGGAAAAATACAGGGTGTTACATACCCCCAACTTGGCGTGAAGTACGTCCTCGTACTTCAGAGCTAGAAGGTATGCAACAGGATACCGTTTATGGGGAGGGATCCACTGGCGAGGCACGTCACGGAATGTGTACATGCTGGAATGGAGGTTGACACCACTCGTGTCGACCACCCCCACCAAGTCATTAAGAGAAAAACCCAACGGGGTCAAAACAAAAACATGAACGAATTATAAACAGCGATATAACCACAAATATTCTCTGGAACGGCGGAAAATAATGATAAAAGAAAACAAACCCTATGGGGCGGAAAGAAAACAAAACCCAACAGGGCAACAGAGACATGAACCCAACGGGGTAAAATAACGATATTAAAAAACAAATACATCTAAAACACATGAAAAACACAAAACCCAATGGGGTAAAACGATTGATAAGAACCCAAATACATATTTTTAAAAAAACGGAGCGAAAAGAATGAAAAACGAATTAGCACATAACTTTCGTGAGCAGTTCTTCACGAATAACACAATAACGAAATGCGAGCAGTTCCTCGCGTTGAAACAAAACATAATACAAGAGTGATTTTTTTCTTTTTCATTTTTTTTTCTTTGATTTTTTTTCTTTTTGTGGGTTTTTCTTTGATACTCGCGAGCAGTTCCTAGCGGGAAGAACACTGGAAGAGGCACCGACGGATGACCTTACGTGCGGTGTTCCTCCCAAAATCACCCGATTTTGGAGATTCTTTTTCCAGTTTTTCGATGATTCCGTGAGAGGATGGATTTTTTTGTTCGATAAAAACCTTTTCAATTTTTCGTTGTCGAGATCGCGTGGTCGAAATTTTCCATACAAATAAAAAATCGGTCACCGATTCACTTTGTTGGAAAATGGGGTTTATGTAATAAATTTGGAAAGATAGCAGCTGGGTCAGCCCTCTTGGTGGGGTCGCTATGAGATCTGCTTGCTGATTAGGCCCTTCTGTGATGTAGGAGTTGCTTTGATTGGCCCAATTAATTATTCTATTTTGATTGACACGGGGCTTTGTTTTGATGTCTTTTATGGCCCCTATTTTGTGATTTAATTCCCATCGGTGATGACGTAGTTCCATTTCTTGCAATAGGGTGTGAAGAGTTGGATTTTTGACTTTCCCACAAAAGATTTGAACTTAAAACCTTAAGTGGGTCATTGAGTTCACTTTTCCTTCTTGCTGTGCTTGATTACGTTGCATTAGATAGTTTTCTTTCGTGGCCACGTGATTTTTATGTTTGAAGGCGTGGGTAGCGGTTACCGCTACTATTTTGTTTATGATTGACGATGTTGATCTTGATGATTCCATGTGCGGGACACGTGGTTTTTCATCTTCAATCACGTGGATGGTCTTGATAGTATTTTGGTAAAATTCCATCGTTGTTTTTGCTTTTTATTTTCGCTTTGTTTTTAGCGGCAGATTCCAACGATGGATTTTTTGTTTTTAATTTCAATCGTTTCTTTTTATTTTGGAGTTTTTCGTTTTTAGATGGGGTGGAAGTTCCGGTGGGTGGTTCTGTTGTGGATAGTTTCGGAGGGTGCATTTTCGGAAAATTTTTGAGGTATAGTAGGTTGTAGGGGTTCGGTTGGTTGTAGAGGTAGGCTGACGTCCACATCTATTTTCCCCCCTCTTTGCCTAAGATACTCGTCCTCGAGTGTTTTGGTTTGACATGTACGATGTCTACAGTGTCTCGAATAATCCTTCCAAATGTGTCCTCATGTTCTAGCTCCAGAACCGTGTTGCTAACGATCTTGGAGATGGCATAGCCGTCTCTATAAGCGTACTGAAGCTTCTTGGTCTCGTCGGGTACGATCCTGTGTGTTTGATATTCATGGGGCGTTTTTTTATGGCATCGTAATATTTCTTTTGCCTGAGATGCGCCTCATGAAGATTGGATTTGGCGGTTTCCAATTCATCAGTGGTTACCGAAGATGGATTGTCTTGGTTAGGGTCCATGACTTTTGGTAGTAGAGAGTTATTGTATGCAAACACGGCTGTTTGCATGATGGTTTTATTTGTTCTTTCCGCTAGGCCATCCCCTTGTGGAAAGTATGCTGTCGTTGTAGAGTGTTGGATTCCCATCTCATCGAAGAATTCTTGAGTTTCTTTGGCAGTGAAAAGTGTTCCTCGAGCGGTAATGATGCACCTGGGAGTTCCAATAAGGTGAACCAATGTGTCTTTAACAAAGTTTCTTGTTACCTTTGCTGTCTGGCTGTGAACACCTTTGGCAAAACAGAAGCGGTTGGCATAGTCAACTGCTATAATGATGTGTTTAACACCACCCAGTTACTTAGGCAGGGGACCGATATAATCAATTCCCCAGCATTCACCCGGGTCTCCGATTTCCATTTCATCCGCAATTTGGATTGAGGTGCTTTGCATTTTTGGCAAACCTCACAGGTGCATATGAAATCGATTGTATCCTTTTTCCAGGTACTCCAAAAGAATCTCTGACAGACTTTGTCCAGAGTTTTGTCCTGTCCAAAGTGTCCGGCTTCCGGACTATCATGCAGGAGGTGAAGCACCTCTGGTACCAGCTGTTGCGGTACGACTGTCACGAGTTTGGGCGTGATGCTGCCGTGGTACACCACAGCACTCAAAACGTCCTTCACAATAACGTAAATTTTGTGGAGTTCAGACTGGCGTCTGTCGGAGCTCATCGATGATCTTGGTTAGTTCAGGGTCTTTTCTTTGCTCTTGGGCCCAATCCCATCGAAGTGTGACAGCATAGATCACGCTGTCATCCAAGTCATCTGGGGTTGCCTGCAATCTCCAGTCGTCTTTCACATCAATTGGACTGCGAGAGATACAGTCGGCATCTACATGGGTGATTCCAGCCTTGTAGACCACTGTATAATTGTACTCTTGCAGCAAGAGTTGCCACCTCCCAAGTCGACCTTGTAATCTCTGTGCTGTTTTTAGGTAGCACAGAGCATGGTGGTCAGTGACTATGGTGAAAGGTTTCTTGAACAGATATGGCCGGAATTTAACCACGCCATATACAACTGCCAGGCATTCTTTGTCTGTGGTGGAGTAATTCAGCTCTGCATCACGGAGGACTCGAAACGCAACCCAACATTTGGAGGGCTTTGTTTAGACCCCTATGGTAAAGTATGGCAGAAATGCCACACCCAGAGGCGTCCGTGTGCATCATGATCTCGGCTTCCGGATCGTATACTGCCAACACAGGTGCCATGGTAAGTCTTTTCTTCAACAATTCGAAGGCAGCTTCTCTATCAAATGTCCATTCGATTGGCAATTCCTTCTTGGTCAGATCGGTCAGAAGCTTTGCAATATGAGAAAAGTTGATAATGAAACGTCGGTAGAAGCCGGCCATTCCAAGGAATCGCCAGACTTCCTTCAAGTTAACGGGTGCCATTAAATCGGAAATCGCTGCTACTTTCTGTGGGTTTGGACGGACTCCATTTTCGGGGATGATGTGCCCAAGATAGAGCACTTCCTCATATCCAAAGAAACACTTATCCGGATAAAGTTTCAGTCCAGCTCCTTGAAGTAGCTCCAGAATCACCCTTAGTCGATCGATGAACTCCTCAAACGTTGCTCCGAAGACTATGATGTCGTCGAGATACACCAGGCTGGTCTCCCATATGTAGCCCGCCAAGAGGATATCCAATGCTCGTTGCATTGTTGCATGAGCATTGCTCAACCCGAAGGGCATCCGATTAAATTCGAAAAGTCCTCCGGGAGTGATGAATGCAGTCTTCTCTTTATCCTCTTCAGCTACTTCGAACTGCCAGTATCTGGAGATCATGTCCAGGGTTGCGTAGATTCGGGCTCCTCGTAGGGAGTGCAGAGCGTCATCGATTCTTGGTAAGGAGTCATTTAAACGTCTAATTTTTGTCAAAATCGTAGATTAAATGACGTCAAGTCTGACATATTGACGTCAATAATACAAGACGTTATCATGACATTATTAATATGACGTGAATAATAAGTTTATATCTTGTCTTTGTATATACGTCATACAAAGACAAGATATAAACGTAACTAGTTCGTTTATATCTTGTCTTTGTATGACATACATATTTAACTTAATTAAGTAAAATTTCCACAATTACACATAAGTATAAAACGTGTATTAATCTGGCATCAATGGACGCCATATGTAAATTCAAAGTTTAAACAGGTCAGAAATAACTTCTACTAAAATAAATGAGAAGTTTAAAACTTCTGCTAATTTTTTGTAATTTTACAGATGTGTTTCTTCGTTGACAAATACAAACGTGAAAGGGGCCAATTAATCGAAGTTGGACTTCCGACATGTTTTTTAAAAATAAATTTTAAATGAGTATTAATGAATTTTATATATTGAAATTTTTATATTTTCTGTTATATTTTTCTTAAAATAAAAGTTATCTATAGATGTAATCCACAAAACTTGTTTCTTCGAAAAACAAAGTTAAATTGTAGTTGGTTCAGACAAACATTTTGAAATTTTGCCCTTTATTTAACATTGAAAACAAAAGGTATGTTTTAGAAGAGAAGCCTCTTCTAAAATGCACCCTTCAAAAATTAAGTCGCTCATTTTCTATTTTTGTTAAAGCTACCCTGCTAGTTTTTGAAACAATCAGATTACTCTTATTTTTACTTCTGAAAAACAGAATAAGCAGAGGTTGAGTGCTCATCTGTTTAAATTTGTAAGTGTTCTAGAAACTAGAAGAGCAGCTCAAACATTTAAGGGTATTTTAATGTTGATATCGTTCAAATTAAACTTTTTAAAAATAACGTCTTCTAAGCGTATGCTAAGAAGACGAAATTTTTATGAAGTTTTTGTGTGTATTTATTTTTAAAAATATCAATGTGAAAATACCCTTAAATGATTGAGTTGCTCTTCTAGTTTCTAGAACACTTACAAATTTCACCAACTTGTAGATGTTGTTTTCTATAGCTCGTTTCTTCTCTGTATCGTGTGGTGCCCGCACGAAGAAGATTCAAGCTACAGAAAGAGTCGGATGGAGATCGATTGCAATCATCCTCTTGCATGGGGGTGAAATCGGTGCAGAAGGATGGTGGCCATCTTTCCTTGTTGATGCTGATATGCATCTTCCTTTGATGTTTACCCAAATGAAGATGCTGTAGCTGCTCCAGGATCGTATGTCTCCTTGCCCTATGGTGTCTCCAGCCTCTGTAGAGAAGTGTTAGTTACCGAACATAAAGACAACGCAGTTTCTCATTGTAACGCTTTTATTCATACTTGCTCAGAAACATCAAGAGTACAAGAATGAGCCCATCGAGCCCATGATGTGGTATGGATAAGAATCTACGTAATACAAAGTTGAGCAAAGAGAAGGATGAGGAACAAAGAGGAACATGGTCTTTTTATACCTTGGACCTGTGTACACCTACGAGGTGTAACCAGGTCCAACTGACTATGGTCCTAAGTGTATCGATGCACCAGTTCGATATGACTCAGACATATGAGTCAGAGAGGAGGGAAGGACAGGCGGCAGTTGTTTACCCTCCCCAGGCTATGGTTTTGGCGGGAACGGGAGTTACTGGGTCTTACACAGATGAGTACTCAGACTTTGTTTATTCTGTCTTTCAGAAGTAAAAATAAGAGAAATTTGAAAGTGTTTAAAAAACTAGAAGTGTATGTTACGGGTATTTTCACGTTGATATTTTTAAAAATAAATACCGGTACTCAAAAAACTTTTTAAAAACTTTTAAAACGTCATTCAAGTGATGTTATAATGTTTCTTGTCCACGTGTAAAAGACGTGCAATATTGTCGTCTATAAAGCATCATTCAAGCAACGTTATTATATTGTAATTTGTTGACGTAAAGACGTGCAATATTGTCGTCTATAAAATGTCATTCAATTTACGTTATAAATGCCTGACATATTCACAAATCTATAACATCTGTAACTAACATGAATAAGTCATAAAGACTGACCAATTTCTGGCATATTAATGACGTCCTTTTGCTACTTGGGTACCGTCCCTTGACCGTCCTCCCCTTAATGTTACTAACCCCCATTTCCATTTGATACAGTAAGACGCTGACGGCAAATTATAACCGCCAGTCATTTTACTCATGCGGCAACTGATGCCCTGCGTGCGCCATGGAGTGCAATCGCCGCATACAACAACGGGTGTTAGAGTATGCGAAAATTACTTATTGCAGCTGGAATAGCAGACGCTCTCGGCCTGACATTTTTTTTAATGCTCGTTGGCCAAAATCAGCTGAACCCACATGGCACAATGACGTCCGTTGGACATCCAATGGGTTTAGTCAATAGATTATCATGATATCCAGTGGACCTTCATGAACATCCCAATTGCCTTTATTAGATGTCCTGTGGATGTCCGTATGTCCCACCTATGGATGTAGATAGAACATCCATTATGGATGACTGTGGATATCCAGTGTGCATGTCATGGATGTAGGTAGAACATCCATCATGGATGACTGTGGATATCCAGTGTGCATGTCATGGATGTATATATAAAAGCCATCATGGATGACTGTGGATATCCAATGTGCATGTTATGGATGTAGATATACCATGAACCACAGATGACTGTGGATATCCAGTGTGCATGTTATGGATCTCTAAAGAATTTCTTCCAGAACATTGTTATTACATCCAGAAGATGCACAATGGATGTCCAAGGCTTCATGTAGAGCAGTGTTTCTGAAACTGTAGTCTGTGGCCCTCCAGTGGACTGTGAGGTTCCTTCGGGTGGGCTGCAAACAAATCCAAAAAATGATCAACGTAAGTTGATCAATTTTTGGATTCTTCTGCAGCCGAATGAATATATTCATTGTGAGTGTAAATTATCAATGACAAAACATTTGATACATGAATTTCACACTATAGTAAAATTATTCACCTTATTATTTTTTTATTTTCATATAAGAGTAAGAGCATAGATAAGTAGTTACAACTTCCTACTAGGCAAGAAACAATTCTAGAGCACATGTATTAACATTCATTATCACTTGTGTTCATTCATTCAGTCCTTATTTTTTCTTGTTTCACATTCAAAATTAAGTGCCAGTTAGTTTACTGTAACTTGCAAAAGGTTTAATGTCATGATTAATTTATGAACAAAAAAATTCCAAACTCCTTATTCTGCATTTCAGGATTAACACTATAAAAAGAAATTGATATTATCTTAGAAAATAGAACTTTAGACTAAGCTTAGATCATAACATTATGATCTCAAATAATTTCTAACATACCAAGCTTAGTCTAAAGTTCTATTTTCTAAATTAATATCAAATCTAAAATAGTATCAACATGAAAATATTGTCTGTTTAAAGTTAATATACAAACATATAAGCCAGTTGTAAAAATCATTACCTTAAAATTGCTGTTAAGTGATTAAGATACTCCTTCTGGTTTCTAAAATAATTTCAAGCTTTTCTTAATTTTACTCCTGAAAGACAGAATAACCAGAGTTTGGTTGGTGTTCACAGTTTAAAATAACAACAAAAGGGAGACAAACTAGCTAGCACAAAGAACTGACAATGTTCTCTTGAACTTTTAGACCTTTAGCATAAATAATATTCTCATATAAAGTACTGTGTATTTCTTCTGGGAAATTCAATTTTAAAAAATCGAATTTTAGTTTTCCTAAGTTCGATTTTTAAGATTTTCTACTGCCATTGGCCAAGCACATTGAGGTACCTGAATGTGCTTGGCCAATGTGTTTATAAATGCAAGGAATGTAGTAATCATAGCACAATATGGGAAGCAAAGGACAATAAAGAAACTGAAATACAAATGAATAATTAATGTCAACTTACACATGAAATTAAGAGACTTTTTCCATGAACCATCAATATGTAAAACCATTTAAAATGCTTCTTTTTTAAAAGTTTTAAAAGTTTGCAAACTTTGAAGTCACTTCTGTGCTCTTTTAGCAAACATACACCCTTTTATGATCCAACATTCCAAAAGCCTTACCCAAACCCTCATTGCTTTTCCAAAACAGGATTATAGGGTAGTACAGGTGGTACTTTTGCCACCCACTTAATGAAAACTTCCTTTTACAATCCTATATTACCTTAGGCTATGGTCAACATGTATATACACTATACTTGTATAAGCAGTTGCTATACATGTCCATAAGACATCTTGTGGATATCTTCTAAAATGAATATTTAATATTCAGAAGATGTCCTTTAGATATCATAACGATGTACACTTTTGATATTCACAGGATGTGCTGTGGACATGCTGTGGTATATACATAAAATTAGTGTAATATTTAAATCACTATGATATAAATAGTTACATATTTTATTATAACCTTAAAATTCATTAATAATGATAAAATTAAGTAAAAAATTTTAAAATTTGATTTTTTTTTATGATGTCTTAAGGATGTCCAAATTATCCCAGGACGTCTTGGACTTATTGTGGACATAACAGGATGTCCTTGGGATATTTTGTGCTGTGTGGGAAATGCTTCAAAATTTTTTGTTTCATTTATTATTTCTTTCATATTTATTATATTAATGTACTCTTCTAGTCTCTAATAAACTTAGATTTTGTTGCTTTAATGCAACGTTTATTGTTCTTTTTGAGACGACGAATTTCGGACGAAAACGTCAACATTTTCATTGATTGAACGACTTTTCAGCCAACAATTACAAAAGGAATAAAAATTTCTAGAATATGTTTAATAAATTGAAGCTAAAATACTCGTACAGGGACCTTTAAAGGTTAATAAAAGTGAGCAAAGGGTCTTTTTAGTATGTTTTCAGGACAATAAAGTAGTGGAAACGACTCCTGTTAACGCCTTATGTATTACAACAAGACGGCGATATCAGTAAATATCAGAAAAAATCGTCTTTGGGGGAACTAAAGAAAACATACAGTAAGTGAGTAAAACAGGCTTTTTAAGTGTTCAAACAAAGCCTTCTATAATAGTATTATAGGAGGCTGTGGTTCAAATGACCTAGTGATGTTCCAATAGCGATATGAATACTATCGTAATAGTCACCTACTCGATAGTCAAACTATCGAGTGGTTTAGAAATTGATAGTTCTATTGATAGTTTTTATGAACTATCTAACTAACCAACACAGTCTCACATAAACAATAATGTATCTGAAATAGTGGATGCTAGATGGCGCCATAATTTCAATTTTAGAGCCCTATATTAAGATAGGGCTATCTTAATATAGGGCTTTATTCAATTTGTCGTTTGTACATATGCACTGTGTGCACATTGTGCGCCTTGTGAACCATGTACGCCGTGAGCAATGTGCGCCTTGTGAACCATGTACGCCGTGAGCAGTGTGCACCTTGTGAACCATGTACGCCATGAGCAATGTGCACTTTGTGCAATGTAAAGTGCATACCTTGTTCACCGTGTGCACTCTTAAACTGCGTTGTATAATTTTGTATTGTAACATTAGTGAGTAATGGTGTAATGACTTGTAATAAGTATGCTATGGAGTCTATGGACTGGTAAAACTACTAAGGCAGGTTGTGAGCCTAACAGGTTTTTAATGTAGCTTTTAATTTGCAACCTTGAAAAAAGTTGAAAATTATCGATAGTACTATTGATAGTGAAGTTACTATCTGTCCTGTAAAATACTATCGATAGTGCTATCGATAGTTTATTTTTGACTATCGCACACAACGATCTATAAAGAATAGATTGGCAGTTAAGACGCCATTTTGAGGCGAATTGAACACTATGGCGGCCATGCCAGTAAAAGGCAAAAAGCTCTTAATTGCCTATGGGCTGCTCATAGCAAACTCATATATTCTTATTTTTTTCAGAAAAGGAACTGCACATTTAATGTATTTGTTCATTATTTATGTAACCTACTCGTAAAATTATACTGAATACAATACAATAAAATTTAATTATTTATTTCACACAATTAAATACCAAAATACACATATTTAACATGAATAATAAAATACGTACATAAACGTGATTTATTCAATGGCCTTTGAAAATAATTAATTTGTAAGCTGTTAGTTAGCTGTTGCTGTTACAGTCATTCACTTTTTCAATGTTGGCAGGTAGTACCCCCACCTACCCTCGAATACCCTCACCTGCCCAAAAATATCGGGACCTGCCCAGAAATAACGAAATTCTGCCCATTCTGCCCTATGCAAAAAATTTCAAATTTTTTTAAAAATTCCGGAAATGTTTTTTTCGGGCAGGTAATGGTTAAGTTTAGTAGGGAGTAGCCTCACCTACCCTCGAATACCCTCACCTGCATAAAAATATCGCGACCTGCCCAGAAATAACGAAATTCTGCCTTTTCCGCCCGTCGGCCCTAATGTATTTGACTGCTGATCACTGTCCTTTCTGCCTATAACTGTCATGGCGGTGCGTAGGTGCAGTAGCCTCAGTTTGGGGGTGCTGATGTCTATGACATTGCCAATATATTCTTTATAGATCGTTGATCGCACATTACTAAAATGACCGCAATTTTAATTTTTAAGTGTTTCCGGTGATTGGGGAGGGGGGGGGGTTAAATGTATTAAAAACGACAGACAATTAGAAATCGGGACAAGCAGAAGTTCGCTACGCCCTTTTTATGACGACCTGTAACTTCTAATTGGTTTGTTGTGTGGTTCGACGTTGAAAAGGGCGGAGCATGTGACGTCAGACTTCATAACCAATCAATTAGAAGTTGCGTTCGTCACAAAAAGGGCGGAGTCAACTTCTGCTTGTCCCGATTTCTAATTGCCTGTTTAAAAATGTGTTTGGTCTCGGAGCGCTTGGAGTAATCCATGTTTGATATTATAGCAGAGAGAGTAAAGGCTCTTTGATTATATTGATTATTATACATGTATATAAGTGAACTGTGATTATAGCTTAGATACAGAATAAGGAGAACCTTATGGTGTATGAGCTGGGCAATTGTAAAATGCAAATAGTTGAGGAGAATTATCAGGTTGTTTTGAAATGCCGCCCAGGTTGTTAACTTTAAGTTAACCTAAAGATTTATATCATACACCTGTAGCGTGTTTAATTTCTGTATTTTTTTCTTCTCATTTTAAGGAGTAAATGGTGAACCAAAGGAGGAGAAGTTTTTGTATCAACAATGTCCGTATCCAGCAGATATCAAGAAAGGAGAAGTTCTAGTAAAAACTTTGTACTTGTCTGTAGATCCGGTTTTGGTATGTTTTTAAGTTGAAAAGCCTCATGAACTCTGATGGTGGTTATTCCGTTTTTCAGGTCCAAACTGACGAGAAAATTGAGAGCAGTCATAGCATAAGAGACCCAAGCCAATTGAAATAACAATTTTGTTGAAATGAGGACGAATATGCAAATCTTTGGGAAACGCTAAAATGCAGAAACTAGTCAGACTAAAACACGGAAACTTATGGAAACGGACGGAAACGCGCGCAAAAAATCAATATTAGGCTACTATGAGCGTTACAAGACACGGAATATACATGCAGACACATGGGAAAGCACGGAAAACACTTACACATACGGAAACGCGCGGACAACACATACAAACACACGGAAAACACATACAAACACACGGAAAACACATACAAACACACAGAAAACACAACACATTACACTAAGTTAAAACACGTACTTTCCGTGTGTTTGGGTTTTCCGTGTGTTTGGGTTTTCCGTGTGTTTGTAAGCATTTTTCGTGTGTTTGTGTTTTCCGTGCTTTTCTGTGTTTGTGTTTTCCGTGCTTTTTTGTGTTTGTGTTTTCCGTGCTTTTCTGTGTGTTTATAATCATTTTTCGTGTGTTTGTAAGCGTTTTCCGCGTGTTTGTGTTTTCTGTGTGTTTGTATTTTTCGTGTGTTTGTAAGCATTTTTCGTGTTTTTTCATGTGTTTGTGTTTTCCGCGCTTTTCCGTGTGTTTGTATGCATTTCCCGCGCTTTGCTGAATTTGTAAGTGTTTTCCGTACCTTGTAACTAACATTTATTTTTACGCGCGTTTCCGTCAGTTTCTATAAGTTTCCATGTTTTAGTCTGACCCTGCAGAAATTGCAGAAACTCACCTTAAATAACGTGAAACTCTAAAACGCAGAAACTCGCATAAAATGGCCAAAATCAATGTGAAATTGCAGAAACTTTTTTAACATGACCCAAATTAATGAGTTTCTTGAATACCCGGTATCACATTAATTAGGGTTATTTTTAATAAGTTTCTGCCATTTCACATTCATTTCGGTTATGTTAAACCGATCTAAATTAATGTGAAATTGCAGAAACTTCTGCAGTTTCTGCAATTTCACATTAATTTGGGTCGTTTTAAATACGTTTCTGCGAGACCCTTTTGAACGACCCAAATTAATGTGAAATTTGAGAAACTGCAGAAATATAATTAAAATGACCTGAATTAATGAGTTGATGCAATTTGACATTACTTTTGGTTATTTTAAATAAGTTTCTGCAATTCCACATTAATATTGGTCATTATATGTGAGTTTCTGCAATTTCTTCATTGTAGGTGTTCATCAAATCTTTTTAGCACAAACCTCAAACACGTAAAGAAGAAAAAAAACGCGTGCAAATGTTACAATTTACATGAACGTATATGGTATTTTTTTTTTAAATTTTTTTTATGTAAACATGGGTGTGAAATAACCTAATGATTTCGAAATGAAATCAGGTGATTTTTTAATTCAGCAGTGCTTTGCTTTGAGTTTTTGCAAGCCTTATTTAAGAGCCTAGATTCACGTCCATCTTATTGTTTTGATTAGATGACAATGACACTTATGAGTGTTTCTATATGGTGTTACAAAAATTTCAAGAAATAGTCTCACAATCGTCCATTGAAGATATATTAAAGCGCAAAAATGCAATAGAAAGTATTGTTCATTAAGTGTTTGCTTTATAGAAATAAGGAAAAGGGTTTTCAATTTTTAAATAATGTTTAAAATCATACATTTTTTTTTAACTTCATGTTAAATCCCATAGGACCAAAAACCGTCCTACAAAATTTTCTACGACTCTTGTTAAAAACGTTTTAGAGCAATAACAAAAGAAATTGGCACGTGCGTTAATGTATTGGCTTTACAATGATTTTTTTTTATAAGCTTAGCACGTGTAATTATTTTTCTATTAATATTGATGTGACTTCATACCAGAACAAAAACCGTTCAAAAACCATTTTTGTGTAGAATACTGGTTTAGCATTCTACACATACACTTACCCACTATAAAATGTTTAATGGCATGTCATTTAAATATTTTTTACAGTTTTATGCCTGCAAGTGTCATTTTTTAAAATATGATCAATATTTTTTATTATGAGTAGACTTATTTTTCTAGCTTAGAAAGGGTACATCTGATTTCAACTTCTAATTGTATTATTAAAAAAATTTTTTCAATGTATATGAAACACTTACCCAAATGATGTGCTTGTGTATTTTTATGCATTATTACACATTTTTAGCATTTTTGCACTTGTATGCAAATTTGTGCGTTTGTATGCGTTTTTTCCTAATGTACGCGTTTTTTCGCAATTTACGCGTTTTTACGCAATTTTGCGTTTTTACGCAATTTATGCGTTTTTACGCAATTTACGCGTTTTTACGCAATTTACGCGTTTTTACGCGATTTACACGTTTTTTCATAATGTACGCGTTTTTATGCGAATTTACGCGATTTACGCGTTTTTCCAAAATGTACACATTTTGCGCGTTTTATACAAATGTGTATGTTTTTCATATAATTTGTGTTTTTTTTGTGTGTGAACGTTTTTAGATGTTTATGCAAATTGATGTGTTTTCATTTTTATATTGTGCCAAGCTCACCAGTCTATAACATGTATGTGTTTTAAATGGTTGTCCTTTTTTACCTTTTTTATTTTTCTGTTTTATTTCTATATTATGTGTGTATTCTTTATAAGTATTTCAATTAGTATTTCAAAATGTTAATTTTCAAAATACACAGTCGTGGCAATATGTTTATTTTTCATATTTAAAGTTGTCCAATATTAAGTTTTCAAAGTGCATTGCGCACCTTAAAATTAGTAATTGCAGTTATATTTTTAAAAACTTTCAAAATCGCGAATTTCTAATTCTTATGTTAAACTCCATTGAGTACGCCCAAATAAGAAAAAAACATTCATTAAAATGCTCGTAAAAATAATTTTACAAAACCAGAAAAAATCAGAACGTGTTATTTAAAATTATTTTTAGGTATTTTTACGAGCATTTTAATGGATGTTTTTTGCTTACGAGTTCGATCGATCA
This sequence comes from Brachycybe producta, assembly GCA_036925085.1. Classification (NCBI taxonomy): domain Eukaryota; kingdom Metazoa; phylum Arthropoda; class Diplopoda; order Playtdesmida; family Andrognathidae; genus Brachycybe; species Brachycybe producta. The sequence goes on from JAUPFP010000020.1 coordinate 1,857,890, forward strand.
GCATATATTTAAGGTACACATTGCACTTTGAACCATCAAAATAGGACAACTTTAAATATGAAAAATAAACATATTGCCGCGACTGTGTATTTTAAAAAACTAATGTTTCTTCTTTAACATCGGGTCTATGGGCTCAATAGAAAAACGATGCTAGCGCTTACTGTGGAGATTTTATTTAGGAGATTAATTTAGTGATGTAGCCTCTTAAGTTACTATGCAGTTTACAAAGGGCCACCCGATAATTATGGCTTTGTGTAGTAAGTGTTACAATCTTTATACATGATTTAAACTTGGTGATTCGATATATTAAACATATAGAACATAATTAGTAGAATTTTAATTAGAGAAGTCATAATACGCCCACTCATAATTTACTCTGAAAAAAAGCTGTGAAGAGAAGCTGCTTATTGTGTTACTTGACTGGTGTTTGATTTATTCCACAATAACGGGTTTGTGTGGAATGAAAATCTGTTGCAAAAATGTTAATAGTCACTAAAAAAAATGCAAAGATTGTTTTGTTTTTTTACAGATTGCTCGCTTGGAAGGTTGTGAGACGGTCATTGGCATATGCGGTTCAGAGGAGAAATGTAATTTCTTACTTCTGGAATTGGGATTTGATGGTGCTGTCAATTACAAAACAGATAACGTGAGTGATCGACTTAAGGAATTATGTCCAAATGGAGTGGATGTCTACTTTGATAACGTTGGCGGTGAAATAAGCGACACTGTTATACAACAGGTCTGGCAGAGAAGTGATCATGGTTTAGTGGCATTAATTCCAATCTTTCTGAAGTTCTGTTTCAATCTAAATATAGATGAATACTGGAAGTAGAGTTGTATTGTGTGGCCAAATTTCACAATACAATAAAGCTGTGCCTTATCCACCTCCAATGTCAGAGAACATAAATGAGATTCTTGCTCAAAAGAATATAGAAAGGTATATTAGTGCATAATGACATGAAATGAGTTTGATGTGAGTTGTAAGTGCCATAAACCTCTCTTTTACGATAGGTTTATACTCTGAACTTTGCTATGATTTGTAATCTTTGAAGTTGCTACAAATTAGCTCTCCAAGTTGGGGGGGGAGGGGTGCTATTTTGATGAACGGTAGGAACAGTTGGATTACAATTCCAGTTACAAAAAAAAATACTCTGCAAGCAGCCGGTTGGCCTATGGCAGAGGGATCTTAAGATCCATGTGGTCAGAACAACTGTAGGAACCTACAGTTGTTCTGACCCATTACGCCGTTCATCAAAATAGCACCATCCGCTCACCAATGCTTAGCTTGTTCATGCAAACCTGTGGTCTTGCAAGCTTTACGATATTTTATAACCTTTATACTCTATAAAACAGATGTACAGAACAATAGAACCCTTCCTCTTCTGGATGAAAGAGTCTGTGACTTGATTATCCCATTTGTTTATCTGTTTCATGATTTTAGCTTTGCACAGTGGCATAGCTAGAGTTTGTGCCGCGATGGGCGGTCTTTGAGTTTGCCACCCTTACCTCACGAAAAACACAACACTACACGCCAGTGATTGAAATGGTTTACAGAATTTTATATTAATTATGAAATTATTAAATAAACCAGTTTCCGATAGTAATTTACTTATTAACGATTAATTTTCCAGAATTAAAAAATAGTCCTGGATTGCAGAATACATTTTGCGAGCGCAGCGAGCGACAAAAATATTGTAATTTCTGATAGGGTTCCCGATTATTTTTATTTTCTGCGTTTTGGTCTCCCGAAAACGCAGAAAACTTTTCTTTTCGTTAGTGCTGACCCCCAAAAAAGTGCCACTCGGGGCGGACAGCCCCACCATCGCTACACCACTGGCTTTGAATTGCAAAGCTTGCAAAAGTTGAACGATTTCAAAGCTAACTTCATGCTCTGATGAAGGCAAAAATATGAAGCTCTGACGTCATTTTTGAACCTTCGCAGTCTGCTTTGCTACTTAGCTAAGGAGTATAACCAATCCTTAGGTAGGTAAGTTATGTCTAAACGCAATCACATAGGAACTCTACTTATGCGACAAGATTCTTAAATTAATTAATCTTTATTGTAGTCAATATCTCCACACTCAGGGGTGGACTGGGATTAATAAAAATGTATCATCTGGATCTAAAAGCCACACCATCTTAGTTCTATTTTAATTTTTACCGGCCACCTTTTGTACTGGCGAGCAATTTTTTTTAAAAAAACAAGTGCGCGATTTTTGTTTTAAATATTTTCCTGCCTTTTCTTCATCAAAAATGCTCTTTTTTACTTTTTAGATATTTTCTACACCTGAAAACGTTAGTTTTTCGTTGTTTTTTGGTGCAATTTTTAAATTTGCATTGCATTTCATTACGAAATTGGCCTTATACAAATGCAAAATCCGACCTTCCAACTATGCAGCGCAATTGTGAAAATACGAAAAGTGGTTTGTGGCCATTCACAAATAAATTCAGAAAGGTTTATGAGTCACTTAATTTTACAGACGATTTTTCTGCACTAAAAATTACAATTTAAAAGGTGAAATGAGAAAAAAAAATGAGGTGCACAATTACAATACACATCTTTAAATTAATGACAGAAGCTTGAAAATTGTATTAATTATTGTCATTGTATATGTATAGAGAGCGGTTTTTAGTTTTGAATTACAAGGAACAGTTTCCCGCTGGGTTGGCACAACTTGCTAAATGGTTAATTGAAGGAAAGCTTCAGGTATAATTATTTTTTTTAAATAGTCACAATATTATACCGCACCTCGGCCGGAAGGGTAGCGTAACTAAAAAAACACTTTTTGAGTAAAATGAGTTTAAAGTTGCATTTTTTTCTATCTCAATCTAGTGTATGGGAGTGAAATAAACGGATATTGTGAATAGTTAAAACGGTTTTTGCGCTTGAAAAGTTCGGCAAAGTAAGCCACGAGTCTTTTAACTTTAAACTCATTTTCTCCACACAAAAAAATGGTTTTATGAGTTGTGCCACTATTCCAGCCGAGGTGCGATATGTGCTCATTACGAGCATGTATGATGCCTGTACACTGTAGGTTAAAGAGACAATAGAAACAGGTCTGGAAAACACTGGTCGAGCATTTGTAAATATGATGCGTGGTGGTAACATCGGAAAGCAACTCGTTTGGGTATCGAACCAATAAAACTCAACTAAATAAAATATAACTTTAAGTTGACGTATTTTGGAACTTTTTAGAAAGTGAGTAAATAAAAAGATTTATTAACAGCCTAGATACACCTCCATTTTGTTTTGAGCAGACGACAATGAGAAATACGAGTGTTACTATATGATGTTACTAAAATTTCAAGAAATAGTCTCACAATCGTTCAATTAAAATACAGTAAAGCGCGAAATGCAATATTGTGCAGTATTGTTCATTGAGCGATCGCTTTATACAAATTTTGAAAAGGCCCTTCTATTTTTAAATATTGTTTAAAATTCTAGATTTTTTAACGCCATGTTAAATCCCATTTAGGGTTTCCATTACCGGCCACTTTATAGCATTACCGGTTTTTTTGGTAATGCAGCTTTGCCAAAACCAGTAATACCGGTAAATTTCGGTCATAACCCTCCTGGAAATTTTATATCAGGATTCTGTAGAATTTTATCTACATGTTTCTGCAGAGGCCTTCTGACTAAAATTGGAACACTGTTTCTTCAGGAGTTTTTATGTTGATTATATTATGCAGAATCTTTCTGCAGAGTAGATGCAGAATCTTTCTGCAGAGTAGTTGTAGAATCTTTCAGCAGAGTTATGCAGACTATCTCTGTAGAGTTATGCAGACTATCTCTGTAGAGTTATGCAGACTATCTCTGTAGAGTTATGCAGACTATCTCTGTAGAGTTATGCAGACTATCTCTGCAGAGTTATGCAGACTATCTCTGAAGAATTTTGCAGAATATTTCTGCAGCTATGTTTCTGTATATACCCTCATCCTTTTCACAAAACTCTAACCCTGCAAATTAATTTCACCACAGTGAAAAGAATGCCTACACTTAAAAATGGAAAGTTTAAATGAAAAAATAAAAATGTTATTAATCAATCCAAAAAACATTTAATGAAATAATAGGACTAAACCATTTACATTTTCAAAAATTAAGAAAATTTACCTTTTCTGAAGCAAGACAGACTAAACAATGTAATGAAATAACCGTTACAAACTGAAGTCATACACCCACACTTCCAAAACTAAACAAACTCAAAATAAACACCCACTCAAAAAAATGAAATAACTGAACATAACTGAACTCAAAAGGGGAAATCCCCTAATACATTTGTAAATGTTTTTAACCATGTATTAGGATTTTCAAATGAGGTTTTATGCACAGTAAGCAGAGAAATTCTGCAGAATAAAAATATTAAAATCACAAATATTTCTGCAGGTTTTCTCTGTTGGGTTTTGAGTACACAGCTAATGCTGTGCAATGTTTTCTGCAGAATAGTTCTGCAGAATTTAACTATGTAACAACATTACAATTTCCAAATGACATGTTATGCACAGTGTGCAGATAAATTCTGCAGAATAAACATATTAAAATGGCAATTGTTTCTGCAGCTTTTCTCTGTTGGGTTTTGAGTACACAGCTAATGCTGTGCAATATTTCCTGTAGAATTGTTCTGCAGATTTAACTATTGTAATAGCATTACAATTTCCAAGTGAAATGTTATACACAGTGTGCAGATAAATTCTACAGAATAAAAATATGAAGAATTTCAAAAGTTCTGCAGAAAGTTAATGCACAGTAAGAAGAGGAATAAAACCTTTCAGAATTCTGCATGATTTTTCCAGGAGGGTATGGTCAGATATTATCAAGTAATATCAAGGTTAAAATTAGGATTAAAATATCCTGCTCACAAGAAAAGAGGACACTTAAAAAATATCCAACACGAAAAAATGATTTATTATTTTAACAGTATTTAGATTGTAACCTGCGATATATTGTAATCATTTTACAGTCAGCCAATCATCACTTTTTGCTGTTTTGCTTTTTTTATGTTCTGCCATTTTTTTAACTAATTACAGAAACTGGTGATCTGTAAGTTTGTGTTACTTATGTAGTTTGGAAAAAAAAAAATTAGTAGAAGTAGCGAGAAAGAAAGAAAAAAACAAAAACCCAGCCATTTTATTTTATTTTTAAAAAATCCGCCCGGACAAAAATCTAAGGGCCAAAAAGAGGGCATGGCCGGGGAAAAAGAGGGAGTATGGTAATCCTTTTAAGAGGGTAAATCACAAAATTACTTCGAAAAATCTCCACAAAGAGCGCTTGCATCGTTTTTCTATTGAGCCCATAGACACAATGTTAAAAAAAATGTTAATTTTCAAAATACACTGTCGTGGCAATATGTTTATTTTTCATATTTAAAGTTGTCCAATATTAAGTTTTCAAAGTGCAGTGTGCACCTTAAATATATGCTGATCGAGTGATAGAATGACAAAAAATTGGTAAGTGAGGTTAAATTTTTAAAAAATATTTATATAACGCGAAATTCTAACTCTTATGTTAAACTCCATAGAAATGCTCGTAAACATACCTAAAAATAATTTTAAAAAAAATCACAATTAAATCATAGTGAAGCGAACACGTATTCGCACGTTATTTTATGAGCATTGCTTACGTGTGCTTACTCAATGTGGTTTTACATAAGAGTTAGAAATTCGTGATTTTGAAATAGTTTTTAAAAATATAACCGCACTTACCAATTTTTTGTCATTCTATCATTCAATCAGCATGTATTTAAGTTTGAAAACTTAATATTGGACAGCTTTAAATATAAAAAATAAACATATTGCTGCGACTGTGTATTTTAGAAATAAACATGTTTTCTTTAACATTGGGTCTATGGGCTCAATAGAAAAAACGATGCTAGTGCTCTTTGCAGAAATTTTTTGAAGTAATTTCTTGATATAGCCTCTTAATGCTTATATTTACTTAAGAGCCTAGATACTAAGATACAGCGTTTAGTTCAAAATTTCTCCGAATGTAGGCGCTTCGATCGTTTTTGATTGAAAAACGGATTTTAACGTTTTTTCTCCTAGTTTGAAGTCACATAATAATTAATAGACAAATAATTTCTCATGCTAAGCTTATAAAAAGGAAACACCGTGAAGCCAATACATGAAAGCATGTGCTAATTATTTTGTTATTGTTCTAACTCGTTTTTAACGAGAGTTTTTCAAATGTTTGTGGGACGTAATGTTCGAGAACGTAAAGAATAATACTTTTTAGTGCATTTTGCGCTTTACTATATTTTAATTGAGCGGTTGTGAGGAGATTTATTGCAGTTTTAGTAACATTTTATATATATAATATCCCAGGTCTGTGTGTGTGTGTGTGGAGTAACACTGTACAAAACTTTTGAAGCACGTCGGAATTTATCTAAATTTGAATAAATGAACCGTTTTTTTTTCTCAAGGTCTACTATATGTTGAACTCTTCTTTTGGAAAGTGTAAAGGGGGGAGAAAAGTGGGAGGGGGTGAGGGGAAAAGGTTGGAAAGTGTAGAAGGGGAGAAAAGTGGGAGGGGGTGAGGGGAAAAGGTTGGAAAGTGTAGAAGGGGGAGAGAGAGAAAAGTGGGAGGGGGTGAGGGGAAAAGGTTGGAAAGTGTAGAAGGGGAGAGAGAGAGAAAAGTGGGAGGGGGTGACTGAAATTGAAATGAAAGGAGAAAAAAAGGAAAAAACGACGCGCATGCGCACAATTGCCTGTGAATTTTGCTCCCATCATTTATGACGGGTTACCCCACTAGTTATATATATAATATCCCAGGTCTATGTATGTTTGTGTGTGTGTGTGTGTGTGTGGAGTAACTGTACAAAACCATTGAAGCACGTCGGAATTTATATAAATTTAGATAAATGAAGAAATGAACAGCTTTTGTTTCTCAAGGTCAACTATCTGTTGCACCCTTCCCATCCAAGAACCGCATGATATTAAATTGGAGAGGGGAAAAGGTTGGAAAGTGTAGAAGGGGGAGAGAAACGTGGAGGGTTGAAAAAAAGTGGGAGGGGTGGCTGAAATTGAAATGAAAGCAGTAAAAAAAGGAACAAACGACACGCATGAGCACACCAGAGAAAATGAAAAGCTCATTTTCTCTTTCAAATATAAAAAGGGGAGGGGATAATAGTAGCAAAATTAAACTAGTTTATCACAGGCAATTGTGCCCAGCATTAGAATTTCTTTTGCTCACCTTTTTTATGAACGTCATCAATTTCTAATTGGTTTGTTACTTGGTCTGACGTCATAAAAGGGCGGAGGAAAAGAAATTCTAAGGCATGACACAATTGCCTGTGAATTTGGCTCCCGTCATTTATGATGGGTTACCCCACTAGTCATATAATAATACACATAACTAAAACAACAAGATGGCGGTGTAGCTAGGCTCTTAATTTGGTAGACATTAAAGGCGTTCACATATAGGCGACTTGTAGTGATTAAGATGAACTGCAAACAGTGGACGGTGTGTGGTCGAAGGCGGCCACTTGAGTCGACTGTCAGGGGTCCTAGGGTAGCTGAAACAGTTTTTGCAATCTATTTTATAATTTTTAAGTGTGCAAAGTCGCTTGTTTGTGAACGCCCTAAATGAGATATTCACATTATACACGCATATTTCAGCGTGCGAGTGATTTAAATTAGCCTCATTTTTCATGATGAACAACATGGAATAGAATAGTGATAATTTTTCTCTTTTAAAATTTAAAAATTTCATTCTTATATTAGCGCCATTCGTTTTGGGGTTTTTTAACTTTCATTTCACCATGTATTTTTATTTGTAGCTTCTGGGCCACTCGGTACCGATTGACCCAGATTCTATTTTTGCAATTGACCTTTTTGTTTCCCCTCATGTCTACTTCCACATGAGTGGACTTTATGTAATTTTAATTGTTTTGTTTTCGTTTTCTTCTCTTATCACTTAGGTGTGATAACAGACTATGAGTCATAGTTTGGGATAAAAACTATTTAACCAATCAGAAGTTTGTGCCCTGAGAATCTGACTTGTGGATTCTCAGGGTATATAAAGAGTCATTTTTTATGATCAAGAGAGATTTTCTAAAGACCGTACCTATGCCCTATTTTGGCTAGGTTCTTTACATTAATTTTCCAAACGTTATTTTTGTCTTGTGATTTTAAAACCAGATATTAAAACCAGTTATATTTTGAATAAATTCTCAATTTTATTTTATTTCAACAGTGGTGATCTTATTTATTTCAAACTAAATCATTTCGCGATTGTGCCATTTCATTATAATGTTGCAGCTCTTCACCAATTTGGATACTTCAAGTTATCAAATAGGTGCAAACCTGCAACGCCGAGTTCGTATGTATATTTGAATTCTTTTCAAGGGTAAATTTATTGACGAAAGTCTGAGACGTACAAAGACAAAAGATCCTCAAGACTGAGAGTCTTTACATGAGACTAGTAAGGACAATAAATAAACGTTATATTGGTTTAGTCCTCCCGGGCCGGTAGAATTGGTGACTTAGCCAATCACCTTTAATACGAGTTAAAACTTGCTCGTACAACTTAAAGAGAGCAGATTCTACCCAGGGGAAAAGGTTCGTCCCAATATATGGTGGAGGTGCGGGGTAGTTTATAAAACTTGCTACCTCATTATGCCCTTGAAGAGTGTGTTGTAAACACGAAACAGTATCGTATAAACACAAACAATTTTTGAAACAAAATTTTTGAAACACATTTTATTGTCACAATATATGATAAACAATGATGGAAAGCAATGAAATAACCGCAAGGTATTCCTAGCAATTTCAAGAGAGACGTCGATGCAAACGTCTCGCCAAAGAATGAGCAGAAGCTCGGGACCAACGTGAGGCCTGCTGAGAGCCCTTGCCAAAAAGAAGCGACTCCAGGAGGAAGAGAAGCGAGTGCCGAAGAGGAGGAATGCCAAGCCTACACCCAACTCAAGATGGAAGCAGCATCTTCTGAAGCCTCTCAATGAAGCAACGAGCAGAAGATGGTTGACTGGTTTGCTGAACTCATGAAGGACGCAACTCCCAAGAGCCGAGAGAAATTGGTAAGACGGTTATGTGGAGAGACAATGCCATGCTGCCTTCAACACACACATGAGAGAAATCTCAGACATTGAAGCAAGTCCCCAGCTGAATCTGGGTGCAAGCTCAGGCCAGAAGCTCTTGAATGGACTCCGAACCTGGGACCCACGCCGTATTCTGAGAAGAATTCACTTCATCCACTCCAGGGTTTTTCGAAGTACACTGGGTCTGAAAACATCTTTACATGGAAGAGTTTGAAGACATTGCAATTGCACATCAGTGGAATTCTCTGCAGCGATACAGTCACTTTACTGGTCTCCTTCGAAAGCGAGCAATCAAATAGCTTGCTCGTTTTCGGTTGGAATATGGCGAAATAAATTGGCCTATGATGAGGAATGGAATTATAAATGAACTAGAAAGAAAGCCCGTCTTTGACGGGTGTTATAGCGTTTCATATACATGTATATACAGTAGACACACCCCAGAAATTTATTATAACTCAAGTTATACCTGATTGATTCTCCTGAAAATTTCAACATTAAGAGAATATCTTATATTATAAATTTTCTGCTAGGCAGAAAACTTTTTTAAAAAGCTAACAATTAAAAAAATTAAAAACTGGAAAACGACCGTTTCATAATTATAAATGATCTAATAAACTTTTCATTTTTATTAGTTAATTGTGACAAAATAACATGCTGAATGTTGTGTTCAGCGTGTTATTTTTTTAAATTAATAAAGTATACAACTGTCCTGATGTTTTATAACTGAAAACATTTTTTCTACATACTCTAAACAATATTTTAAAGTAAATTTACAGAAATTTTGCCCCGAAGCAGCTAAAATGGCCCTTTTCAGCTCTACTAATGTATTATAATTATGGCAATCTGCTTAATCATCACGTACAATGATGTACCAAATGTTCTCTACAAATTAAGTTGAGAGAACACATCGGTCATTCGAAAGTGGTGATTTGGGTTTTGTAGCCATTTTTCTTTGTTAGGTTACTGGAGCAAAATGGTACATTTTCTTGCTGGATTACTAAGCTAATGCTACAGAATTGATGTTTTTATGGCAGTGCATATCCTCCCAGTATTATCTGATAATTGATATTTGTTTTGGTTGAAATAAATCCTACGCTATGCATTTAAAAAACTAAATTGCTCATTCCAAAGAAACTAAATGTCTCATATATCATTAGACAAACTGCAAAAATTTTGATTAGAAAAACATTGCGGTTTTTTCCTCACATCTTTCTAAAAAGAAAAAGAATATGTCAAGATCGTCAAGATTGAATTTTTCCCCTCAGAAAATTTGGTGGTGGGAGCCTAACAATGTGAGAAGTGCCCCTTGCAATGAGTAGATTTACCTTCATTTCAACCAAAAAAAAATAATGTTTATTATCAGACAATGTTATGAGTGTTTACTAACCTACCAAAGTCGATTCCCTAGTGTTAGCTTAGTATTCAAGCAAGAAATGTGTTCAGTATGTTATTTAGTCATAATAATTAATAGAAGTGAAAAGTTCATCAATTAGTTTATATGAAAAAGCCATTTTCCAGTCTTTAATTTTCTAAATTTTTACCTTTTTAAGAAAACAATTTCTGCCTAGCAGAATGTTTATGTTGAAAATTTCAGGCAAATCCATCATGTGTAGGTCAAGTTATAAACAATTTCTGGGGTGCGTCTATTTATTTGAATTGCACAGTATAATATCTCAGTTTGAGAACATTTCACGTTATACATTTTGAGTAAATATTTTTCTTGATCCTTGTATAAACCTGCCTTGTGTTGAAAAAATTAATGCACAAAAACCCTAGCCAGGACTTGAACCACACACGTCTCACTTATCTGCCAAAGACATAGCCAATTTTGCTCCCAATGTAAATTGTAAGATCAAACGTGACCTTTACCATAAGCCACGTGGGTTAATTTATTTATTGAACAAAAGTATAATGCAATTATGCACGCTTTACTGGCTGCCAGGTTTTTATGTTCAGGTTTTTTTTAAATTTGATGATTTTTCACAAAATTAAGGTAAATGGAACAAAATTGAAAATTCTAATGTAGCCTACAAAAAAGCCCATCTAAAGATGTGTATACTGGTTAATTTTCACAATTCTAGAGTGTTTAGTTTCCGAGAACATTCGTGCACAGACGGACGGATAGTCATTCCTAAGCAAATTATGATATTAGATTTTTTTTACCTGACCAGAAAGTAAGGTCTACACGGAGGAGTATGCAGAGATGTATTGAAGGATCCATCCCCAAGATGACAACTCCTTGCTGATTTCAAGTTTGAAGAACAGTCTTCTACCATCTTTAAAGCAGTACCTGTTTGGGGTGAAGTTTGCCGCCCAGATGTTGGGATAGCTGATCGAGAAAAAGATGTTAACCTTAAAAACTTCTGGAAACCAGCCAGCCCAGGAGCAGAAACCTCAACAACCGAAGCAGCAGTGGCAACAGCAACAGAAGAAACAACAGACATGGACAAGCAAGAATGCGGCCACATCTGAAAAGATGCAGAATAACAAGACAAACCAGGATGGTGGATCAAGACCCCAGTAGAGAAGGAAGTCTACTGGACCACTCATCTGTTACCAGTGTCAGAAGCCCTTGCCCTGATTACAAGCCAGATCAGAAAATGTTGATAAGAGATCGTGTGCCAATGCCAGGAATGGCTCCAAAATTAATCTGGCCATACAAAGAACCCTGTATTGTCACCAATAAACTAACCGACTTAGTCTACGAGATTGAGTATGTTACTCGATCTGGCTTGACTATGAGAGATACAGTCAATGTTCAACAAATCAGACCCTATTATGAGGCAAATGACCTGAGGGATCCCAACCCAAATTACCAGATGACATCAAAGAAGCTGCCAGCGCCGAAGAAGAATCTGATGCTGAGGAAAAAGTTATTGAAGCCGACAACGACTTACCTGTGGGAAATGATCCAGAAGTCCATCATGAAGAAATCATTCCTGATGCCAGCCAAGAACCTCATCAAGATGCTTCTGAAAAAGAAGAAGAAATGACTCAGGAGGTGATACCACCTGAGCAACCTAAAAGAAAACACGGGAGACCCAAGAAAACTGCTCCTTAAGAAACAGTTTAACAAGGATTCCTGTGTGCAAACGCGTTGTAGAATGAGAAAGAATTATGCAGATGCTAAGACGGCCAAATTAGACCCAGAAACTCCAAAAGAAGCACCATACGCTTCCAAAATTCGAATTTGCCACCTTTCGCAGTGCTGCCTCGTGGGAGAAATTGAGAGAAGAGAAGAAGAAGAAAACCGGATGTTGTCTATAGCTCTGCCTCCTTTGACCTGCAACTAAGACTTGGCAACCTCTTAGAACCACGTGGGGAATATTCTGCCATTTTTGAATTTTCAAATCTGGTTTAGTTAGCGAAAGACATCAAAAGAAAGTTTCACGATTTTTCAAAATGTCAAGTGACAAAAAGTTTATTTTTGAGAATATGCCGAGATCCTTTGGAGAAAAGTCATTAAGTGAGGATTCTTTTAACTTCACGGCCCTATTTTTGGACGATCATGACAATGATGGGATGGACATCAAGGACGACGCCAAAAAAGCCGATGCAGCCATCGTGGCTGAAACGCCAGGAGAAAAAGTCTGTCACATATAAATATGAATTTGACAAAATGAATTTATTAATTTTAAATTTATTTACTTTTGTTTGGATATATATAATTCATAGTATTTTCATATCTTTGTGAAATTTCCGGTAATAAATTTTTATGTCGAAGTTATTTCGAGTATGAATGAGTCTATATCATAATAACAGTGTAATGATTCTAATGGATAAGACACTTCACTTAGTGGTGATGCGGAACATGGCCAACACCTCCCTAGCAACAGTAAAGAGGCCGGGCACCCCGTTGGTAACAAGCATACCTCCTAATTATATTCCCCCCTCCCCTGTTGTATACAGATATGGAGAATATGGTCGACGTCATGTCAAGGGGGAGGACTTTGGGGTGATTCTCGTACGGTATGGCAAGCCATTTTAGTTTTTATCTGCGTTTTACTGGATTTTGAAATTTGAATATAATCTGGGACTCCATTAGAACGTGGATAAAACATTAAAATGGGTTTCCGTCTTGGTGAATTTTTCTAAATTATAGTGAATCTCGTACATGATTTTCTTCAATATCGTCCCGCTTAAGAGCCTAGATGCACGGCCAGCTTGTTGTTTTGAGCAGACGACAAGGAGACAAGTGTTACTATATGGTGTTACTAAACTTGCAAGAAATGACCTCACAATTGCTCAATTAAAATTAGAGTCCTGCATCGACCAGGGTTGTCGTTAGCCAATAGCTGTTGGCCAAATTTTTTTATATAGGTTATAGACAAAATTTTTTTTGTGTGTAGCCTATTTGTTTAATTTGCCAACAGAAACCAATGGAAAAAAACTAGTGGGTCGACCAGCTTTTCTATTGGTCAAATGGGCCATTTAGGTCGAATGGGTCGTTTGGGTCGAATGGGCCATTTGGGTCGAATGGGCCATTTGGGTCGAATGGGTCAAATGGGCCACTTAGGTCGAATTTGTTTTTTTTAACTTACAATTTTTGTCCCACATTAGCCTTCTCTATAATAAACCTATAGGAAGCTTCACATTGTCAGTCCTGAGTTCCTGCTCTAATACTTTTTATGCTTAAGAATTCTGAAGTGGATGTTTTACAGCCAACAGAAATGTTTGAATTTTGATATAATTTATAAAAAAAATCAATATTTACAGTCGGCGCAACGAAAGAATGAACAGCTAGTTTTTGGGAGTGGGTGGCAGACCCAAAATGAACTGTCCAAAAAGGTGTTTAGGGTAGTATGTTACCCATTGGGGGTAAAGGAAAAAATTCTGTTAATTGCTCAGTGGTTGTAAAAATAGGGGGAAAAACTGGTCCTAAAATGAACATTGATGATGGCCCTTGGAGTTTAGTTGTGTCAAATTAAATCTGGAAAAAAAACACTGAAAATAAATGAAAAGCAAAATCTATTGGTGAAACTTTTTAATAAAAATTCTGTTTTAAATAAACTTGTTTTGAGATTTTTCATAAGCAAATTTTTAGATGTTTTTGTGGTTTTTTGTTTTTTGTTTTTGACCATTTTTTTTTTGGTATTTTTGATGGTTTTTCACGATTTTGTTATTTTTTTTATTCAGAAAAAATATAGTGATTTTTTGTGGGTTTTAATTTTACATTTCAACTCTGTAGGGTGAGATCAATGTTAATTTTTCACTTTTATGCACTTATTACAAAGGAGAAAAACTTTTTACCACCAAAAAACCCTTGTGATCAGTGAGCACAGGTTTATTTTATGAACAAAAGAAAAAAATATTTTGCTAAATTTTTAATTTAAAAAGTACAAATGTGAAACAATTTACCAGAAAATATTGTGTAACGACCCGACTGGGCGCTACAACAACCCCGGCAAGTTTCCCCCAACTTACCGTTGCTGACTTCCGTTGGGACGGGCCTCAGCGCGGGCCAGCCCTCCTCTTGTCCGTCCGTGAACATAGGTAATGCCAGTTGGAAGTCGGTCTCCCCATAAGTCGACGGTGAATTGCTGCCGACCGTAGAAGACTATACGGTAGACCCCCGATGGATCCTACCGTGGACAAACCGTGCATGAAGCACCGGCCGACACGACGAAGTACATGCCGAAATGGGATGATGAAGTACCGGTGAAACTCCACCGGTAAACCCCCACCCTCCCCGCGGTAACTTCCCCAGTAATTATATATAATAATAAATAAGACACGGACCACAGTGGTTGTAAGTGGAAAATAAAGATAGATAATTTATTCACAATAAATTATGAAAACACTCACTCAATTAAAGCAATAAATCTCCTGGTTATTCCAACCAGGAGTTAAGGTGCAGAACACCCACACAAGCACAAGGCAAAAGATGAATGGTGGCCATGTTGGCCACCTGTTGAAAGATGATGGAGCAATCACAGAAGCACATGCACACAGCATCAAGGGTTTCACTACACTGTCCAGATATAATGGCCAACATCATATATATCACCCCCAGGCTGCTCCACCTGGGGGGAGGACAGTGACCCTTGCTGGCCATTTTGGATTTAGATCACAATGGTAAGGTGGTAATCTTACCACGGTATGACCATTGGCAGCAGCTAATTCATTGATAACATACCGTTTTTTAGGCATTGATGTCTTTACCAAATGCAAAAGTTCCATCTTTAGCATGTTATCAATATACGGGATTCCATTTCGTGACAGCCAATCCTTTGTCACATCTTTCCGGGAGTTAGTTGTTGGGGCTTTGTCAATTTGGACACTATGATAAGGAGCATAATCCATGATGATTAAACTATTCAGTGGGATGTTTTTAAGTAATTGCTTTATAAACTAATTTTTGAAGTTTTCAGAATTCATTTCATCATGGTAATCACCAGATTTAGTTTTAGACTTAACAAATAGACCTGCATTGGGTATGAAGCCATTTTTAGTACCAGCATGGCAAACTGTGAAACTTGCACCTTTACTTGCTGGAACTTCAGGTCCTGAAGCCTTGTCAAAAGTAGTGTCCAGCCAGGTTTTCTTTAATATGAATGATGAATTAATCCATGTTTCATCCAAATAAACTTCTGGCCTAGGTGCTTCACTTTCCCTATTCGAGAAAATTTTGTCTTGCAGAGACAATGTGCGGTTTTTCAAAAAGAAACTTTTTCCCATCATGTTTCATCCAACGAAAACCAAATTTGTGTAGAATATTTCTTAAACTTGTCATTTGCCCACTGAAGCAAATTTCCTTTCGGAGTACTGTCAGTATTGAGCTGACAGTTGGAAACTTTGTTTCTCTGTAGAATTGATGCACAACTCTGCGAACAACATTTACGTCAAAATTATCTAAATTTGTAACGCTGGCTTCCCTTTGTCATTTTTTTCCTGGTGTATAAAAATCACCTTTTTCTCTTTTCTTGGCAATTTTAATAAATGTTCCTTTAGAAACTTGTGTTGCTTCAGCTGCTCTTCGAGTAGCAAACTGGAAACCTATTCGCTTACTGATATTGTCTCTTTCATTTTCCATAAATTTTAAAACATTATAAATCAACTCTCTAGCCTGACTTTTGATTGTTTTTCCTTTTATTCTGAAGATGCTCATCATGCTCATGTTTTAGAAAAACTAAACTGATTTTAATTTAAATCTGAACATTTATACAATGTTATGGGCCAAATTGAGTCCCCATTGGATATTGGACCCTTACAAAAACTTATATGAACTATGGTGCAAAAAAATATCTTTACAACATTGAGAGAATTTGAGACACATAATGGCAGTGTTTTTTTTTTGAAAAAAATCCTTTTAGATTTTGCTTTTCATTTATTTTCTGTTTTTTTCCAGATTTAATTTGACACAACTAAACTCCAAGGGCCGTCATCAATGATCATTTTAGAACCAGTTTTTCCTCCTTTTTACAACCACTGAGCAATTAACAGAATTTTTTTCCTTTGCCCCCAATGGGTAACATACTACCCTAAACACCTTTTTGGACAGTTCATTTTGGGTCTGCCACCCACTCCCAAAAACAAGCTGGTCATTCTTTCATTGCGCCAACTGTACTTTGTTGATTCTTTTAATAGCTTAATTCGGCCTGGCCGCTTTATTCGGCCCGGCTGTATTCCGCCACCTCAAAAAAATAAAAATACAGGACTCTAAAATACAGTAAAGCGCAAAAAATCGTTTTTTAACACCATGTTAAATCCCATTGGATCAAAAACCGTCCCACAAGCATTTGAATAACTCATTAAAAACAATCTAGAACAATAACAAAAAAGTTAGCACGTGCTTTCATGTATTGACTTCACGATGTTTCCTTTTTATAAAGTTTGAAAAGGTACTTCTACTTTTTAATAACGTTTAAAATCGTACGATTTTTAACTCCATGTTAAGTCCCTTAGGACCAAAACACCGTTCCACAAAAGTTAGAAGAACTCTCATTAAAAATGATTTAGAGCAATGAAACAATTAGCACGTACTTAACATGTGTTTATTGCCTTCAGTATGATTCCTTTTCCTAAATTTTAAAAGGTCCTTCTATTTTAAACAACATTCAAAATCGATCGTTTTTTAACTCCATGTTAAATCCCATAGGGCCAAAAAAACCATCCCAGAAATATTTGAAGAATTCTCGTTCAAAATGACTTAGAACAATAACAAAAGAATTAGCAAGTGCATTAATCTATTGGCTTCACGATGTTTCCTTTTTATAAAGTTAGCACATAAAATTATTTTTCTATAATAATTATTATGTGACTTCAAATCTGAAGTAAAAACGTCAAAAAAACATTTTTAAATCAACAACGATCGCAGGGCCTACATTTGGAGAAATTTTGAATTAAAATCTATATCTAGGCTCTTAAGTCATGTTGCGGTTGAACACGGACAATTAGAAAACGGGATGAACAGAAGTTGGCTCCGCCCTTTTCATGACAAACGCAACTTCTAATTAGTTAGTTATGTAGTCTGACGTCACTTGCTCCGCCCTTTTTAACGTCAAATTACAGAACAAACGAATTAGAAATTGGCGGTCGTCATAAAAAGGGCGGAGCCAATGTCTGTTCATCCCGTTTTCTAATTGCTTTTGGTTGTGGTTTGAACGAGATAAAAATTTAATACGTAGAGCGCTTTTGTAGATGTGCAGAAAAATGCGCAAATTTACAATATAAACGGAATGGATTCTATTGAGCAATGCCTAGCCACCTTATATACCAGGGGGGGGGGGGGGTCCAGGACTGACATTTGGCTTAAAAACTGTAAGTCATAAATGGCCGCCAAATGCATGTATATTTCACCAGAGGGCGCTGACCACAAATTAAGAAAATAAAATTATTTCTTGGCTTTATGGTTGCACATTGAATTATCAAAAACAGTTTTTGTTCAAGTTTTTCAGTTTTTGTTTAAAATTTTGCTTAAATATACAGTATGATAAAGCAAAATTAAAAGAGTACCTAATTAATGCATTTTCCAATCATGCCTGGCTGTCATGTAAATCTTGTTCGAGTTTTTTACAGGTTGAACACACTAAACAACTGCACTCCCTTTTAGCAAATAAATTTTTAAATGCATATTTAAAAAATTGTTCAGCAAAAATTACAGAAGACAATGACATGCACATTTCACAAAAAAACAATTAGCCGCAAATTCCTAAAATTGTAGTTAGTTATTCTCATTTAAAAGTTTTTCATTTTTAATTATTATTAAATTATTATTAAATTATATTTTAAATTATTATTTTAAAATTATTATTAAATTAACATTAATAAATTATTATTTTTAAATTATTATTAATAAATTATTATTTTAAAATTATTATTAATAAATTATTATTAAATTATTATTACTATTTATGTTAAGTTTATATCTTCTTTCTAAATTTGTGACTAGCACCACCAAGCGAGTAAGAGATGCAAAACGGCGGCCATTTATGACTTAAATTTTTAACATTAGCCTATGGACGAAATGACAGGCCTGGTATATAAGGTGGCTATGACCATTACAAAAGTTTCTAGAGTACTAACCCTTGGAATTGGCGGTCTTTTGTAAGTAATTCGTTTATTTCATACAAAATTTATAGATTGACAAGTTCTGACGTGTAACGTTTGGTAACAACAGTAAACCGAATTTTTTTTTATCGTGGCTGTTTTTCTCAGCACTTTTAAAAGTTTATTTGGTAAGTTTGACGTATTCGGATGCTGTATTTACATTGAATTTGAATAACATTATATACGTTTAATTTATTAATTTTTATAGTGGTTTTTCTATTTTTGTCAGCAATAATGAATGAAGACGATGTGTGGAGTGGAATGGATGATGAACATTTCTTAGCTGTTGATCTTGAAACCATTGAAAAGTCATATGCTTCAATTCGTCATGGATGCGGTAAGGGTGTTTTGAAAAATTAATTCGATTAGGAGCCAGGGCCGGTTCTATGGATTTTTTTGTAAGTAGGCGGGATGTAATGTTGCCGCCTCCAACACACAAGCGCGGTAATACGATGAAATTTTAATAGTTGACAATTATAGTCATTATTTTTTATGAGAATGTTGCAAACTCTCGAATTAGCTCTTCCATATTTAGTTGATCTGCAGTTTTCTTCTCGATCGAAGTTATGGCTAGACGAAACGAGGGTCATGATGTCAAACAAGGGATTCAAGGAACCCTATAGACCTCCATTGCTTTAATATATATGCTTTAACATATCAAATAACAAACGTTTTTTCATTGTTACATGTGTGCACATGTGTATGCACATTTACACGCGTTCGCACATGTGTACGCACATTTAAAACACGTGCGCGCATGTGTACGCACATTTACACATCGTTCTAAAATTTCAATTTTTTTTTCCAGTTTCATCGTCAGAATGTGTACATCATTTTAGGTCTGATGACATTTTATTGTAGGTGGCCCCGTTTTTGAGTTCGACCCACAAAAAATTATGACCCAAAACTTAAAATTTGTTTGTAAAAAATTCATAAAAAAATAACCCCTTGGTAAAAGTTTCTAATTTTTTGTCAGGAGCATCATATTTACCCAAGGAGTCAAATAAAAAATACTGCATGTCTTTATCTCATTCCGTTCTTGAGTTCGACCCACAAAATCGGGGTTCCTGACACACACATACAGACATCCTTTTTGCCCCTTTTCTTGCATGATCAATTCCATTGCTCTTAAGAGCAATGGAGGTCAAAAACAGCGGACTTTTTTTTCCGAGTAGGTAATGACTTTAATTACTGTGTACTAAGTGTATGGACCTTAAAAATGTACCGGAATGGTGAAAAACAATGTAAAATTACCCTACACGCCCAACACGCCTTTTAGAATACCCACTAAACGAGCCCTGCGACATTTGTGATCTCGGATATGATTGAAAAGCTTCGTTCAGTGCTGGCAACTGTCATAGGCAACGTTAGCAGTATTTGAAGCGCTACAAAGAGATTATGGAATAATTCAACAACGCTACGTTTGCATAATTGCATAATTCATGGATCACAATGTTAAGATGTCTCCACAAGGCTATTATTTCTTCACAGTTTGTGTAAAAAAAATTTTGACGGAACTTTTTTTAGAAAATAAATACTTTCTGCTCCAGAAAATGCCGCCCGTGAGAGTGGGCCGCCGTAGGCAACCGCCTACGCTTAGAACCGGCCCTGTTAGGAGCCCCGTTAGTCTAGTTTCACATGCTGATACGTATATTGCGATACATGTATGATACTGAATTTCAATGCTCGCAAATAGAAGCGTTCATACGGCGATACCCATAGGATATACTATTGCGATACTGATTTTGTGTAACCAGGGGCCCTCGGCCACCGGCGACTTTTTGTAAAACTCAACTGACAAAAGCAAATGATCAAAACCCACAGGTGTATACTATATCACATTGAGTATCTTCTATTTTTATTTCTGGATACGTGTATCGTGATACGCATAACAGCGTTGGCTGTTAAATCTGGTGTACCCCAAAGTAGTGTGCTGGGTCCTCTTTTGTTCCTGATATTCATTAATGACCTCAGCAGCACAGTTGGCAGCAACTGTAGACTATTTGCTGATGATACTCTATTTACAAAGAGGATGATTTTGTCCAAGACTGTAAAATGTTAGCACCAGGGTGGCTGATTTTTTTGATTTTTTTAAAAAAATCAAATAAATGATTTTTTTTATTTAAATCAGATTTTTTTGATTTTTTTTTTTCATTTATGTGAAATATTAAATTTTTTTTATAATGATGTTTTCAAAAATGAGTAATAACAACATTGTTAATTGTTAAGTTGTTAGTAAAATAATTGCAAAATAAGAAAAAACGTTAATAAACATTCAAATTTGAAAATAATAAGTTTCAAGCACTTTTAATTTAACATTCTGAACATATAAACACGAGCTTTGCAGCCTTTTCAAGTTCCCAAAGCAAATCAGTGCCTCAAGAGGTAAACTGGGTTGTCACTTTTTTTTTTTAAAAACATGATTTTTACATCTTCATAAGATGTAAAATTCGTGTTTTTAAACAGCTTGTCAAGTTCTATCAGTAGTAAACAGTGTTAAGTCCACGGTTTTAGACATCGGCTGCTAGGTGGTGGTATACCATGTTAAGTCCTATTTCATCAATGAAGAGAAAAAATCTAGGTTTGGTGACTTAAAATAGTTTACCTCTGATGCTCTTAAATAGATTACTACTACTATTTGCCTAGGCTCTATTCAAATAAATAAAAAAAACTTCTTTACATTTATCACTTTCTTAAAGTGCAAGATAAACAGTTTTCTGATGACTCGATGATTAATATTTCAAATAGCAGTTACATTTAAATTTTAAAATATTTAATTTTTCTGTTCAACCTTTTTTGTGGGCAATTTTCCAGTTTTTTCCATTGCAAATTTGCAATTTTTTTTAATGAAACACTTTGTTTTGAACATTTCAAACATCTTGTAATTTTGTTTTATTAAACTTTTTCTACTTTTTTAGTTTTATACGTTTGGGTTTTATACGTACACAAAATAATAGTTTTACACGTGACGTACGCTCGTATTATACGATATAAAATCACGGTATAAAACCACGTATAATACGTGACGTATTATGCCTACCCATCCCTGATCGTCATGTTGAAACTAGCCTAAAGGTCTTCATAGACCTCAACCTTCCGAAATGACGACAATTCATAACTTTTTTCGTCTAACCCATAGCCATTACGAACGCTTTTTTTTTTTCAGCAAATAAGTATTTTGTCTCAAGGGTTTGATTTGGGGTGCATTAATGAAGGGTGGGATTTTTCATTTGCTTTTGGATTAATTTAATTCCTGAAATGGCTCAAGGAACTGCAAGATTATGTTACTGGCATTCTTCTTGAATTTTTGAAATTAATTTTGCTGTTTTGTAATTTTCTAGGCATTCCTTCGGCATTACCTATAACTAATCAGAGTACAGAGCTATGTAAAAACTTTGAGATGAAGTCGAAGTTATCGGCAGTAACGTCTTTAACAAGTCGAGTTAGGCCCACGGTCAGAATTGGTAATTATTTTTTTTTTTATTTTTCTCAATTGTAACGATCCAACTGGCCGTCCAATACCACTGGTAAGACGGAACGTCCTGTCATTTAACCTTCCAGAGGGCGTGCCAAATGACGTCATAAGCGGGAGGACAGACTATTACATATAGACTCTAGCTTATAAGGGGCGAAGTCGGTTATCCTCTTTATCTATTATCTTTGGCAGCAACGCGAGGATTATGGCGGTACTCTAATAGTACCGCCGTAGACCGGCGAGAGTTTACTGGACCGTGGCGACGGCTCACCACGGCGATTTCCACACCTGGAAAACCCCCTTTCCCATGGTAAAACTCTCCGGAAAAATAACCGACACGTAAACACTTATGTAAAAACAAGATATAGACGCTATGCTGACCCGCTTGGCCAGCAAAAACCCGTTAAAGTAAACTTGACCAGTGAGCACTTGACCTGGCCTCCCGCAGGTTGTTGACCAGTTTTCAGAGTATAACTGACTGAACGGACAAATGGTTAGCCTGGCCATTATCAACCCCCAGACTACTCCACCTTGAGGGGGGGGGGGCAGCAGTAGCGCATGCATGACCTCTGGCCTATAGAATCTTATGGTGAGAGGTCAGCTGGACACAATGTGGCGTCCGCCTGGCTGCCTACCCCAAGCAGCCTAGCAGACCGCCATCAGGGTTTCGTCTGCTTGACGTAATTAAAGGAGGAGACAAACCAGGCTGTCACACAAATGTTTATATGGAAGTGTCAGGTATCAACTACCACTAAGGAAGGAGAGAAGTTGCCGCAGATATCCATAGTTTGGGATATCTGGATAATCAACAGTTTTTTTTAGGATAACTGATCCGATGGCAGACTGTCCGATCGCATATTAACAAAAATATTTTCTTCCTCTGTTAATGCTTATATTCACTTTATTAAGTAGACATTAAGGGCGTTCACATACAAGCAACCTTTAGTGATTGACAGCAACTGTAAAAAGTGGTCCTAGGGTAGTTGAATGAACTACTAAAAATAGTCGTATAGTCGACTCGAGTAGTCGATTTTGGCCATATGTCGATCAATTATTGCAATCTAACTTAAGAGGCTATATCGCAAAATTACTTCGAAGAATTTCCGCAAAGTGCGCTAGCATCGTTTTTCTATTGAGCCCATAGACCCAATGTTAAAGAAGAAACGTTAGTTTTTAAAATACACAGTCGCGGCAGTATGTTTATTTTTCATATTTAAAGTAGTCCAATATTAAGTTTTCAAAATCGTGAATTTCTAACTCTTTATGTTAAACTCCATTGAGTACGCGCTCGTAAGCAAAAAAACATCCATTAAAATGCTCGTAAAAATACCTAGACATATTTTTTTAAAAAAATCACAGTTAAACCACAGTGACACCAACATATTGGCGCACGTGCTGCCTTTTTCTGTTTTTTATTTATTATTTTTACACATTTTTACGAGCATTTCAATGGACGTTTTTTTCTTTCTTATTTGGGCGTACTCAATGGAGTTTAACATACGAGTTAGAAATTTGCGATTTTGAAATAGTTTTTAAATATAGAACGGCACCTGTCAGCATACATTTAAGCTGCACATTGCAGTTTGAAAACTTAATATTGGACAACTTTAATTATGAAAAATAAACATATTGCCGCAACTGTGTATTTTAAAAATTAGCGTTTCTATGTGCTCAATAGAAAAAGGATGCTAGGAAAAAAAAAGGATGCTTCGAAGTAATTTTTTGATGTAGCCTCGTAAACTTTTTATACTTTTTAGTTTAATTTCTACGCGCAAATAAGTTTTTTTATGTATGGTATTATACGGTATAATATACAGTAAAACCACGTATAATAGTGACGATTATACCTACCCATCTCTGGTTAGAGTTCCTTGATGAATTTCTTGTTAAAATATTATACTTTTTTATCACTTAATTTCCTTAATTAAAGGGTCCAAGGGACCAAGTTAGGTCCAATTAAAATATGCTTTTAAGACCTATTTTGATCTAATGGAAGCAAGTTAAGATATGGACTTTAAAAATTGAGAAAAGGAGGGCAGAAACATGTTGTAATTTGGCTGCGAGCAGAGTACTTTTAGTAATTGTAATAAAAACAAAGCGTAAAAACCCTACAAAATGACAGTTTTCTGTTGGTTAACGAGCAGTTAACTTAATTTTTTTTTCTTTAGGGAAAAAGTTTTTGAAAAAAAACATTCCACTCCAAAAGTACCGTTATGGACGAATTTGGGTTTCCGATATTGCGGCACAGTTGTGGTGTGAACAACAAATGTTGTTTAAGTTTGAGCCACCGCAAGAAATGGTTGACACTGAGATTGTCGAACGTGAAGTTGTGACGGTGGGCACATCACTGCACTTGGCAAGAGGTAAGCATGTATTTTTAATGGAATGGTAGGATATTTTTAGGATGTCCGTTGCTCATAGCTGTAATATATTTCACCAAAGATAAGACATTTATGGTTCCACTTCAGTGCAGTGGTAAAATGATTAGAATGTTGCCTACCAAGATGTGTATTTTGCTTGCACACCAAGAACAGCTCTGATACAGTCAAACTCAGTTAACACGTAATGAACATAAACAACTATTTAATAGGCTAAATCACAAAGTTTCTTCGAAAAATCACCGCAAAGAGTGCTAGCATCGTTTTTCTATTGAGCTCATAGACCCAATGTTAAAGAAAAAATATTAATTTTTAAAAAAACACATGCGCGGCAATGTTTATTTTTCATATTTAAAGTTGTCCAATATTAAGTTTTCAAAGTGCACTCTGCACCTTAAATATATGCTGATCGAGTGATTTAATAACAAAAAAATTATTAAGTGCGGTTATATTTTTAAAAACTATTTCAAAATCGCGAATTTCTAACTCTTATGTTAAACTCCATTGAGTACGCCCAAATGAGAAAAAAACATCTATTAAAATGCTCGTAAAGATACCTAAAAATAATTTTAAAAAAACACAATTAAACAGGTTTTTTGTCGTTGAATAGACACGAAAAAAGACTAGCTCTGATAACACTACCTCGGATAATCGAGACTCTCCTTTTCAAAATCGTGATTTAAATCATGATTTAAATAAAAAAATAAGTTGGATTTTTTAGATTTTTTTAAAATAAAAATCATGATTTATTTTTCTCACCTTGCACATAAGTAACCAATGGCTTTGTTTGTTTATAGAACTTGAGATTCAAGATGTCATAACTGTGCGAGCGATAACAAAAGAGGACCGTTTTGCCGTAAAAGCCATTAACTTGTTGGATGCTACAATGGCTTTGTTGAATGGTACTGTACCCAAAAGACGTGAAATTCCAGTGTTTGGTGCACCTTTTGGATTGAATGTATTTGTTGTGGGAGTTATTGATGAAATCACGTGCAATTCAGAAAATCTTGAATTTGGTATAGTTGAGTTCAAAACTCGTGCAACAAAAAATCTTCCTTCGAGTGCCCAAAGTCGTACGCATAATTTACAAGTGATGTTGTATAAAAAGTTACTTGATGACATCACACAAAACATGTTGACAAAGTATGTTATTGCAAGACATTTAAATTTAAATTTACATAAGAAATTCGGAAGGTCAGTTCAGTTGCATTCAAAACATTATAACGTGAATACACTGGATCAGTTACTTGATTTACTGTTTGAAAGATTACAAGCGGTGCCTTATATTTCGAGTTTACTCGTTGAATATGCCTTTCAAGCGGATTCTTCGACAATTGGAATACAACAGGTGAGTTACGATGAAAATTGGCTATATAGTCAGTTGAAGCATAGTTTTGCCTTTTGGAATGGTCAAAGAGAAGTTGGTGGTGTCGAGATCGAGGATATTTGGAAATGTGACACTTGCCCATACAATGAAGTCTGCGTGTGGCGAATAAATCTAATTAAGAAATTTCCTGAGTATGTTGAAGATTGCAAGGAAGAGTCGAATGTAAAAGTTGCTGAATCTTGAAACACATTCCAAGAATGAAATTGTTTGTGATGTGAAATTACTTAATATTTAGAAACCATTTTACGTTTTTTTTATTATACTTTATTACATAATTACAATGGTTAACCATGTCATCTTTTTTTATTGCAAAATGCAATTTCGGCCAATTTTCTATCTTTTATAACTTTTTTGTAATTAAATATTAAAATGAAATCATGTGTTTTAATTACTAGATAAAACTTTTCTCTGTTGAAGACGGTTGTTGGGGGCGTAGACGTGCTCCATTTGATTTTGGCCAATAGGAATGCAGTATTTTATTCCCAATAATAGTGATGTGCGATAGTCAAAAATGATCGATAGTATTTTACACGACCGAGGGATAGTATCGATAGTCGCTTCGACATCGATAGTACCATTGATGGTTTTCAACTTTTTCCAATTGGTATTTCCCCCAATGTTTCTTTTACAAAACCTACTGAAAACTGAAAAGCCGTTGTTTTTGAAGATAAATTGTTGTTGATCTGAAAAATGAAAATAAATGTTTTTATTGAAAATAATGTTAATGATTTAAATCATGCAACCCTGTAAAATGTTAACTTAAAATGTACTGTCTACATTATGAAGCCACATTGTCCCATTCACAACCTCTTTTAGCAGTTCATAGTATACTCAATAGAGTGGTTGGCTGTTACATCTGGTGTACCCCAGGGTAATGTGCTGGGTCCTCCTTTGTTCCTGATATTAATGACCTCAGCA
Source organism: Brachycybe producta (assembly GCA_036925085.1). Classification (NCBI taxonomy): domain Eukaryota; kingdom Metazoa; phylum Arthropoda; class Diplopoda; order Playtdesmida; family Andrognathidae; genus Brachycybe; species Brachycybe producta. Next base: position 1,884,647 of record JAUPFP010000020.1, read on the forward strand.
GCACAGTTGGCAATAACTGTAGACTATTTGCTGCTGATACTCTAATTTACATAGAGGTTGATGGTATCCAATACTGTGAAACATTAGCTTTAGACTTGAAGGCAATTGAAGGATGGTGCAATACATGGCAACTTCAGTTGAATGAGGGGAAGTGTAGTGTTATGAGGCTAACTCGGAGTAGAAATCCAATTGTATATTCATTTTGTTTTTTATATATATGTGCACGTATTTGTGCTTGGCAATGCTTAATGCTGCATGTGGACTTTGATGTCCCTCTGCCATAGGCCTATTTGGCTCCTAGCAGAGTACTAATTGTAATAGTCAATACTCACCAAACTAGTATTAGCCCACTGGGAACTTCTGCAGACATGCGCATTGCCGTCTTATCATTTTACATAGCAAAGTGATGGCAAATGGAAGCAACCGTGCATCTATCGTATCTATCATCTTGCTATTTCTGCTCTAAAGCTTAATTTTCATTCACGCAATGTCGAGCGACCTACCTGGAGCGAGCGTCAGCACACATGTGCGTCTTCATACCATATACAAGCAACTATTAGTGACTTGTCAAAGCGTCGCGACTTGCTACTCGGTTGCCAAGCTTCTGTTCAAACAGAAGCTTCAGGTCGCAAACGTTTCAAGTTGCTACCCAACCAGCAATCAGAGACCAGATTTCGTTGCATATGGCATCTTCAACGCCATTTTTAGGGCATCACACACCATGAAGACACCCAAAACATTTGTAGGTGCAGCACATATGAAGTGTGTCAGCGACTTGCTACTTCAAGTCGCTATGCTAGTTGCAGACGCTACACTCAAGGTGAAGGTATGAAGTTCCCGCATTTGGGGTTGATTATCGAGGTGGCATGTTTTGATTGGGCAATGCTCAATGAGCATTTTTATTTTGGCTATTCAGGGTTTGTGCCTTGTACGTTTTCAACGTTTTTTTTTTTTCTTTTTATTGGGGGGACTTTTATTTAGGTTCGCATGCAACAGGCGCACAAAAAACTTCAAATCAATTTTATTTCAATAATTTTAATTTAATTTTATTTTATTAATTTTCGGCGACTTCCTATGGGTCTTATAATGCACGTCTCATCGGCAGTTTCTATTGGCAATCGATAGATGGTGCTGCTAACGCAAATCTGCAATCACTTTCCTATGTAAAACAATAGACAGCAGTGGACATGCTTGCAGAAGTTCCCAGTGGGTTAAAGCTAGTACCAATGTGTGATGACCCCATCATTTTTCTCCTAGCAACAGTGCCTGTGACATCACACTCTGACGTCATTACCTCTGTTCTCTCTTCTCTAGCCTCTCTGAGTTCTTGGAAATAGAATAAATGTTTCGTACATGATGTTGCTATGGCAACGGGAGCCATATATATTTTGCTTAAGGGTTAAACAGGTTTTATGAAGGCATGTTCTTTTGAGGCCGTTCTTTTTAAAGCCAATTAAAACTGAACACTTTGAACTTTAATTATTTACTTTTCCAATTAAAGTTTTTGTTTCGTTTCTAACTGTTGTATTTTCGAATATTTTATTAATATTGCATAGCCCAATGTTGAGTATAGCAATTGAGTGTTTTTAATGTCTTTTCTGTGGTTACCATAGTTGCATTGGGACCCAGATTTCATTATTCATTTGCATATTGTGTAATGGTTGGCCAACTTATATAACATGACCAGTGCTTGCATGTGTATATAAGTTAGTGATGTGCGATAGTCAAAAATAAACTATCGATAGTATTTTACCGGATCGATAGATAGTATTGATAGTTTTCAACTTTTTTCAAGGTTGCAAATTAAAAGCTACATTAAAAACCTGTTAGGCTCACAACCTGTCTTAGTAGTTGTACCAGTCCATAGACTCCATAGCATACTTATTACAAGCCATTACACCATTACTTACTAATGTTACAATACAAAATTATACAACACAGTTTGAGTACACAAGGTATGCACATTACATTGCACAAAGTGCACAATGTGCACAAGGTACACATTGAAGTGAACAATATGCACATTGTGCACATTGTGCACATTGCTCACGGCATACATTGTGCACATTGCTCACGGCATACATTGTTCACAAGGTGCACAATGTGCACACAGTGCATGTGTACAAACAACAAATTCAAATAATTATGGCGCCATCTAGCATTCACTATTTCAGATACGTTATTGTTTATGAGACAGTGTTGATTTTTTTTAAAACTATCGATAGTTCGTAAAACTACCTATAGAACTATCGATTTCTATACCACTCGATAGTTTGACTATCGAGTAGTTCACTATCGCGATATTATTCATATTCATATCGCTATCGGAACATCACTAATATAAGTTGGGCTCTAAAGATATTTAAGGTTCCTTGTTTGATACGGTTTCAGCCGGAGGCTCTGCCCGGTTGAGAATCCAGTTGTCTCTGATGTTCAGCCAGAGGGACATGCCCAGTTGACTTCTCCTGTGCACTCTGTTAAAGGGGACCAGAAGCCGCATGCACGGTTGCACCTGGGTCGGGATCCATGAGAGTCGTCAGTGAGAGCAATTGCCAGAAAGATGCAGAAGAGCTGCTGATAAGGGCCCGTAGGACCAACAGATGAATGCAACAGACGGAGTTGACAGGACAGAAACGATATAATGGAACCGACACAACGTTACGATTCACGTCAGAAGTAATCCGGAAGCATTTGACAGAGAGGATAGATAATTTCTTAAAGTAATACTCAGATCAATCTTTTCCTTGTAGACTTGGCTGTATTGTGGAAACTACCTGAGGTCTATCAATAAATGATAACACGTGGGTTTGTTGTTCCTTTAGTATGCCAAAGGGGGCAATGCTCATGCTGAGTAAAGAGGGTCATTTGCATAGGCTGCACTGAGAAGAAGAGTCGATAGCCGGTTCTCCGTCCCTTAGAGAAGCTAGAGGACTACCTTGTAGTGTAGGGGTAGTCCTGGTAAGGGGCCTGCCTGAGGTTATAAGAGTAAGAACCGTCTGCAACATCGTCTGCTCTTTTCTAGCAGATGACACTTCAGCCGGTATTGGAAGTAGAAACCGTCTGCAAAATCGTCTGCTCTCTTCTAGCAGACGACACTTTGGCCGGTGGTACATGATAACGAAGGTAGCAACTTACAAATGTCACCCTGCACTGCAGTTGCAGAGTGCAGAGAAGAAAGGGTTTTATATGCTGCAAGAATAAAATACTGCATTCCAAAATGAAATGGAGCACATCTATCCCCAATGACTACTGTTCGAAAAGGGGTTGTGTGCCACATACATGTATATTATGTTGCTGTTGGTTGAAAATTAAAGCTCTGGTGTCTAGAATCTGCAACATTGGAGCAAAGGAATTGATATTGTGATCGATCCAACTATTTAAATCAATACAAACATGGTTTCATTCAATAACGCCACTCTTGCGTATACTAAGTCACGTTCTGTACTGCCTATCTTTCTTACCCTAAAAATGACACAAATGTCTCAAAAAAGGTATGAAGTCCATTTCACGTTACCTTAATTAGTTTTTAAACATAGTGGTTTATCTTTTTTTCGTAAGAGCATCGATATATCAGCTAAATTGCTGTAACAGTGTAGAGCCCTTATTACGGGACTCGGGTCTAGATCCTTTTAGTTTGGAGTGGATACCGCCTTATGCTGAGAGTGTATGTGATTTAGGCCTGACTCCGAATGGTGCCGGGGGTCGTTCCTTTTGATATTTCCTGTAAACGCAATTGGCGAGAAGAGAATTTATGATAACAGGTGCGACAAATGCAGGTTACATATTTATTGCACACAACCGTGGACATACAATATACAGAGACGAGTTATTTCATATTTCGATATCAGAGAATGGACCCCGAATCAATCGAGGCACGGACCTTTTTACCTAGAGCCAGGACGTAGCTAGGGACTCGCAATTGCGGAGGGGGGGAGCCGGAGGTTTGGGGACACAAAAAACTAAATGAATCATTAAATCAAAAATCATTAAGTAAATCGATTTAACAGCCATTTAATTTGCTTTTTAGATCTTCATTTCTTTAATATCATAAAATACATAATGTGTGAAGGTAAAACTAGACAATGGTAGAAATGTGTAACATCGAACCGGTCCTTTAATATTATTTATTATTCAATAGAAGCTCTTATACAGGGTGGGTCATACGTCACCATATCCCTAGATTATATCATTTATGTAATTTATAATTACTTAGAATAACTTGGAATACCATCTGGTGACGCATGTGTTTTGCAAACATTTGATAGCAGTGACAATGAAAAAAAGAAATAAACACCGCAATAGCATGGGATCTTGGACTTAAGATGGCAAATACGAGTAATTTTTGCGATTGAAGAGTGCTTAGTTGCAAGTGTTTGGGCCGCACACTGCATGGGCAGACATAACACCAGCGATGTTACATAAATTGTCGCAAAGGACCTGGAGACGTATCCAACTCTGCAGAGAGAATGATGGAGCTCACACAGACTAGAGACCTACATAAACCCCATGGGCCGGTGGGCTTTGTGGGCATCACAGGTTTGGAAGGCGTTTCATCATTTCTCTCATGGGGTTCTTTACAAATGTATAGAACTGAACCACATTATTTCACTCATTAATAAAAGTATAACATATTCCTCACTGACCAATCAATAAAATAAACATATTAAAGCCATTAATGGAACAGTTTCTTTTCTTGGTAAGCATGCGAACTTGTGAACCATTTAGTACACAAAGCCTATGGGGTGGTGGGCTTTTGGGCTGGACTGGGCTGGGCTTGGATCGGCATTGTTATATTAAAGGCCCATGGGCTTTGTGGGCTTTATGGGCCTGGTGATCTGGGCCCAGCATAAAGTCTCATGGGCTGGGCTGCACTTCAAATTTTTACTCAATGTAGGTCTCTTAACACAGACCCATTAGATCCCTAGGTAAGATGGAGTATGGTGACTTATGGCCCACCCTAGTTGACTCTTAAATTTAGCTTTGACAAACATTTGAAATATTAATTGCACTACTTAATGAAGTGATATTTAAAAATTGTTCGGACATTTTAATCAAAAGAGAAAAACTTGAAAAAATCAATTGATTTTTTTTAATGAAATGCAACTTTTTAAGAAGCAAGAATTTTATCCTTCATTTTTTTTCCTGGAGTAAATTTATTGTTGACTTTTTCGGTTTCATAGTCGATTTTTGTTTGTTGAATGTGCATGTATAGAAATGATTCCATATCCTCCTTGGTGTATGTTTTTCCTTTTGTCATGCAGCATAACAGGAGACCTGTGAATGTCAGTACTCCTCCTACGAACAGTAGAATGCTACCAACAACTAAGCCAATATCCATCGTAGGTCTAAATGAAAAGCCATCAAATTAAATATTTGAATTTGAAAAAGTACTCATCAAGCAGCCAAGAAGGTCTGTGACAGAGGGACAAAAGTCTAATTGTAACATGCAAAAAGAATTGTCAAAACATAAAGATATAAACCCAGTAGCCATTGCAATGTGTTCTGGTGAAGCTGAAATAATGTATTGTCAGAAAAGTAAGAGCCCTATAATGCAGGTTTATGCCGCTAGCCTTTTAAGAGTATTTTCAGGTTGATTTCTTTAAAAATAAGATCTTTTTGGTAAGTTTAGAAATGATCCAACTTTAAGAGGCTACATCACATAATTACTTCAAAATATCCCCACACAGAGCGCTAGCATCGTTTTTCTATTGAGCCTATAGACCCGATGTTAGAGAAGAAACGTTAGTTTTTAAAATACACAGTCGCGCAGCAATATGTTTTATTTTTCATGTTTAAAGTTGGCCAATATTAAGTTTTCAAAGTGCAATGTGCACCTTAAATATATGGTAATCCAGTGATATAATGATAAAAAAATTGGTAAGTGCGGTTATATTTTTAAAAAAAAAATATTTCAAAATCGCGAATTTCAAACTCTTATGTTAAACTCCATTGAGTACGTACGCGCTTGTAAAATACCTAAAAATAATTTTTAAAAACCACAATTACACCACAGTGAAGCCGACACATTGGCGCACATGCTGATTTTTTTCTGGTTTTTTAAAATTAGTTTCACGTATTTTTACGAGCGTTTTATTTGATTTTTTTCCTACTCAATGGAGTTGAACATAAGAATTACTAATTTGCGATTTTGAAATAGTTTTTAAAAATATAACCGCACTTACTAATTTTTTGTCATTCTATCACTCGATCAGCATATATTCAAGGTGCACTTGCTCTTTAAAAACTTAATATTGGACAACTTTAAATATGAAAAATAAATATATTGCCGCAACTGTGCATTTTAAACATTAACATTTTTTGTTAACATTGGGTCTATGGGCTCCAGAGAAACGATACTAGCGCTCTTTGTGGAGATTTTTCGAAGTAATTTCGAGATGTGGCCTCTAAACTTTGATAATGAAAAACAGAATAATCAGAGTTAGAAAATCAGCTGTTCATAGACCATCTTTGGCTGGCAAATTTCTTTGAAAACAATTTACGTTCATTCTCAAAGGAAGATATTGCATATTTTATATTGAACTTACAGTTATACTTACTTGCGGTAATGTTAAGATGCTGATTCCAGATAAAGATTTTCTCTGTAAATGCTGATTTAATTATGCATTGCAAATGATGCTGTATGCCACTTTCAGGGGTAGGTATTTGTTACATATATCCATGGTCACAGCTTTCTATTTTGTAATTCTACTGTGATTTGTTTTTTTTTATTTGGTTGTTAATAGCAGCAAACAGTAAATAGATACGGTCTTATAGCAACATGGACTCAATTGCACGCAAATAATTTTTATTATTTTGATGAAATGACGTTTCGTACTGGTTAGGCATAATGGGTGGTATTAACTAAAGTGAGTTCCTGCTCTTTGCTTAAGAGCCTAGATACACGTCCATTTTGTTGTTTTGAGCAGACGACAACGAGACAAATGCGTGTTATTATATGGTGTTACTAAACTTGCAAGAAATCGCCTCACAATTAAAATACAGTAAAGCGCAAAATCAATAAAAAGTATTGTTCTTTAAGTGCTCGATTTATATAATTTTTGAAAAGGTCCTTCTATTTTTAAACAACGTTCAAAATCGTTCGTTTTTTAATCCCATGTTAAATCCCATTGAATCAAAAACCGCCCCACAAACATTTGAAAAACTCTCGTTAAAACGATTTAGAACAATAACAAATTAATGAACACATACTTTCATGTATTAGCTTCTCGATGTTTCCTTTTTATAAATTTTGAAAAGGTCCTTCTATTTTTTAACAACGATTAAAATCGTACATTTTTTAACTCCATGTTAAGTCCCATAGCAACAAAACACCGTCCCACAAACGTTAGAAGAACTCTCATTAAAATGATTTAGAGCCAGCAAAAATCAGCGCATACTTACACGTGTTTATTGCCTTCACAATGATTCTTTTTTCTAAATTCTGAAAGGTCCTTCTATTTTTAAACAAGGTTCAAAATCGATCGTTTTTTTTAACTCTATGTTAAGTCCCATAGGACCAAAAAACCGTCCCCCAAACATTTGAAGAACTCTCATTAAAAACGACTTAGAACAATCACATAAAAATTAGCACGTGCATTAATCTATTGGCTTCACGATGTTTTCTTTTTATAAGCTTAACACGTGAAAATTTTTTTGTGACTTCAACCTGAAGAAAAAACATTAAAAACCCATTTTGAAATCAACAACGATTGCAGCGCCTACATTCGGAGAAATTTTGAACTAATCTAGGCTCTTAAGAGCTTAGATACACCCCATCTTGTTGTTATGAGCAGACGACAAGGAGACAAATATGTGTTACTATAGGGTGTTACTAAACTTGCAAGAAATCGCCTCACAATTGCTCAATTAAAATACAGTAAAGCACCAAATGCAATAAAAAGTATTGTTCTTTTAAGTGCTCGCTTTATGTAAATTTTGAAAAGGTCCTTCAATTTTTAAACCTTAAAAATCGTTCGTTTTTTACTCTATTGTAAATCCAATTGGATCAAACACTGTCCCACAAACATTTGAAGAACGCTCGTAAAAAACAATCTACAGGGCCGGGCCATGCTATGACACAGAGAGGTGGCCGCACCAGGCGGAATTGTAAGGGGGCGGCATAATCAGCAAAATGAGGGGGCAGCATAAGCAGCAAAATGAAAATACAATTATTTTTGTTATTTTATCTACCCAATTTTAATAGCATAATAAACATCATCATATTTAATTATTTTCAATGACTCCCCCTCTCCGGGCGGCATTTCGAAGACTTGCATCATACTGAGAAAATCTACCGCACGGCCCTGACGATCTAGAACTAACAAAAAAGTTAGCACGTGCTTTCATGTATTGGCTTCACGACAGTGGCGTAGCCAAGGGGGAGGGTCCATGGGTCCGGACCCCCTCCCAAAATTTTATTTACATGACAAAAAGAGCTTTGTTTACATTTGATAATTTTTTCTCTAATCATTTTTTCTTTCTCTTAACCTTTACCTTCAGAACTCATTTTATGTCCCGCCACCATGCTACATCTATGATGGTGGCGGGACATAAAATGAGTTCTGAAGGTACTCAACTAAGCAACTTTTAAGCTAGACTATGGTGTGCAGCGCTGTGCCACTCCGAAACATGCTGGCACAATTCTGCCACTTAATGAAAACAACTTAAACGCTTACACTTCACAATACAAATGAACACGTGCGATTGTTTACAACAAGGCACACTGGCAAACGAAGACACCTGAGTGGTGTCTGAATATCACTTCAGTGCGCTTTTCTTCTGGTTCCTTCTGTCTACCTGCACACAAGTGCATCGCTGTGTGCTGTTTTTTTTGCTACGGTTAAAGGAAAAAAATGCATCTTGGTTCTTCTCAGACTTCTAGCATGGAAGTTCTGCAAGTCAGTTTTGCATGTTGCAGCATGCCGCCTTGTAGCAGATGTTGCACCATTTGATTTCATATGAGGCATACAATGGAAAGTTCTTCTTGGTGGTGTGGCACATCACTGTGCATCAGTTTTGCAACTAGCTTTATTTTGAAGAAAAAATTTTGGACCGCCTATAACAAAAATCCAGGCTACGCAACTGCTTCACGATGTTTCCTTTTTATAATTTTTGAAAAGGTCCTTCTGCTTTTTAATAGTTTAAAATAGTATGATTTTTGGATCGTGCAAGAAAAACGGCAAAAAATGATGTCTATATGTCCAAGTTTGTAGGTTGAACAACACAAGAATGGAATGAGATAAAGACATGCAGTATTTTTTATTTGATTCAGTGGGTCAATATAATGCTCCTGACGTAAAATCAGAAAATTTTACCCTGGAGTTATTTTTTTATGGATTTTTTAGAAACAAATTTTGAGTTTTTGGCCATAACTTTTTGTGGGTCTAACAACTCTAAAACGGGAATACCTACAACAAAATGTCATCAGACCTAAAAGATCCAATATATGAAATTTTGATTTTTTAAAAAATCGAGATTCTTCCTCTTTCCCGTTGTAGCATTTGAAAGGGGGCTATTCCTATTATTTAGGAGGAGTGTTCCTTTCTATGTTCTGTTATATTATTGTATATTAAAATACATGTGACATATTCTCATTTTAAACCATATTATTACAAATGAATAATGCATGCTCATCACATGTAACTGTCATGTAAATGAATACATACTTGTGTGTTTAACACATGTGCACACGTGTGTACATGTGCATACACATGCGTACATGTGCACACACATTGCATGCATATGTGTACATGTGCATACGGGTTGATAGAAGTGAAATGCCCATTTGCTGCAAGGGATATGCTTGTGAGAGATGCAGTCGAGAAAGTAACAAACATCATTTTGTTTGAACAAAATGAAAAACTCGGAAGAACTTCATCTTTCCGAGAAACATGATTATTTTTTTTTCAGATACAAGGACAACTACATGTGACAAAACGAGAATTTTGCATTTTTGTCATTTGGACCACAAAGGATCTATATGTGGAGAAAATTTACAGAAATGATGATTTCTGGGAAAAACACATGAAACTACACCTTCATAATTTCTATTACGACTGTATGCTCCCAGAAATTGTGGATTCAAGAGTGAAAAGATCAACTGTGTGAGACCCACAATGGAAATTGGAAGCGAATGCAGCAAGAAAGGAACAACAGAGGCAGTCAACCACAAAACAAGCAGCAAACACAGTACTTCAATGTGCAAAACAAACTGCAAGAAACAAAGACGTTAGTAATTAAATAATTATCTATAAATTACAAAATAAATTAATTTCGTTGTATTCTAATTTTTAGAGTCCAAAAAAGAAATTTTAAGGCACCCGGTGCTCCCTAATCCTTCACCTAACCTAACCTTTTCCAAACTAGCCTTTAACCTACCTAAACATTTCCTTCACTTAACCTTTCCCCTACCTAGCAATTTCCTCACCTAGCCTTTCCCCTCCCTCACCTAGCCTAGTCTTTTGTCATGCAAACTGTATTGGCACATCAGCCTGCCTCGTTTTTTAAATTGACAGATTGAAGCCTCTTAGTAAGTGTGTTGCAGAAAAATGTATTTCATACTGATGGGGTTCGTTTTCTAGAATTCTGCCATGCTGCTTTTGTCTTCCCATTATCAACGTTATCATTTCTCACTTTTGCGACCTGCTGTTATCTCTACATATATGTATGTTGGTCAGCAACAGCTGAACAACTCTTAATTTCAGATTCGTCCCTGTGGTCAACATGATGAATGTCACAATAGTCCTTGTATTTGCAACATCATGCATTTCAAACAGTAAGAACACTCATTTGCATTTCCAGATTAAAAATTATGTTATATTTTTTTTAATCTCTCTCATTGATCCTTTGCCACTGGCATTACTTCTATCGTTGTAGGAATCAATGATAAATCTACCCATAAGCATAAACATATACACTATAAACATACATAATATACAAATAATCACTTGCTGATAAGATTTTTTCCTCATTTCAGAGTCCTGTGCTGCTGCTCCTCGATCACCTGTAATTCGCTCATTGTAGAACACATTTTTGTCCTTTCATAAGTATGTAAACAGTTATTTAAATGAAATTAAAATGCTTAAAAAGGTTTCATTTCTAAGATCTCCGTTAGGGTGTCCCAAAAAAACCAAAGTTTGAAAATTAGAATACATACCTTAATGAAAGTTTCTAACTTGTAAAATAATAATACCTGTAAAATTTCAGCTCATTTGAACTATGTTTAGAGGTCCCCCAAGGGCTCCCAAATTCTCCTATATGGCTAATGCCATAGTTTTTATATTCTATTTGAAGAAATTAAGTTTAAAACAGAAATATTGACAAAAAGTGATTTATTTAATTTTACAACATTAGTTATGTCAACTGTATAATATATTATACTAGTGGGGTAACCCGTCATAAATGATGGGAGCAAAATTCACATGCAATTGTGTGCATGCGCGTTGTTTTTTCCTTTTTTTACTCCTTTCATTTCAATTTCAGTTTCCCCCTTCCACTTTTTCCCCTCCATGTTTCTCTCTCTCCTCTACACTTTCTAACCTTTCCCTCTCTCCTATTAAATATTATGGTCATATAGTTGACCTTGAGAAAAAGTGGTTCATTTATTCATTTAAATTTATATAAATTCTGACGTGCTTCAAGGTTTTTTGTGACACACACAGCCACACACACACAGACCTGGCTTAATATATATATATAATATTATGAGACCATCTTATGATCACTAACTCCTCCTGATACCCTAACATTGGATAAAAACTCCAGACTATTAGTCAGTACTACATCAAGAATTTTGTCATTTCTCATCGGTTTAGTTACAACCTGTTCCATAGAATAAGTATTCATACTGTCTAAAAATGAAACTGTTAATGGCCCATCACTGCCACTGGTCACCGTATGCATTTCCCAGTTGATGTTTGGAACATTTACATCACCTTCTAAAATAATGGTTGGGCTATAGTATTTACGATGAAGAGTCGAAAGAAGTTCTTACACTAGTGATATCTGCTATAGAGGATCCCGGCGGCCGATAGAAAGAATATAAAAAACCTTTTTATCATTCTTTATCCTTAAACTACAACATAGTCAGTCTGTTTCAAAACTTGTTTCTCTGCAACTATGAAATATTTGTGAAATAGCTATGAAACCCTCACCACCAGAATGACCAACCCTGTCTACGGTACACTGTGAAACCATCTGGAAATATTTCCCCATTATTAACAGTATCATCAAGCCATGACTACCAAGAATTATATTGCAACCAGTCTCCTCTACTGCTGCAATGAACTCAGGAACTTTGTTTTGTAGACACCTACAGTTAACCACCATAACCTTTACATGTGAAGGTATAGCTGTAGTGGGTTTTCCTAAATGATTTCCTTCCAGGACAGTGTTTGAAGAAATGATACCTGAAACATAGGAACTATTGCTCCCAGCAACAAGCTGTGGAGCATTCATATTAGTATCAACCCACCCTAAAGCATTTGCACCTAAACCCCAAAACCTTACCCTAAAAATGCTTAACAAAATCACCTATCTTTTTATCCACAATCCTACCATCTCTGTAATTAAAATGAACCCCGTCCCTGCTCCAGGAACCCCTAAAATTGAGCATAGCTGCGCTCCAGTCTATTACCTGTGCACCACCTTACTACATGCTTCAATTAATCTATCATTTACATAACATGCCTTACGAGTAACTATATCTCGTCTATCCCACCTCTCAGGAATAGTACAAACTTTAACAGTAACTCCGGCCCTACAACGTAAAGTATGCTTTGCTAAGTCAGCTAGCCCATCTAAAACTTCCCCACCAAACTGTCTACACACATCATTAGTCCCCACACATCATTAGTCCCCACTTGCAGAACAACTAAGACCTCTTCCGCTTTTTCCCCACATACCGTTCTCTTGATACGTTCCTTAACATCTTTAATCTGAGCCCCTGGTAAACAAGCTACACTCACTTTTCCTCTATCTTCACCCGCCACCCACTTATCAAGCCTTTTGACATTACTATCACCTACAAAAATTACTGATCTGCTCTGCACCCCTTTGAAAATAACCCCATCTTCATTTCTTTTTTCAGTTTTACTAACATTCTTCTTACCCTGTCTAGCATCATTTTTCTTACCCTTGCTAACACCCTTCTCACCCTTACTAATACCTTGCTTCTTACCCTTACTAATACCTTGCTTCTTACCCTTGCTAACACCCTCCTGAGCTGCATTTACATTTACATTTTCTTAGACTTCCCAGACCACTTGCACCTCTGCTCTACATTTATTCTTTCTACTACCTCCACAGATCCCACTGATAATTCCCTAAAAACATTAAACCTGTTCTTTACTGGAGTACATTCTGAAGCTAGAGCTGGCCTAACCTTTCTTTTCTCTTTTTCTAAAACAACTCCCCAACCTACACCCCCAGTATTATGCTTAAGGGGTGTAGCAAGAGGCACAGATTCCCCACTGTGAGAAGGGCCTGGCTGTGACTCAAACACAGCCAGCCTCTCCCTCAGCCAAGCCACTTCTACCTCAAGCTGCACCACCTTTTCTCTCAACTCATCTTCAACACCCTTCCCAGACTTTACCTGTTTCCCAACCTTAACTCTAACAGCTTCAACTAATCTCCCAACCTGAACTTGCTTTCCAGACCTAGTATTAACCATTCTAACTTTCTAACAAATTTAGTTCCTAAAAACTCTGAATTAGAAATTAGATTCAAAATAAAATGGCAATAAGAGAAATAAGAGAAATTTAATAAGTTTGATTTGTACTTATCTAGTATGGCTTCTCCAAACAGAAATCCAGTTTGGCGTCTTCAAAGCAAAACAATGAGAAATTAGCATTTATTGGCAAAACATTGTTATCTCTCAAACCAATGTTCAGATTTTCAATCCGATTACACCAGCATGTCCAGCAGGCAAAATACTACTAGATTACATAAACAAGAAAATCTGGTTATCGAAATAAACCTCCTAAATAATGTAGAAACCGATAAGTGGCGTCCCTAACAAAGAACAAAGATAAACAGCGCTTTTGGAAAATTTACAATAACTCCCAAACTACTGCTCTAATTTTCAAACCGATTTCACCAGCATGTTCAGCAGGCGAAAACCTAAAACAGTATCTAGAGTATACAACCAAACTCCTAAAAAACACCTCGAATTTAAAAAAAACTGTGAGACGAAAAAAAAGTGGGTTGAGATGAAAAATGTGAATATGGTAATAAAGGAAAGGTGAAATGGTCTTTCTAACATAGCTCTGGTTGCAGGAATGCTCAGTACTTTTCTACCAGCTCACTGAGACTAGGGTGTTTGCTTAAATTTGTGATTAGCACTGCTTACTCATAATTTTTGTTTTATACAGTGTAAAAATGTCACGTATTATATGTCAGCGTTAAAAGCATTGCCTTGTGTGACATTTACGCAACTCTGGAAACAAGATACGGTACCAACTCCCAAAACAGTAATGTTACGTGTCCACACTAAAACTGCATAATCACATGCAATGAATTTTGGCAGCGCCAGTTGAACTTTTGTAGGTTCATCCCATTTAAAAATGCTATGAATTTGGAAATTTGTTGTTCCTAATGCGGTTTTAAATTAATTTTAGAACCTGGTCAAAGGCTCGAATACAAGAGGGGGAGTGAGGTGCTATTTTTGATGAATGCTCGGAACACCGGTATAGGAACAGTTGGAAGGTTAGGTTTAGTTAAATTAAGCTTGTTGTGTGTTGTCTGGGGGCACAGATCTCCAGTTTTTAAATATTAAATCATCAAATTAGTTCGTTTTCTGACTGTTCCGTAATTTGATCATAATTTTTTTAAAAAAGACCCGCTGCAACAAGCTTTATTTAACTAAACCTAACCTTCCGCCTGTTCATACTGTTGTTCCGACCCATTCCACCATTCAGCAAAATAGCACCCCCACACGAATACAGAGTACGAACTATCTTCTACCATAGCCTTATCCAGACGGGAATATGCCAGGTGTTTTCTTACTAATTATTACATAACTAGTGGGGTAACCTGTCATAAATGACGGGAGCCAAATTCACAGGCAATTGTGCCCAGCATTAGAATTTATTTTCCTCCACCCTTTTATGACATCAGACTAAGTAACAAACCAATTAGAAATTGAAAAGGGCAGAGCATGTGACATCAGACCAAGTAACAAACCAATTAGAAAGTGATGATGTTCCTAAATGGGCAGAGCAAAAAAAATTCTAATGCTTGGCACAATTGTCCGTGACAACTCTTAACCCCTTTTTATATTTGAAAGAGAAAATGAGCTTTTCATTTTCTTGGGTGTGCACATGTGCGTTATTTGTCCCTTTTTTCCTCCTTTCATTTCAATTTCAGTTTCCCCTCCCCTTTTTTTCTCCACGTTCCCCAAATGACCGGCACGACATGTCATTGTAGTAAGACCAGGACCACAGGTAATAAAACCAAGCGGTATTTGAAGCTCATTTCTAAAATGAATGAGAAGTTTTCATTTCGTCTTATATATTTATTTCATTACCATGGTCGTACACCAGAAGGAATGAGCGACAGGTTCTTGATTTCATGGAATCGACAAGTGGTTCCAATTGGGTGATGCGTTCTGAGAGCGAAAACAACATGAGGGTTGGTTTCATTAACAAAGTATTTGATTCGAGTCTTCGTATCCTAACTATTGAATATTTCCAAAGCTTGGGAAATATCTTTAAATGAAGCTAGAATAATATCTGTGAGTTCTGAAAGTATTAATGAATGTCGAAACAAGTTTGTAAAAAAATTAAAAGCTTTTTCTATAATAACTGTTAAGAATAAAGCTAAATATACATTTCCACTTAGACACGCCAGCAGTATTTTTGTCTACGAAATAAATCCTCTATTCTATTTAAACTTAAACAGTGGTGTTTTAATTATTCTACACTTAATTATTTCGTGACTGGGCAATTCATCATTTCGTTGCAGCTCTACACCATTTGGATGCTCGAAGTCTTCAACAGGTGCAAACCTGCAACATTGAGTTCGTAAGCATATTCACGCTATTTTCAAGGGTAAATTTACGGACGCAAGTCCGAGTAGTACAGAGACAAAAGATCCTCAAAACTGTGAGAGTCTTTATAACAAACTAGTGAGGACATTAATTAGACATATTGAGCTAGTCCTCCCGGGCTGATAGAATTAGTGACCTAGCCAATCACTATTAATACAAGTGAAAACTCTCTCGGACCATTTAAAAAGAGCAGATTCTATCAGTGGAAAAAGTTCCCTCACAATAAGACTATCTAGTGCTCCTCCTGGCAGAGTACGTCTTTTTGAACACGCTACTTCTTATTTTGGCATATATCATGCATGCTTTAGATACATTTAGTGGATCTAAAGTTCTCTGAAAATTATTTTCAGTGGCAGACGATTTGTCTACACGATATGTATATTGGAATCCGATACAGAATGTAGCCTATGCTTATCCAGGACAAGTGTTTTATGGATCGTCACCACCAGAACAAAGTATGGTCAGCGAAGTGTGTAACTTAAATGGCTTTGGCACACAGACTGCTCTTTAGTCGTATAATTTGATTGCAAATTGTTGTCGCAGTTGGCTGTCCTGTAGTTGACAATGTACTGCTACACGAGTGACACTCTTTTTGCATTCGAACTCGACCACTAAAAAGTGGTGTGTGTGCCAAGGCCTTAAGAGCCTAGATACAGCGTTTAGTTCAAAGTTTCTCCGAATGTAGGCGCTTTCAAAATGGTTTTGTAACAATGTAGAGCTCTTGTTACGGGGCTCAAGTTCTCTTTAATAAAGCGGGTACCGCTTTTCGTAGGGAGAATGTTTGTGTTACTACCTGAGTCCTGCTGGTGCCGGGGTCGGTCTCTCAGATATCTCGTTGAATCGTAGCTGCTAAGGAAAGAATGTTTAAGACAAGCGAGACGGATGCAGGTTCGCGTTATACATATTTATTCATGACCAACCATTAAGACATGAATGAACATAGAATGTGTTACTGTGGCGTGCTTTTGCCACTGGACCATAATATGATTAGTTTCATAGTTTCGATATCAGAGAATGGACCCAGAATCTATCGAAACATAGTCTTTTATACCTAGGGCCTGTGTACACCTTTCTGGGTGTACCCATGCCCTAGGGACCATGCATTGACGGGTATCCATCCACCGATACCAGAACCAGAATGTGTCTTGTAGCTTTGGGGTCTCCAAGAGGGAAGGAAGGGACGGAAATCTGCCCCTTACATCCCAGAGACTCCCAGGTCCAGGAGACGTCCTCGTACTTCAGAGCTAGGAGGTATGCAACAGGATACCGTTTATGGGGAGGGATCCACTGGCGAGGCACGTCACGGAATGTGTACATGCTGGAAGGGAGGTTGACACCGCTCGTGTCGACCACCCCCCACCAAGTCATTAAGAGAAAAACCCAACGGGGTAAAAACAAAAACATGAACGAATTATGAACAGCGATATAACCACAAATATTCCCTGGAACGGCGGAAAATAATGATAAAAGAAAACAAACCCTATGGGGCGGAAAGAAAACAAAACCCAACAGGGCAACAGAGACATGAACCCGACGGGGTAAAAGAACGATATAAAAAAACAAATACATCTAAAACACATAAAAAAAACACACAAAACCCAACGGGGTAAAACGATTGATAAGAACCCAAATACATATTTTAAAAAAAAAAACCCAACGGGGCGAAAAGAATGAAAAACGAATTAGCACATAACTTTCGTGAGCAGTTCTTCACGAATAACACAATAACGAAACGCGAGCAGTTCCTCGCGTTGAAACAAAACATAATACAAGAGTGATTTTTTTCTTTTTCATTTTTTTTCTTTGATTTTTTTTTCTTTTTGTGGGTTTTTCTTTGATACTCGCGAACAGTTCCTAGTGGGAAGAACACTGGAAGAGGCACCGACGGATGACCTTACGTGCGGTGTTCCTCCCAAAATCACCCGATTTTGGAGATTCTTTTTCCAGTTTTTCAATGATTCCGTGAGAAGATGGATTTTTTTGTTCGATAAAAACCTTTTCAATTTTTCGTTGTTGAGATCGCGTGGTTGAAATTTTCCATACAAATAAAGAATCGGTCACCGATTCACTTTGTTGGAAAATGGGGTTTATGTAATAAATTTGGAAAGATAGCAGCTGGGTCAGCCCTCTTGGTGGGGTCGCTATGAGATCTGCTTGCTGATTAGGCCCTTCTGTGACGTAGGCGTTGCTTTGATTGGCCCAATTAATTATTCCATTTTGATTGACACGGGGCTTTGTTTTGATGTCTTTTATGGCCCCTATTTTGTGATTTAATTCCCATCGGTGATGACGTAGTTGCATTTCTTGCATTAGGGTGTGAAGAGTTGGATTTTTGACTTTCCCACAAAAGATTTGAACTTAAAACCTTAAGTGGGTCATTGAGTTCACTTTTCCTTCTTGCTGTGACGTCATGGAAGGGGGATTACGTTGCATTAGATAGTTTTCTTTCGTGGCCACGTGATTTTTATGTTTGAAGGCGTGGGTAGCGGTTACCGTTATTGTTTGTTTATGTTTATGATTGAGGATGTTGATCTTGATGATTCCATGTGCGGGACACGTGGTTTTTCGTCTTCAATCACGTGGTTTGGTCTTGATAGTATTTTGGTAAAATTCCATCGTTTTTTCTTTTTATTTTCGCTTTGTTTTTAGCGGCAGATTCCAACGATGGATTTTTTGTTTTTAATTTCAATTGTTTCTTTTTATTTTGGAGTTTTTCGTTTTTAGATGGGGTGGAAGTTCCGGTTTGTGGTTCTGTTGTGGATAGTTTCGGAGGGTGCGTTTTCGGAAAAATCTTGAGGTATAGTAGGTTGTAGGGGTTCAGTTGGTTGTAGAGGTAGGCTGACGTCCACATCTATTTTCCCCCCTCCTTTCCTAAGATACTCGTCCTCGAGTGTTTTGGTTTGACATGTACGATGTTTACAGTGTCTCGAATAATCCTTCCAAAAGTGTCCTCATGTTCTAGCTCCAGAACCGTGTCGCTAACGATCTTGGAGACGGCATAGCCGTCTCTATAAGCGTACCGAAGCTTCTTTTTCTCGTCGGGTACAATCCTGTGGTTTCTAACCAATACTTGGTCCCCAATTTGATATTCATGGGGCGTTTTTTTATGGCATCGTAATATTTCTTTTGCCTGAGATGTGCCTCATGAAGATTGGATTTGGCGGTTTCCAATTCATCAGCGGTTACCGAAGATGGATTGTCTTGGTTAGGGTCCATGACTTTTGGTAGTAGAGAGTTATTGTATGCAAACACGGCTGTTTGCATGATGGTTTTATTTGTTCTTTCCGCTAGGCCATCCCCTTGTGGAAAGTATGCTGTCGTTGTAGAGTGTTGGATTCCCATCTCATCGAAGAATTCTTGAGTTTCTTTGGCAGTGAAAAGTGTTCCTCGAGCGGTAATGATGCACCTGGGAGTTCCAATAAGGTGAACCAATGTGTCTTTAACAAAGTTTCTTGTTACCTTGGCTGTCTGGCTGTGAACACCTTTGGCAAAACAGAACCGGGTGGCATAGTCAACTGCTATAATGATGTGTTTAACACCACCCAGTTACTTAGGCAGGGGACCGATATAATCAATCCCCCAGCATTCACCCGGGTCTCCGATTTACATTTCATCCGCAACTTGGATTGAGGTGCTTTGCATTTTTGGCAAACCTCACAGGTGCATATGAAATCGATTGTATCCTTTTTCCAGGTACTCCAAAAGAATCTCTGACAGACTTTGTCCAGAGTTTTGTCCTGTCCAAAGTGTCCGGCTTCCGGACTATCATGCAGGAGGTGAAGCACCTCTGGTACCAGCTGTTGCGGTACGACTGTCACGAGTTTGGGCGTGATGCTGCCGTGGTACACCACAGCACTCAAAACATCCTCCACAATAACGTAAATTTTGTGGAGTTCAGACTCTGGCGTCTGTCGGAGCTCATCGATGATCTTGGTTAGTTCGGGGTCTTTTCTTTGCTCTTGGGCCCAATCCCATCGAAGTGTGACAGCATAGATCACGCTGTCATCCAAGTCATCTGGGGTTGCCTGCAATCTCCAGTCGTCTTTCACATTAATTGGACTGCGAGAGATACAGTCGGCATCTACATGGGTGATTCCAGCCTTGTAGACCACTGTATAATTGTACTCTTGCAGCAAGAGTTGCCACCTCCCAAGTCGACCTTGTAATCTCTGTGCTGTTTTAGGTAGCACAGAGCATGGTGGTCAGTGACTATGGTGAAAGGTTTCTTGAACAGATATGGCCGGAATATATATATACAACTGCCAGGCATTCTTTGTCTGTGGTGGAGTAATTCAGCTCTGCATCACGGAGGACTCGAAACGCAGCCCAACATTTGGAGGGCTTTGTTTAGACCCCTATGGTAAAGTATGGCAGAAATGCCATACCCAGAGGCGTCCGTGTGCATCACGATCTCGGCTTCCGGATCGTATACTGCCAACACAGGTGCCATGGTAAGTCTTTTCTTCAACAATTCGAAGGCAGCTTCTCTATCAACTGTCCATTCGAATGGCAATTCCTTCTTGGTCAGATCGGTCAGAGGCTTTGCAATATGAGCAAAGTTGAGTCGGTAGAAGCCGGCCATTCCAAGGAATCGCCAGACTTCTTTCAAGTTAACGGGTGCCGTTAACTCGGAAATCGCTGCTACTTTCTGTGGGTTTGGACGGACTCCATTTTTGGGGATGATGTGCCCAAGATAGAGCACTTCCTCATATCCAAAGAAACACTTTTCCGGATAAAGTTTCAGTCCAGCTCCTTGAAGTAGCTCCAGAATCACCCTTAGTCGATCGATGAACTCCTCAAACGTTGCTCCGAAGACTATGATGTCGTCGAGATACACCAGGCTGGTCTCCCATTTGTAGCCCGCCAAGAGGATATCCAATGCTCGTTGCATTGTTGCAGGTGCATTGCTCAACCCGAAGGGCATCCGATTAAATTCGAAAAGTCCTCTGGGAGTGATGAATGCAGTCTTCTCTTTATCCTCTTTTGCTACTTCGAACTGCCAGTATCTGGAGATCATGTCCAGGGTCGCATAGATTCGGGCTCCTCGTAGGGAGTCCAGAGCGTCATCGATTCTTGGTAAGGAGTAGTTGTCAATTTTCGTGATGTTGTTCATGCGGCAGTAATCCACGCAGACTCTCCATTGATCATCTTTTTCACCAAAACTACTGGTGAGGCATAGGGAGATTTCGAGGGGTGTGTCACTCCGTTGTCCAACACTTCCTGTACAGTCTGTTTGACGATCTTCCGCTGTTCTGGACCACATCTTCGAAGCGGTTCCCTCCCCGGAGCATGGTCTCCCGTATCAATTTCATGTTCAGTCAGGTAGGTACATCCTAGCTCTGAGTTATCTAGAGCGAAGACATCTCTATGAATGCAAGAGATCTGTCAGGATGCGCCTCTGACTAATACGGAGTTGGGGTCCAAGCTGCAGCTTCTCGTCAAATTTCTTAAGGTCTTCAGGATCGGTTACCAACACTTGATTGCACTGGGATGGTAGCGGTGTCCGCTACGACCTCCCAGTCATAGTCATATTGCATGTGAGCCAATACTTCACCTTTTCAGAGGGTGGCTGGCGTCTTGTTGGTGTTGAAGACCTCGATTTTGAAGGTGGCTTCATTCTGGCCTTGCATAAGTGGTGATTAGTGGTGATTAGTTTCATAGTTTCGATATCAGAGAATGGACCGAGAATCTATCGAAACATGGTCTTTTATACCTAGGGCCTGTGTACACCTTTCTGGGTGTACCCATGCCCTAGGGACCATGCATCGACGGGTATCCATCGGCCGATACCAGAACCAGAATGTGTCTTGTAGCTTTTGGGGTCTCCAAGAGGGAAGGAAGGAACGGAAATCCGCCCCTTACGTCTCCAGAGACCCCCAGGCTAGGGGAGGGACAGAAATGCAAAATACAGGGTGTTACAGTTTTTTAATGTTTTTTCTTCAGGTTTGATGTCACATAATAATTAATACAAAAATAATTTCACGTGTGTTAAGCTTATAAAAAGAAAACATCGTGAAGCCAATAGATCTGCTCAAAAGCTGCTGGTGTCACTTAAGGTTTTCAAGAGGAAGGACGTGTCTTTTTTGCTCTGTCCTTTCACAGTCAACAGTTAGTTTTGAATATTATTTTTTTCTTTCTTGTTTGTATGGCCCAATTTTAAGCCATTTAACTAGTTATTTTGATATTGTGCTCCACTTTGATGGATAAGCAATCTATTGGAGATGAAATCAAAGTGATTTTGGGCTCCATTTTCAAGAAGAAAACTTCTACTGTGGACAAGAGAAATTGTTTGTTTGCTCTTATTGACCTGCTGACCTCTGCTGAAGAACGTCTGGTATGTGCTGCCTGCAACTCCCAGGAGGAACCCTTCTTTGGACTCTCGTATTTCCAGTTTGGTGCTAGTCATTAATAATTTGGCTCCAGTACAAATACCAGATTGGCAATTCTTGAAGGCCATACTAAGGCTATCAGCTATACAAACCTTGTGTCTTCTCCCTCTATTCATCAGTCCAGCTCCAGTGGAACAGGACTTACTACTGGTCCTGGTACATCTTTGATGTGGGCCTCAGTGGCTAAAAAGGGTTTGGTCCCTTTTGATGTCCCTGCAACCTCAAAGTCTGTACAAGTTAAAGATAAATCTCCTAGGGGCGGGAACAAGTACCAACCTGTGTATCAAGAAAAGAAGAAATCTCAAGGCACTAAGATTATTGGTAGTAGGGCTGACGTCGCATCCCTGCAAGGAAAATCCCAGCGGTTAAGGCTTTTTGTTGGTGTGTGCATTCCCACAACTTCCCCATCAGTGCTACGTTCCTACCTGGAAGAGAATGATGTTGCAGTTTTGGACATCAAACAAACATCTCGTTTTTTATCTCAATTGATGGCAAGTCAAAGCCATTGGTTGTGGACGATAAGTTTTGGCCAAAAGACATTTCCATTCGTGAATGGAAGGGTCCTGATCCCCATCCAAATGTTACTTGTAATTTTGATACTTCTAATCTTGCTGGGTCAGTTATTCCCTCTGATGTTGGGGGATTCTGGCCTAACAATACTGTTCAAGGATCAGGCACCCCTAACCTGCCATGCCAATCGGGGCTAAAATTTCTTCTTATAAATGCACGCAGTGTGTATAATAAACTTGACCACTTGCACCAATTTTTGCTGTCACGATCTGATGTCAACTGCTTTTGTTTTGTTGAAACATGACTGTTTGACTCTATACCCGACTCCTTAATTGTACCTGATGGGTTTTCAGTTCTGAGTCTGCCTATCCAGTGGTGTCCAGTACTCAAAAGTGACTTGTTTTAGACAAGGAGGAGAATTACTTTGTGTTGATCTTCATAATCATGGTTCTGCCTTACGGTTAATTACATGCTTTCAAAGCCCCTATGCTCTACATCAGAAATCACAACCAATAGCTTAATAGATAGCTTGCAGTCAGTTTTAAACTTCCGTGGTCCAACAGTGATTGTTGGTGACTTTAGTAGACCACACATTGATTGGCACATTGTATATCCCTATGTATTTGTGTTTATTATTTTATTTTGTCTTTTATATTGACCAGGGTTAGATGTAAGTGTTGCTGTAATCACAACCTGTAAAACCCTAATAAGTTATTATTATTATTATTATTATTATTATTATTATTATTATTATTATTATTATTATTATTATTAATGCATGTGATAATTTTTATGTGATTGTTCTAAGTCGTTTTTAATGGGAGTTCTTCACATGTTTGATTGACGATTTTTCGGTCCTATGGGACTTAACATGAAGTTAAAAAAACGATCGATTTTGAACCTTGTTTAAAAATAGAAGACCTTTCAGAATTTAGAAAAAAGAATCATTGTGAAGGCAATAAACACGTGTAAGTACGTGCTAATTTTTGTTGGTTCTAAATCATTTTAATGAGAGTTCTTCTAACGTTTGTGGGACAGTGTTTTGCTCCTATGGGACTTAACATGGAGTTAAAAAATGTACGATTTTAATCGTTATTAAAAAAAAGAAGGACCTTTTCAAAATTTATAAAAAGAAAACATCGTGAAGGCATTGCATGAAAGTATGTGCTAATTATTTTGTTATTGTTCTAAATTGTTTTTAACAAGAGTTTTTCAAATGTTTGTGGGGCGGTTTTTTGATTCAATGGGATAAAAAACGAACGATTTTGAACGTTGTTTAAAAATAGAGGGACCTTTTCAAAAATTATATGAATCGAGTACTTAAAGAACAATACTTTTTATTGTATTTTGCGCTTTACTGTATTTTAATTGTATTTTAATTGTGAGGCGATTTCTTGCAAGTTTAGTAACACCATATCGTAACACTCAATTGTCTCGCCGTCTGCTCAAAACAACAAGATGGACGTGTATCTAGGCTCATAAGGTGTACATACAGGCGTGCAACAGCAAGAATGTAACTCCCTGTAATTCGTGATTCCGAAAAACCATAGCCCGGGGGCGGGGTAAACAACTCTCAACCGTCCCTCCCTCCCCTCTGACTCACCTTTCTGACTCATACTCAAGTGGTGGATTGATACACATAGGACCATGGTCATTTGGACCTGGTTAGACCTCGCAGGTGTACACAGGTCCAAGGTATAAAAGGGCCGTGTTCCTCTTTGTAGTTAGTTCTTGTCCTTGCCTTTGTATTACGTTGATCTTATGTCTTTGTATTACGTTGATCTTATAATGGGCATGAGGACACACCGTTAGTATTTGTAATTCATCCTTGTATTTCGTGTTTCTATACGAGTGATGAATAAAAGCGTTATAACAAGAAACAGCGTGGTCTTTATGTACATGTAATCAACTTCTTTTCAGAGGCCAGAGACTACATAAGGCAGGAGGTATACGATTCCTAAGCAGCTACAACATCTTCTGCTGTCGGCGTACCGAAAGGGGAAGGTGTATATCAGCATCGACCTGAAGAGAGAGGGATGGCCGC
Organism: Brachycybe producta; assembly: GCA_036925085.1. Taxonomy (NCBI): domain Eukaryota; kingdom Metazoa; phylum Arthropoda; class Diplopoda; order Playtdesmida; family Andrognathidae; genus Brachycybe; species Brachycybe producta. Next base: position 1,909,635 of record JAUPFP010000020.1, read on the forward strand.
CACTCTGCTGCATAGATTTCACCCCCATGCAGAAATGTGACCACAATCCGTCTCCATCCAACTTTCTCTGCAGCTCGGATCTTCTCCGCGCGGGCACCACGCGATGCAGAGAAGAAACGAGGTGCAGTAAATGTCCTCTACAGGTTAGTAAAGCAAAATGGTCGACGTCAAAAGCTCACAAGAACTAAAAACACAAAGCGTGTTAGAAGTACGAGGAGTAACTGAATCAAGGATTTTTTATGTTTTCAAGCTCACATAAAATATTTATTTTTAAAGTGATCAACACGTGAGAGTTCCAATGATGTTTTACCTTCCACATTCATTCTACTAGTTTAGTCCAAGAAACTTTAAAGTTGCTTCTGAAAAAAGAAGTTTTTATTTACTTCGTAAATATTTTCATCTCATTAGCTGTTTTAACAAATTTACGTGTAATGCTTGCAATTTGTCAATATGGATAAACTGATTGAGTTATGTTTTTTTCTTTGGTTAACGGTCTAGTTGTCGTACCGGGAAACACCGTAATCTACAGACGGCAACCGGCACCGGGTAGCAAGATGTGGGCACCGTTGTTGTGGTGGACAATTGCCCTAAAACCATTTGCAATAAAAGGACATTTGCCCTAATCAGTAGTGTAAATTTACATCATTTGGCGTTTTTTGGGCACCTGCGGCATGCAGAAACCATTTAACATACTCCACCGAAAGACACTAAAGTAGTTTTAGGGCAAATTTCCCTTTAGTGCAAATGGTTTTAGGGCAAATATCCCTTTAGGGCAAATGTTTTATTTTATTTTATTCAAATAACCTTTACCATGAGAGGAAAAAAAGGGTTCATTTAAATTTAAGTAAATTCCGACGTGCTTACATGTTTTTGTCCTTGTTTGTACAGGGTTATAGACGGACTTAGGGTTAGTATATATATAATAATCGTTTTACGTATAAATTTCTTTTTTTATATATATATTTGGAAGTTTTATTTTTGTTTACTTATTTATTTTTCCAAACGTTTTTTTTATCATTCTCAGTCAACATAATATAGTAATTCGATAATTACAAAATAAATAAATGTGAAATGAGCGTCTGTGCGTTGGCAGTACAAGGCCATTTTACCGTGTTAGGAATGTGACCCATTCGCTAAATGTGGCTGGCTCAATCAGCCCATTCAATTGTCTTTCTAGCCCAACTGCGTCCTGCTCTGGCCCATTCATTTGTACTGCCAACTTCACAGACACACGAAGCGATGTCGTTTGACTTTGCAGAGTTCAGCATTCCAGTAAGCAAGTATTCAAAAATCTCAAAATCTGAGGCACGCTATACAGTAGACTGTGTCCATAATCATTCCAAACGTTGTGTTTTTCCCCTAAAATAATTGTCAATTGAGCTTTACACAAAAGTCGCCGGTGGCCGAGATTCCGAGGATACCCAGTCTCCCGATACTGTATCCCACGAGTATCGCGGTATGAACACTTACAACATGTATATCGTTGTGTGAAACTAGACTATAAGACATTCTACAAGAGTTAGTCACTGTAAAACAAGGTTTTTCTTGGTTGGAACTATTTTTCAGGGTTGAAGTTCGAAAAAAAAAACATCAAAATAAAATTTTTGAAAAAAAAGGGGGGCAAAAATAAATCTTGACCAGGTCAATTTTTTTTAACCTAGATCAAAATTTATTTTCACCTTCTTTTTTGACTCTTACCAAGGTCAATTACATACACTCAAATTTTAACGATTTTTCACTTTGTTCCTCATTAATAATACAAAAGACCTGCGCATACATTTCAACGAACGTCCGCCAGGAGCACTCTAAAATACTTTCAAAGGCCGTTCAGCTCGCTAACAGTATAATCACAGTTTCATAAGTTGTTGTACAAGGGCGACTTATGGCCGAACTGCTTTTAGAACAATCCGACTAAAGCAGACTCATACAAAAACCATAATTAGTAAGGTAGAGACAGGTAGCAAAAACTAGTTGGGCCAATGTTGGGCAGATTTTAACGAATATGTTGGTCAGACGTCAGACTTTTTGTCTCGTTAGACAACGTGTTACCAACGCATTTTATTAAGAAATTTGTCATAGGTGAGTACTTTGGGCCAACCACTTTCCTATGTCTATTGCTGACCATATACCAACCATTTACCAACATCAGTTTATGACTGCTCACCAGCTGTTTACCAACGTCCATTTCTGACCTTGTGCCAATGATTTACCAATGTTACCGACATTGATTCAACGTCGGAGCGCCAACGTTTAATCGACGTAAATCCAACATTGATTCACGTTGAATCATGTTGCGAATTAAGAGTATTAATTAAAAACTAAAAAATTAAAAATGAGAATCTTAATTGTCCAAGTTTTCCTTATCCATACTGAGCCAGTAACAAACTTTTCAACACTTTAAACGCTAATTAGTACTTACCAGAACCAGCAGGGATTCGATCTTGTGTCTTTTATGCCCACACCACAGAATAAGGAGTTATATGCAGAAGGGAAACTGAGCAATAAACTTGTGACAGAATTTTTCTGCGCATGTGCGGCACCGCCCCAGAATTTTAGTCGCTATTATGTCGTGACGCAGCTGCCGCCATTTTGAAATGTATTACTTTTTTTATATGTGTTCATAGACCTGTGCGCCACCGGTGTTTTTGAAGCTAAAAACGCCACGGCTCACTGCTTCTACTTTTTTTTTAAAATCCGCCGCCACTCGCCACTGGTGTATGACTCGCTGCCGCCGAATTCAAATTTGTTTTGGTTGGTTTTGTTTCAAAAACTGCCATAGGAATGAAATGATACCATATTCGATATTTATCGATTTCAATTTATATCGATAATTACTACATCCAATACATCGATATATTTGTTCGATATGTTCAATTTTAGATGCCGGTAGTCACCGCCGCCGCTGCTCGTATTTACCCTCGCCCACCGCCGCCAATCAATATGCTACGGCGCACAGGTCTATGTGTTCATCTGTGGCAACAGCAACAAATCAAAAGTTGGCAAATGTAAAAATATAAAAGTTGAAAATTTTTAAATTAAAAATGTGTTTATAAAATTTCATATTTTCCATGTAAATACATTTTTTTTTACATTATTTTACATAATAATAAAACTGAAATTTAAAAATAAAATTAAAAACTGAAATTTAAAAATAGAATTAAAAACTAAAATTTAAAAACGAAATTTAAAAATGAAATTAAAAACTGAAATTTAAAACTAAAATTAAAAACTAAAATTTAAAAATAAAATTAAAAAACGAAATTAAAAAATGAAATTTAAAAATAAAATTAAAAACTGAAATTTAAAAATAAAATTAAAAACTGAAATTTAAAAACGAAATTAAAAACTGAAATTTAAAAATAAAATTAAAAACTGAAATTTAAAAACAAAATTAAAAACTGAAATTTATTTAAAAAAATAAAAACTGAAATTTAAAAATAACATTTATTAAAAAAATAATTTTAATAAAAAATTACATTTATCATTTTATGTTAATTACATATACTTTTATTAATTAAGATTAAAATGATTTGAATTTGATTATTTAAAACAATATTCATTTTCTTCAAAATATTTTTTTTTCTTCAAATTTTTCACATTTAAAAAGTATTTGTTTCCTCCTTATGTTTCCATTTAATCAAATGAATAACACAAACCAACCAAACATAGTAATACATTTCAAAATGGCGGCCATCAAGTAACTGGTTAAAATAAGAGAAGCTTTCAGTCCAAGGTCATGAAATTCTGTCACAGCAACTTCAAAGGTGCCGCACGAGAGTTTCCCTTCTGTATATCTCCTTATTCTGTGCCCACACCAATGTCCAGATCCAGTCACTTACCCACTAGGCCACGATGACATCTTTGGAGTTTGCTAAATAAGGCTTTATTAGGCTTGGAAACTATAAAGAGACTAATCTTAAGTTGTATATACGTAAATGAAGTATGCTTATAATTACACTGTGAACGGAAAAAAACGAACCTCTATTGTGACGGACCTTTTTCCGCTAGTAGAATCTGCTCTTTTTCGTTAATACGAGCGAGTTTACACTCGTATTGATAGTGGTTGGCTAGGCCACTAATTCTACTGGCCCGGGAGGACTAGACCAATATAACGTCTATTTTATGTCCTCACTAGTCTCTGGCAAAAGACTTCACAGTCTTGAGGATCTTTAATCTCTGTATCTCTCGGACTTTCGTCCGTAAATCTGCCCTAAGAATCGTGTAAAAATATACTCACTGGTGCGTTGCAGGTTTGCACCTGTTGGGACCCTTTTGATGTATCCAAATAGGTGAAGACCTGCAAATGATGAATTCACAATCGCGGAATTTAAGTTTCGAATAAAAGAAAACACCACTGGTTTAAATATAGAAAAATGGTTTATTTCGCAGATAAAATATAATGTTGGCGAACTGGCATTAAACACAACACATAGAAATATCACTTAGAAAAAATATTAAAAGAAAAGAACCGGGCCAAAATCGGCCATAGGTTCGGTATATAATCAGAAGTTTAAAAAGCGTTTTTTAACATTAAAAATGTAACTCCTTATATACCCTGAGAATCCGCAAGTCGGATTCTCAGGGCACAATTCGATCATTGGTTAAAACAATATTTTGGACCAAATGGACCAATCAAAGGATTGATCCACTTGTCCAAAACCATGATTCATCTCCTGTTGTCACACATAGGTGACAACAGAAGAAATCAAAACAAAATCAAACTTTAAACGAATAACATGAGGGGGGAACGAAAAGGTCAGATGATTATCTCATCACATATGATATCTGGGTCACTTGGTACCAAAAGTACCGAGTGACCCAGAAGCTAAATAAAGTACAGGGTGACGTTAAACCCAAAAAAACGCAAACGCTAAAGAGCGGAAATAAGCGGCGGGCCCAAACGTCTCACTCCCCCCGACTAAGCGGAAAGTACCCTACTTTCCAAGACAATTCCTAAAAATCCCCCTCCCCCCGACTAGATCTAAATTGATAAGACCCAGGGGTATCACAGGTATTTGATCACAACACAAAAAAAATAAAAATGTTTCGAAAAATAACAATTTCTTCAAAAAAAAACAATATAGTTAAATTTACAATACTGGACTAGAAAATTTAATTTATAATCATCGCACCAACTGGTCCGGCGATGACTCTGCTTATTGCTGATCGACGATCCCTCTTTACGGCTCCGGCGATAGGTGGCCGCGTCGATCCCTCCTCCCGAACTCTCCTTTCGTGGTCGTCTCGTAGAGTCGCTCCAGTGTCTCCAGCGGGACGACAGTCGACCGCTCCAACGTCGCTAGTACGGTGGCTTCCACGAAGTCTAACATCCGGGTGGCGGAGTAGTCCCTCTCGATGGCCCTCGGCGAGTGGTGACGAAATCGTCGATCCTGGTTCCGATCAGGAATCAGGGTGGCCAACATCGTTTCGGCGATTAACTCCAGAGTTCTGGTGCGGGATTGCTCCCGGGTTCCAGGGTGAATCAGTTGAATCACATTTGATTCGTCGCTTGCGTGAAGTGCGACGACGGCGGGATATCCTGGCGTCTCCAAAACTACGGCAGTCCAGAGGACATCTCTCCTGGGCCGAGGTCGTTCGCTCGATATCTCCCTTCTACTGTTAAACACTCCTAAATATCGGAGTGCGTGTCGTCCTCCGCGTCTAGAAAAGGAAACTAAACCATTATTAAGGAGACGTAACTGACGCTCCTGTTCCTCTTCTGGTGTCGTCTTCGAAGGCGACGGTGACTTAGGTTTTGCTGCTGGCTTAGGGATTGCTCCCTGAGATGGCACTGCTATTGGAATGGCAGGGTGTCCTCGGCATCCTTGGAATTGTTCGTCCCGACGAGCTTTGCGGCGGGCAGCGGACCCCTGACCTTTCGGTCGTCTAATCTCTCTTGGTCGGTCCCTTGGCGGCGATTGACGGTCGAAGTGGACTTCCCTCCTCTTGTTTCCCTCCCGGACGACAGTCACTGTCGATTGTGGCCTGAAAGGGATAACGGGTGGTAGAGATTTGGACGATACTTCTCTTGGTGGTGCTGGGACCGAAATTGGTCCTGGTAGCACCAGCTTCCTCGTTAACTCCGGCCGGTATCCTCTCACGGTGGGCTCGTCCACTGTGGCCCAACTGTTGGCAGGAGATGCATCACGGACTGGTTTCCTGGTGGTCGGCAACACGGTGCCGACTTCCGGAACTTCGATGGGTTTTTGGCCCCTCTTGACGCATTCTTCATTTTGCTTAGCGATCCACTCCTTCATGGCTCGCTTATCGGCATTCCTCTCTCCTCGGGTGCGGCCCCGGCGATTTGAGGAGTACAACTCGGCTGGTACTCCCCCTTCGGCATCACTGCCGGGCGGCGTGTCCATTTCCTCTGGGGGTCGCGGGAACTGCTGTCTCGGATCCCGGGCTGGTCCCATGTAGATGTCCGGTTCTGGATCACCTAACTGAGGAGGCGGAGATCTCATTAGAGGTAAAAAAACGATTGACTAACTCATCCTCTGATTCGGGGCTCTTTCGCTTCTTGACAGAGTTGCCCGAATCATTCCTATCCTTGCTGGAAGTCGAGGCATTGCTGCCTAAAGGCTTTTCAGCCGCGATGGCTGCTCCGGTCTTTAGGGCGGCGTCCTCGATTTCCATCTCGTCATTGTCGTGTCCTTCTCCAAATAAAGCCGTGAAGTTGAATGATCCTTCGCTGCTAGATGATTTCCCTCCGAAAGAGCGCGGCATCTTCTTCTTGAAATTAAACTTTTCGCTGCGTGACACACTTGAAAATCGCGAAACTTTGGCTTCGCGTCCGTCCTCTATTGAAACAATTTCAAAAGTGGCGTCCAAAATGGCGGCGGCGTCCCCACGTGGTTCTACAGGGTTGCCAAGTCTAATTTCCGGGTCAGAAGAGGCGGAGCTATTAACTACTTCCGGTTTCTCTTCTTTTGCTCTTCTCTTGATTTCTCCCACCAGGCGGCGCTGCGCAAGGCGGCAGATTCGAATTTCAGCATCATTTGAAATTTCTTCTTGACTCTCTGGGTCTAATTTGGCCGTTTTAACGCCAAATTTCGCCCATCTTGGTGGTAAATTAGCTTTTGCATAATTTTTCTTCTCTCCACCACGTGTTTGCACACGGGAATCCAATTGGACTGGTTCTTTTGGAGCAGTTTTCTTTGGTCTCCCGCGTTTTCTTTTTGGTGGTTCCAGAGGAATTTCTGGAACTTCCTCTTCTTCTTTTTCAGAAGTTTCCGGATGAGTTTCTTGGCTGGCATCGGGGATAACTTCTTCTTCTTCACGATGAACTTCTGGAGTATTCTCAACAGGTAAGTTGTCGTCTGCTTCGTTGATAATTTCTTCATCAGCGTCGGACTCTTCCTTGGCGCTGATAGTCTCTTCAATGTCATCAGGTAAGTTTGTTTGAGGAGCCCTCAGGTCATTGGCCTCGAAATAGGGTCTCATTTGCTGAACATTGACGGTGTCTCTCATAGTCAGACCAGATCGAGTGACGTACTCGATCTCGTAGACTAGATCGGTTATCTTCTTTGTGACAAGGCAGGGTTCCTTGTATGGCCAGATAAGTTTCTGAGCCATTCCTGGCTTTGGCACACGATCTCTTATCAGCACTTTCTGACCCGGCTTATAGTCCGGAATCGTACGATGCTTTTCGTCGTACTTTCTTTTCTGTACCTCTTGGGCAGCTTCGATATTCTTCTTAGCAGCATCCAAAGCTGGATCGGACTGCTCTGCTTCGTCTGTTACGGGCGGTGGCACGATAGGAGCACGTGGCATCATGTTGTCCAACGTGGTCCTGGGCTCGCGCCCGAACATCAATCGATATGGCGAAAATTTCGTCGAGTTATGCTCTACCAGATTGTAGGCCATAACCGCGTCACCTAATTTCTTTTTCCAGTCAGCCTGCTGCTGAAGGACATCTAAGTGACGTTTCACCACTTCCATGACTGTATGATTCGTTCTTTCTGCCAACCCATCAGCTTGTGGATGATAGGCGGTCGTGGCAGCATGCTGGATTGCGTAGGTCTTGAAAAACGCTTGAGTCTCATTACTCAAAAATTGGGGTCCTCGATCAGTGATGATCTTCTGAGGAACTCCAAATTCGTTTACAATTTTATCTTTGACGAAGGCAATTGCTGCCTGAGCGGTTGCTCTTGCCACTGCTTTGGCGATGCAATACTTCGTCGCGTAGTCCACTGCAATCAAAATATGTTGAACTCCTCCGATTGACTTTGGAAGAGGACCAACATAATCCATCCCCCAACACTCTGTCGGCTTTCCCACAATGATTGGTTGTAACAATCCAGGTACTTTTTGGTGCGACAGTTTGGTTCTCTGACAGATGTGGCACGACCTGACATAGTCGGCGACATCTGCTTTCATTGTTTTCCAGTAGAATCTCTTCTGGATTCTCTTCATCGTTTTGGTGAATCCGAAATGTCCGGCCTCAGGCACATCATGGAGCATCTCGAGAATCCCAATCCTCAATTGTCGGGGCACAGTACACGTTAGTACTGGCACGGTGTCTTCATACTTCATGTGGTATAAAACGCCATCCACTATCGCAAACTTCTTGTGATAGGGATGCAGTCGATCTTGCTGGAGTGATTCTTTGATGAGGAGAAGTTCTTCATCAAGGGATTGCTCCCGTTCCCACTGGAAATCGTTGTAGACAGTAAAGATGTGAAGGTCTTCGAGAGCTTCCATCTCTCCATTCTTCTGCTTCCAATTAGCAGGAACGTTGCTCTCGTAACGTGAGACACAATCGGCGTCCACGTGCGTTTTACCCTTCTTGTAAACTACCTCATAATCATATGGCTGTAGTTTCATCTGCCATTTACCCAATCGGCCATCTAAATTCTGTGCTGTTCTTAAATAACACAGGGCCTTATGATCGGTAAATATCTTGAATTTCCGGTTGAAAACATACGGTCTGGCTTTTTCTATGCCATAAACGATTGCAAGACATTCTTTTTCAGTCGTTCCGTAGTTTCGTTCTGCTCCTTGGAGTTTTCGGCTGTAGTAACCTAGAACTCCAGGTTTCCTTTCGTTTTTCGCATACTGATAGATTATGACACCAATCTGGTAATCGCAAGCATCAGTGTGCAAGGCAATTTCTGCCTCCGGATCATACAAAGTTAGAATCGGAGCGGAGCAAAGAGCCTTCTTCAGACCATCAAAAGCGACCTCGCAGTCGTCATTCCACTTGAAGTCCAGGTCCTTCTTGACTAGGGCTTGCATTGGTTTGGCGATCTTGGAATAGTTTTCAATGAAACGGTTGTAGTAGCCGGTCATTCCAAGGAAGCTTCTGGCGTCAGTCACATTTTTCGGTGCAGGAAATCCTTGAATCGTCTGCACTTTCTCTTCATCAGGTCGAATACCAAGGGCACTAATCTTGTGTCCAAGGTAGTTGATCTCGTCTTCTCCGAAGAAACATTTGCTGGGTTGAAGACTTAAATTGGCGTTCCGGATGAGCACCAAGATATCTCTCAATCTTTTCATGAACTCTTCGAAGTTCTTCGCAAAGATGACGATGTCATCTAAATAGACCAGGCAGGTCTCCCATTTGTGGCCTGCTAGTAACAAATCCAAAGCACGCTGCATCGTTGCAGGTGCGTTCATCAAACCAAACGGCATTCTGTTAAATTCGTAGAGGCCATTTGTGCATACGAAAGCCGTTTTTTCTCGATCTCTTTCTTCCACTGGAAATTGCCAATAACCTGATATTAAATCCAAGGTTGCAAAGATCGTGGCTCCAGACAGAGAGTCGAAAGCGTCATCTATCCGTGGTAACGGATATTGGTCGGATTTGGTTTGAGCATTTAGTTTGCGATAATCGACGCAAAATCGATGCTGACCATTCTTCTTCTTGACAATCACCACCGGACTTGCGTACGGACTCTTGGATGGGCTAACAATGCCGGCGTCCAACATATCACGTAGTGTCGACTTGATGATCTCTCTCTGAGCAGGTGAAGTACGCCGGAGCGGTTCTCGAACCGGCGGGTTTTCACCCGTGTCAATCACGTGTTTTGCCAAATTTGTCTTTTTCAAGTCGGAGGTCTTGAAGGCAAAGATGTCTCTAAATTCTCCGAGAAGTTTCCGAATCGCCATTTGTTCTTCTCTTGAACGATTCGGGTTGACATTCAGACTGTCTTGAAATTTGACATAGTCTTGCACTGTCACTTCGTCACTCTGTGCTTCAATTTTATAAATCGAGGGGCCCACAGGCACATCAAGAGCTGTAATGGCATCCTCGATCTCTGCGATCGTTTCTCTGGCTCCGAGGTGAATAACCTCTCCAGACGGATTGAAGATTTGAATTTGAAGGATAGACTTTCCTCTTCCTTCAATGATCCCGGGAGAAACTTTGACTCCTCTCTGCTGGAACGTGCTTTCGCACGAGTCGATGAATTGAAGACTACCTTCTTGTAGATCATCAGGAGCATTGACCTCGACGATTGCAATTTTTTTCGGATCCAGCACGAGATTCTGGACCAGACGTAGCTTAGCTGGCCCCTTATTCAGGAGTTTCTCTTGCAGATCTTCCTCTTCTTTATTCTTAAGATTTTCAATAAAATCTTCTGCTTTTTGGTTCTTTTGGAGAGTGTCCGGCAACAGTTCCTCTCCAAAATACACTTTCTTTCTGTTCATGTCAAGGCAAAGGTTGAGGTCTTTACCGAGATCGTTTCCCAGCAAAGCCTCACGTCGTCCTTTGATGACAATCAGCTTTCCTCTGACAAGTTTTTCGGCGACTCGAATCGGCACGATGACTTGTCCCATGATGTTTAATGGATTTCCTCCGGCGCCAGTCAAATTCGGCGGAAAAGGTAGCGGATCCATTACCAACTTCATTTCTTTGACTAGTGACTCACTTATGACAGAAGCTTCGGCACCACTGTCGGTAGTCATCACTAACTCACGACCTCCGAAGTTCACACGAACTTTGGGAGCCGTCTGCTCATCTTGTTGTTGGACTTGAAGTTCACGAGGCGTGACTGTCTCAGTCAACTTGGTCCAAACATCTTGTATTGTCTTCGAACAACACTGGTTTTTCAACCGACAGAGAAGACTAGACTCTGCAGCTGAATTAACAGGTGTGGCTACTTTCTTTTTCGCCACTCCATGTTCTGCTTTGGTTTTAACAAGAGTAGCTCCTTTTGAGACTACTACCTGTTCTGCTTGGTTTTTAGCAAGAGTAGCTCCTTTTGAGACAACTACTTGCTCTTCTTTAGTCTTAACAGGTGTGGTTACTTTCTTTTTCGCCACACACTGTTCTGCTTGAGTTATAACAGGTGTGGTTACTTTCTTTTTCGCCACACACTGCTCTGCTTGATTGTTAACAGAAGTAGCTCCTTTTGAGACTACTATCTGTTCTGCTCGATTGGACATCTTGGCGTCGTTCGTCTTTACAAACGACGTAGAGGCCCCACTTTGCAGTGGGTTCCGCCGGCTCCCATTGTCGTGAATGGTACGGATGTGGATCCCATCTCCAAAGTCTGCTTTATGTCGTGGAGAGTCCTTTAGCTGCACCGCAGCACAGCTCTGCTTAGGAGTCGTTGATTCCTCTTCTCTGTTGTCGTTTTGGCACAGGCTACCCAGACCTGGAGGCATCCCAGCATGGTTGACCGCAGCCAAACCAATAGATCCTCTCGTTATCTGGTCCTGTCGGACCGTGACGTCAACCTTTGCAGGTTTCGTTGACTCCTCTTCTTTCGGGCTCTCGTTGACATCTTTTTCGGGCGTCACTACTTTGGGTGCGAGTGGCGCCCTTAGTAGTTTAAAGTTGTCAGATGGTTGTCAAAATGGAAATAATGCATTCGATTATTTATTAGGACAGGCACCATCTTCATTCCATTGGGTAGAACATGGATTTCGTCGGCGCGGATAACTTTCGGCGCCGTCGTTTCCGACGGTTCATCAACTCTACTAACTGGAGTTGGTGGAGTCATCTTGTTCTCCTCCTTCTTCGGTTTCGGTTCGTTGGGGCACTGGAACGCTCGATGTCCAGGCTCCTGACATTGATAACAGATGAGTGGTCCAGTAGACTTCCTTCTCTGCTGGGGTCTCGATCCACCATCTCGATTTGGTTGTGAATCCTGCGTCTTTTCAGACGTGGCCGGATTCTTAGGAGTCCACGTCTGCTTCCTTTGTTGTTGCTGCTGTTGTTGCTTCTGCTGCTGAGGCTTCTGCTGCTGGGCCGGTTGGTTACCAGTAGACGTCCTGTACACTAGCATCTTCTCCTCTATTAGTTCTCCTTCTGTTTGGGCTGCAAATTTAACAAAGTCATATAAATTGTCTTTAGGTGCCCCAAATAGATACTGTTTGAGAGATGGTAGCAGGCTCTTCCTCAGGCTGGAGATCAACAAAGAGTCGTCATCATTGGGATGTATCCTTCGATACATCTCTGCATACTCTTCCGCATAGACTTTGAAGGTTTCGTTGTCCTTCTGAGTCCTTGCGGACAGCTCGTTCTTCATCCTCACTTTCTGGTCTGGCAATAGGAATTCATTAATTATTCCATTTCTCATCATGATCCAATTGATCTCGCCATATTCCAAACGGAAACGAGCAAGCCATTTGATCGCTCGTTTTCGAAGGAGACCAGTAAAGTGGCTGCATCGCTGCAGGGAGTTCCACTGGTGCGCAATCGCAATATCTTCGAACTCTTCGATATATAGAAGGATGTTTTCAGACCCAGTATACTTCGGAAAACCCTGGAGTGGATGTAGCGAATTCTTTTCAGAATACGGCGTAGGTCCCAGGTTTGGAGTCCATTCAGGAGCTTCAGGCCTGAGCTTTCGCCCGGATTCTGTCGGTGATTTGCTTCTATTTCTGAGATTTCTCTCATGTGTGTGTTCAAAGCGGTGTGGAGTCGATTCTCCACATAACCGTCTTACCAATTCTTCTCGACTTTCAGGAGTAGCGTCTTTCATTAGTTCGGCAAACCGGTCGACCATCTTCTGCTCGTTGCTTCGTCGAGAGGCCTCAGAAGATGCTTCAGTCTTGAGTCGGGTGTCGGCTTGTCGTTCTTCGTCTTCAGCACGCTGTTCTTCCTCCTGGAGTCGCTTCTCTGACGCAAGGGCCCTCAGCTTGTCCTCCTTCTCCTGCTTCCGTGCTTCTCGGGCAACACGGCGTGTTTCCCGAGCTTTCGCTCGTTCCTTTACGAGCTGTTCACGTCGGCGTCTGTATTGGAGCTGCTGGGAGAACCTTGCGGTTATTCCGTTGGTATTCATCATTATGTATCGTAATTTGTGTCAATAAAAACGTAAAAATGTTTCAAAAAAAAAATTTTGTTTGGTTTCAAAATTGTTTGCACAATTGAATTACGATAGTTCTCGTGTTTTTCAACACGTTTCTTAGGGCAAAACGAGGTAGCAAGTTTTATAAACTACCCCGCACCTCCACCATATATTGTGACGGACCTTTTTCCGCTAGTAGAATCTGCTCTTTTTGGTTAATACGAGCGAGTTTACACTCGTATTGATAGTGGTTGGCTAGGCCACTAATTCTACTGGCCCGGGAGGACTAGACCAATATAACGTCTATTTTATGTCCTCACTAGTCTCTGGCAAAAGACTTCACAGTCTTGAGGATCTTTAATCTCTGTATCTCTCGGACTTTCGTCCGTAAATCTGCCCTAAGAATCGTGTAAAAATATACTCACTGGTGCGTTGCAGGTTTGCACCTGTTGGGACCCTTTTGATGTATCCAAATAGGTGAAGACCTGCAAATGATGAATTCACAATCGCGGAATTTAAGTTTCGAATAAAAGAAAACACCACTGGTTTAAATATAGAAAAATGGTTTATTTCGCAGATAAAATATAATGTTGGCGAACTGGCATTAAACACAACACATAGAAATATCACTTAGAAAAAATATTAAAAGAAAAGAACCGGGCCAAAATCGGCCATAGGTTCGGTATATAATCAGAAGTTTAAAAAGCGTTTTTTAACATTAAAAATGTAACTCCTTATATACCCTGAGAATCCGCAAGTCGGATTCTCAGGGCACAATTCGATCATTGGTTAAAACAATATTTTGGACCAAATGGACCAATCAAAGGATTGATCCACTTGTCCAAAACCATGATTCATCTCCTGTTGTCACACATAGGTGACAACAGAAGAAATCAAAACAAAATCAAACTTTAAACGAATAACATGAGGGGGGAACGAAAAGGTCAGATGATTATCTCATCACATATGATATCTGGGTCACTTGGTACCAAAAGTACCGAGTGACCCAGAAGCTAAATAAAGTACAGGGTGACGTTAAACCCAAAAAAAACGCAAACGCTAAAGAGCGGAAATAAGCGGCGGGCCCAAACGTCTCACTATAATAGATAGAAAAATGAACACTAATATTAAAAAAATGGTTTTTTTCCGTTCACAGTGTATATGACACTTCATTTACATATTACAACTATATATTTTAAGACATATCAAAAGATAAAAATACATATATGTATGGTTTTTCCCTTATGCTTCTCGTTGTTTTCAGGTTGGACATGCAATGATAATCAACTGTTGATTTATTGTTGCATATCCCACTTGAATAAACCAACTGTTGATTTTCAGTTGATTATTGGTTGTATTATCGTTGGAAAATAGTCGGACATCAATGTTGAATGTGCGTTACCAGTACAACTATTTAACAACCTTGTTTTAAGGTTGATCAACCAACATTAAATCAACGGTTGATTTTCAGTTGATTATTGGTTGTATAATGGTTGTAAAATAGTCGGTCTTCAACATTGGATTTGTGTTACCAATCCAACTATTTAACAACGTTGTTTTAAGGTTGATCAACCAACATTAAATCAATGGTTGATTTTCAGTTGATAATTATTGGTTGTATAATGGTTGTAAAATAGTCGGTCTTCAACATTGGATTTGCGTTACCAATCCAACTATTTAACAACGTTGTTTTAAGGTTGATCAACCAACATTAAATCAACGGTTGATTTTCAGTTGATTATTGGTTGCATAATGGCTGTAAAATAGTCATTGTAACAACATATAATAAACATTGCAAATCAGTTGGAAAAACGTTGAAAATGTGTCTGAAATTCGACATAAAAATACGTTTTTCCAACTCACATATCCAAACGTTTTTAAAACGTTAGAAAACAGTTGGAAAGCTGACCATGTTGTTTATCCAACTTTCGACCAACGTCATTTTACTGTTGGCCTGCCAACAAAACGTCAACGGTTGATTTTCTGTTGTTATTTAGTTGGAAATTAGTCATTACATTAAGTTGGATTTTTGTTGTTTATCCAATTTTTGCCCAACGTCATTTTATAGTTGGCCAGCCAACGAAAGCCCAACAGTTGATTGTCTGTTGTTACTGAGTTGGAAATTAGTTATTAATTTAGATTGGCTTCATGTGGTTTTTCCAATTTTTGACCAACGTCACTTTAATGTTGGAATATGGTCAGTATTCAACATATATGGTGAAAATGTGTTGGAAAATCGTTGGCAATGTGTCGGAAACTTGTCATAAATAACTGTTGGCCCAACTATATCCATCCAACTTATGACCAAACATTGGTAAAAGGTTGGCTAGCCAACCAGACCAATAACCAACCATTACAACCAAATTTCCGTGTTGGGCCAACATATGTGTGCTACCTGGGCTGGTGCTCTTTCAAGGTCTTTGCAAACGGTTAACAGCACCTCTTTTGGCGCCTCACGAGTAGACAGCACGAAGGGAGCCTGAACGCAATTATCGTTTGCTACAACCATTTGAACTCCTGTTAACAAAAATTTGAATATGTTAACTGCACTTCATAAAATAAACGTCCAGAACAATGTGAAAAATCGTTATTATGCATCTACGGTTTCCCATAGCCTTCCATATATCTTTAATTTCTGTAATGGAAGGCCATGTATAACCGTATATTGTATAGTTCAATCTCGCTGAAGATATTTGGAGTCTGTAACCAGGTTTTGGATGCCCCAATGACCATCTGGGTTACCCCTACCCAAGTAGAAACATGACGTCATTTAAACATCTAATTTTTGTCAAAATCGTAGATTAAATGACGTCAAGTCTGACATATTGACGTCAATAATACAAGACGTTATCATGACATTATTAATATGACGTGAATAATAAGTTTATATCTTGTCTTTGTATATACGTCATACAAAGACAAGATATAAACGTAACTAGTTTGTTTATATCTTGTCTTTGTATGACATACATATTTAACTTAATTAAGTAAAATTTCCACAATTACACATAAGTATAAAACGCGTATTAATCTGGCGTCCATGGACGCCATATGTAAATTCAAAGTTTAAACAGGTCAGAAATAACTTCTACTAAAATAAATGAGAAGTTTAAAACTTCTGCTAATTTTTTGTAATTTTATAGATGTGTTTCTTCGTTGACAAATACAAACGTGAAAGGCGCCAATTAATCGAAGTTGGACTTCCGACATGGTTTTTAAAAATAAATTTTAAATGAGTATTAATGAATTTTATATATTGAAATTTTTATATTTTCTGTTATATTTTTCTTAAAATAAAAGTTATCTATAGATGTAATCCACAAAACTTGTTTCTTCGAAAAACAAAGTTAAATTGTAGTTGGTTCAGACAAACATTTTGAAATTTTGCCCTTTATTTAACATTGAAAACAAAAGGTATGTTTTAGAAGAGAAGCCTCTTCTAAAATGCACCCTTCAAAAATTAAGTCGCTCGTTTTCTATTTTTGTTAAAGCTACCCTGCTAGTTTTTGAAACACTCAGATTTCTCTTATTTTTACTTCTGAAAAACAGAATAAGCAGAGGTTGAGTGCTCATCTGTTTAAATTTGTAAGTGTTCTAGAAACTAGAAGAGCAGCTCAAACATTTAAGGGTATTTTAATGTTGATATCGTTCAAATTAAACTTTTTAAAAATAACGTCTTCTAAGCATATGCTAAGAAGACGAAATTTTTATGAAGTTTTTGTGTGTATTTATTTTTAAAAATATCAATGTGAAAATACCCTTAAATGATTGAGTTGCTCTTCTAGTTTCTAGAACACTTACAAATTTCACCAACTTGTAGATGTTGTTTTCTATAGCTCGTTTCTTCTCTGTATCGTGCGGTGCCCGCACGAAGAAGATTCAAGCTACAGAAAGAGTCGGATGGAGATCGATTGCAATCATCCTCTTGCATTGGGGTGAAATCGGTGCAGAAGGATGGTGGCCATCTTTTCTTGTTGATGCTGATATGCATCTTCCTTTGATGTTTACCCAAATGAAGATGCTGTAGCTGCTCCAGGATTGTATGTCTCCTTGCCCTATGGTGTCTCCGGCCTCTGTAGAGAAGTGTTAGTTACCGAACATAAAGACAACGCAGTTTCTCATTGTAACGCTTTTATTCATACTTGCTCAGAAACATCAAGAGTACAAGAATGAGCCCAAGAATGAGCCCATCGAGCCCATGATGTGGTATGGATAAGAATCTACGTAATACAAAGTTGAGCAAAGAGAAGGATGAGGAACAAAGAGGAACATGGTCTTTTTATACCTTAGACCTGTGTACACCTACGAGGTGTAACCAGGTCCAACTGCCTATGGTCCTAAGTGTATCAATCCACCAGTTCGATATGACTCAGACGTATGAGTCAGAGAGGAGGGAAAGACAGGCGGCAGTTGTTTACCCCCCAGGCTATGGTTTTGGTGGGAACGGGAGTTACTGGGTCTTACACAGATGAGTACTCAGACTTTGTTTATTCTGTCTTTCAGAAGTAAAAATAAGAGAAATTTGAAAGTGTTTAAAAAACTAGAAGTGTATGTTACGGGTATTTTCACGTTGATATTTTTAAAAATAAATACCGGTACTCAAAAAACTTTTTTAAAAACTTTTAAAACGTCATTCAAGTGATGTTATAATAACGTTTCTTGTCCACGTGTAAAAGACGTGCAAGATTGTCGTCTATAAAGCATCATTCAAGCAACGTTATTATATTGTAATTTGTTGACGTGGTAAAGACGTGCAATATTGTCGTCTATTAAACGTCATTCAATTTACGTTATAAATGCCTGACATATTCACAAAACTATAACATCTGTAACTAACATGAATAAGTCGTAAAGACTGACCAATTTCTGGCATATTAATGACGTCCTTTTGCTACTTGGGTACCATCCCTTGACCGTCCTCCCCTTAATGTTAATAACCCCCATTTCCATTTGATACAGTAAGACACTGACGGCAAATTATAACCACCAGTCATTTTACTCATGCGGCAACTGATGCCCTGCATGCACCATGGAGTGCAATCGCCGCATACAACAACGGGTGTTAGAGTATGCGAAAATTACTTATTGCAGCTGGAATAGCAGACGCTCTCGGCATGACATTTTTTTTAATGCTCGTTGGCCAAAATCAGCTGAACCCACATGGCACAATGATGTCCGTTGGACATCCAATGGGTTTAGTCAATAGATTATCATGATATCCAGTGGACCTTCATGAACATCCCAATTGCCTTTATTAGATGTCCTGTGGATGTCCGTATGTCCCACCTATGGATGTAGATAGAACATCCATTATGGATGACTGTGGATATCCAATGTGCATGCTATGGATGTAGATATACCATAAACCACAGATGACTGTGGATATCCAGTGTGCATGTTATGGATCTCTAAAGAATTTCTTCCAGAACATTGTTATTACATCCAGAAGATGCACAATGGATGTCCAAGGCTTCATGTAGAGCAGTGTTTCTGAAACTGTAGTCTGTGGCCCTCCAGTGGACCGTAAGGTTCCTTCGGGTGGGCTGCAAACAAATCCAAAAAATGATCAACGTAAGTTGATCAATTTTTGGATTCTTCTGCAGCCGAATGAATATATTCATTGTGAGTGTAAATTATCAATGACAAAACATTTGATACATGAATTTCACACTATAGTAAAATTATTCACCTTATTATTTTTTTATTTTCATATAAGAGTAAGAGCATAGATAAGTAGTCACAACTTCCTACTAGGCAAGAAACAATTCTAGAGCACATGTATTAACATTCATTATCACTTGTGTTCATTCATTCAGTCCTTATTTTTCCTTGTTTCACATTCAAATCTTAAGTGCCAGTTAGTTTACTGTAACTTGCAAAAGGTTTAATGTCATGATTAATTTATGAACAAAAAAATTCCAAACTCTTTATTCTGCATTTCAGGATTAACACTATAAAAAGAAATTGATATTATCTTAGAAAATAGAACTTTAGACTAAGCTTAGATCATAACATTATGATCTCAAATAATTGCTAACAGACGAAGCTTAGTCTAAAGTTCTATTTTCTAAATTAATATCAAATCTAAAATAATATCAACATGAAAATATTGTCTGTTTAAAGTTAATATACAAACATATAAGCCAGTTGTAAAAATCATTACCTTAAAATTGCTGTTAAGTGATTAAGATACTCCTTTTGGTTTCTAAAATAATTTCAAGCTTTTCTTAATTTTACTCCTGAAAGACAGAATAACCAGAGTTTGGTTGGTGTTCACAGTTTAAAATAACAACAAAAGGGAGAAAAACTAGCTAGCACAAAGAACTGACAATGTTCTCTTGAACTTTTAGACCTTTAGCATAAATAATATTCTCATATAAAGTATTGTGTATTTCTTCTGGGAAATTCAATTTTAAAAAATCGAATTTTAGTTTTCCTAAGTTCGATTTTTAAGATTTTCTACTGCCATTGGCCAAGCACATTGAGGTACATTGAGGTGCTTGGCCAATGTGTTTATAAATGCAAAGAATGTAGTAATCATAGCACAATATGGGAAGCAAAGGACTTAATAAAGAAACTGAACTACAAATGAATACTGAATCTCAACTTACACATGAAATTAAGAGACTTTTTCCATGAACCATCAATATGTAAAACCATTTAAAATGCTTCTTTTTTAAAAGTTTTAAAAGTTTGCAAACTTTGAAGTCACTTCTGTGCTCTTTTAGCAAACATACACCCTTTTATGATCCAACATTCCAAAAGCCTTACCCAGCCCCCCTTTCCAGGATTATAGGGATGTACAGGTGGTACTTTTGCCACCCACTTAATGAAAACTTCCTTTTACAATCCTATATTACCTTAGGCTATGGTCAACATGTATATACACTACACTTGTATAAGCAGTTGCTATACATATCCATAAGACATCTTGTGGATATCTTCTAAAATGAATATTTAATATCCAGAAGATGTCCTTTAGATATCATAACGATGTACACTTTTGATATTCACAGGATGTCCTGTGGACATGCTGTGGTATATACATAAAATTAGTGTAATATTTAAATCACTATGATATAAATAGTTACATATTTTATTATAACCTTAAAATTCATTAATAATAATAAAATTAAGTAAAAAATTTTAAAATTTGATTTTTTTTATGATGTCTTAAGGATGTCCAAATTATCCCAGGACGTCTTGGACTTATTGTGGACATAACAGGACGTCCTTGGGATATTTTGTGCTGTGTGGGAACTGCTTCAAAAATTTTTGTTTCATTTATTATTTCTTTCATATTTATTATATTAATGTACTCTTCTAGTCTCTAATAAACTTAGATTTTGTTGCTTTAATGCAACGTTTATTGTTCTTTTTGAGACGATGAATTTCGGACGAAAACGTCAACATTTTCATCGATTGAAAGACTTTTCAGCCAACAATTACAAAAGGAATAAAAATTTCTAGAATATGTTTAATAAATTGAAGCTAAAATACTCGTACAGGGACCTTTAAAGGTTAATAAAAGTGAGCAAAGGGTCTTTTTAGTAGGTTTTCAGGACGATAAACTAGTGGAAATGACTCCTGTTAACGCCTTATTTATTACAAGACAGCGATATCAGTAAATATCAGAAAAAATCGTCTTTGGGGGAACTAAAGAAAACATACAGTAAGTGAGTAAAACAGGCTTTTTAAGTGTTCAAGCAAAGCCTTCTATAATAGTATTATATGAGGCTGTGGTTCAAATGACCTAGTGATGTTCCAATAGCGATATGAATATGAATACTATCGTAATAGTCAACTACTCGATAGTCAAACTATCGAGTGGTTTAGAAATTGATAGTTCTATTGATAGTTTTACGAACTATCTAACTAACCAACACAGTCTCACATAAACAATAATGTATCTGAAATAGTGGATGCTAGATGGCGCCATAATTATTTCAATTTTAGAGCCCTATATTAAGATAGGGCTATCTTAATATAGGGATTTATTCAATTTGTCGTTTGTACATATGCACTGTGTGCACATTGTGCACCTTGTGAACCATGTACGCCGTGAGCAATGTGCACCTTGTGAACCATGTACGCCATGAGCAATGTGCACTTTGTGCAATGTAATGTGCATACCTTGTGCACCGTGTGCACTCTTAAACTGCGTTGTATAATTTTGTATTGTAACATTAGTGAGTAATGGTGTAATGACTTGTAATAAGTATGCTATGGAGTCTATGGACTGGTAAAACTACTAAGGCAGGTTGTGAGCCTAACAGGTTTTTAATGTAGCTTTTAATTTGCAACCTTGAAAAAAGTTGAAAATTATCGATAGTACTATCGATAGTGAAGTTACTATCGGTCCTGTAAAATACTATCGATAGTGCTATCGATAGTTTAATTTTGACTATCGCACACAACGATCTATAAAGAATAGATTGGCAGTTAAGATGCCATTTTGAGGCGAATTGAACACTACGGCGGCCATGACAGTAAAAGGCAAAAAGCTCTTAATTGCCTATGGGCTGCTCGTAGCTAACTCATATATTCTTATTTTTTTTCAGAAAAGGAACTGCACATTTAATGTATTTGTTCATTATTTATGTAACCTACTCGTAAAATTATACTGAATACAATACAATAAAATTTAATTATTTATTTCACACAATTAAATACCAAAATACACATATTTAACATGAATAATAAAATACATACATAAACGTGATTTATTCAATGGCCTTTGAAAATAATTAATTTGTAAGCTATGAGTTAGCTGTTGCTGTTACAGTCATTCACTTTTTCAATGTTGGCAGGTAGTACCCCCACCTACCCTCGATTACCCTCACCTGCCCAAAAATATCGCGACCTGCCCAGAAATAACGAAATTCTGCCCATTCTGCCCTATGCAAACAATTTCAAAATTTTTTAAAAATTCCGGAAATGTTGTTTTCGGGCAGGTAATGGTTAAGTTTAGTAGGGAGTAGCCTCACCTACCCTCGATTACCCTGACCTGCCCAAAAATATTGCGACCTGTCCAGAAATAACGAAGTTCTGCCCATTCTGCCCTATACAAAAAATTTCAAATATTTTTTAAAATTCCGGAAATTTTTTTTCGGGCAGGTAATGGTTAAGTTTAGTAGGGAGTAGCCTCACCTACCCTCGAATACCCTCACCTGCATAAAAATATCGCGATCTGCCCAGAAATAACGAAATTCTGCCTTTTCCGCCCGTCTGCCCTAATGTATTTGACTGCTGATCACTGTCCTTTCTGCCTATAACTGTCATGGCGGTGCGTAGCTGCAGTAGCCTCAGTTTGGGGGTGCTGATGTCTATGACATTGCCAATATATTCTTTATAGATCGTTGATCGCACATCACTAAAATGACCGCAATTTTAATTTTTAAGTGTTTCCGGTGATTGGGGAGGGGGTGGGGTTAAATGTATTAAAAACGACAGACAATTAGAAATCGGGACAAGCAGAAGTTCGCTACGCCCTTTTTATTTCGACCTGTAACTTCTAATTGGTTTGTTGTGTGGTTTGACGTTGAAAAGAGCGGAGCATGTGACGTCAGACTTCATAACCAATCAATTAGAAGTTGCGTTCGTCACAAAAAGGGTGGAGTCAACTTCTGCTTGTCCCGATTTCTAATTGTTTGTTTAAAAATGTGTTTGGTCTCGGAGCGCTTGGAGTAATCCATGTTTGATATTATAGCAAAGAGAGTAAAGACTCTCTTTGATTATATTGATTATTTTACATGTATATAAGTGAACTGTGGTTATAGCTTAGATACAGAATAAGGAGAACCTTATGGTGTATGCAGCTGGGCAATTGTAAAATGGAAATAGTTGAGGAGAATTATCAGGTTGTTTTGAAAAGCCGCCCAGGTTGTTAACTTTAAGTTAACCTAAAGATTTATATCATACACCTGTAGCGTGTTTAATTTCTGTATTTTTTTCTTCTCATTTTAAGGAGTAAATGGTGAACCAAAGGAGGAGAATTTTTTGTATCAACAATGTCCGTATCCAGCAGATATTAAGAAAGGAGAAGTTCTAGTAAAAACTTTGTACTTGTCTGTAGATCCGGTTTTGGTATGTTTTTAAGTTGAAAAGCCTCATGAACTCTGGTAGTGGTTATTCCGTTTTTCAGGTCCAAGCTGACGAGAAAATTGAGAGCAGTCATAGCATAAGAGACCCAGGCCAATTGAAATAACAATTTTGTTGAAATGAGTACGAATATGCAAATCTTTGGGAAACGCTAAAATGCAGAAACTAGTCAGACTAAAACACGGAAACTTATGGAAACGGACGGAAACGCGCGCAAAAAATCAATATTAGGCTACTATGAGCGTTAGAAGACACGGAATATACATGCAGACACATGGGAAAGCACGGAAAACACTTGCACATACGGAAACGCGCGGAAAACACATACAAACACACGGAAAACACATACAAACACACAGAAAACACTTACAACACATTACACTAAGTTAAAACACGTACTTTCCGTGTGTTTGGGTTTTCCGTGTGTTTGTAAGCATTTTTCGTGTGTTTGGGTTTTCCGTGCTTTTCTGTGTTTGTGTTTTCCGTGCTTTTCTGTGTTTGTGTTTTCCGTGCTTTTCTGTGTGTTTATAATCATTTTCCGTGTGTTTGTAAGCGTTTTCCACGTGTTTGTGTTTTCTGTGTGTTTGTGTTTTTCGTGTGTTTGTAAGCATTTTTCGTGTTTTTTCGTGTGTTTGTAAGCATTTTTCGTGTTTTTTCATGTGTTTGTGTTTTCTGCGCTTTTCCGTGTGTGTGTTTGTGTTTTCTGCGCTTTTCCGTGTGTGTGTTTCTGTTTTCCGCACTTTTCCGTGTGTTTGTATGCATTTTCCGCACTTTGCTGAATTTGTAAGTGTTTTCCGTGCCTTGTAACTAACATTTTTTACGCGCGTTTCCGTCAGTTTCTATAAGTTTCCATGTTTTAGTCTGACCCTGCAGAAATTGCAGAAACTCACCTTAAATAACGTGAAACTCTAAAACGCAGAAACTCGCATAAAATGGCCAAAATCAATGTGAAATTGCAGAAACTTTTTTAACATGACCCAAATTAATGAGTTTCTTCAATACCCGGTATCACATTAATTAGGGTTATTTTTAATAAGTTTCTGCCATTTCACATTCATTTCGGTTATGTTAAACCGACCCAAATTAATGTGAAATTGCAGAAACTTCTGCAGTTTCTGCAATTTCACATTAATTTGGGTCGTTTTAAATACGTTTCTGCAATTTCACGAGCGCCACAATGTTTTCTGCAATTTCTGCGAGTCCCTTTTGAACGACCCAAATTAATGTGAAATTTCAGAAACTGCAGAAATATAATTAAAATGACCTGAATTAATGAGTTGATGCAATTTGACATTACTTTTGGTTATTTTAAATAAGTTTCTGCAATTTCACATTAATTTTGGTCATTATATGTGAGTTTCTGCAATTTCTTCATTGTAGGTGTTCATCAAATCTTTTTAGCACAAACACCAAACACGTAAAGAAAAAAAAAACGCGTGCAAATGTTACAATTTACATGAACGTATATGGTATTTTTTTTTTAATTTTTTCTATGTAAACATGGGTGTGAAATAACCTAATGATTTCGAAATGAAATCAGGGGATTTTTTAATTCAGCAGTGCTTTGCTTTGAGTTTTTGCAAGCTTTATTTAAGAGCCTATTTTCACGTCCATCTTGTTGTTTTGATCAGATGACAATGACACTTATGAGTGTTTCTATATGGTGTTACTAAAATTTCAAGAAATAGTCTAACCATCCATTGAAGATATATTAAAGCGCAAAAATGCAATAGAAATTATTGTTCATTAAGTGTTTGCTTTATAGAAATGAGGAAAAGGGTTTTCTATTTTTAAATAATGTTTAAAATCATACATTTTTTTTAACTCCATGTTAAATCCCATAGGACCAAAAACCGTCCTACAAAAGTTTCTACGACTCTTGTTAAAAACGTTTTAGAGCAATAACAAAAGAAATTGGCACGTGCGTTAATGTATTGGCTTTACAATGATTCTTTTTTTATAAGCTTAGCACGTGTAATTATTTTTCTATTAATATTGATGTGACTTCATACCGGAACAAAAACCGTTCAAAAACCATTTTTGCATTTAAAAAAAAAAACGATCGTAGCTCCTACATTCGGAGAACTTTTGGGTTAAATGCTATATCTAGGCTCTTAACCTAATCCGACTTACCCTAACATGCCCTAATCCAACCTAACCTAGGTTATTTTAGCCAATTCCTACGACGTGTAGTAAAAAATACTGTTTAAAATTCCATATACCTTCATGTAAATTTTACCTTTTCCACTCTTTTTTTTAACATGTTCGGTGTTTACACTAAAAAGAAAAAAGATTTCTATGTTCATACTCAGCTTGACAAGATCTTTTCAATGAGCTCTAGGACAGCGGTCGCCAACCTTTCGGACCTTGCGGACCACTAAATTCAAACTTTTAAATCACGCAGACCGCGGGATCTGTCTTTTTTTTTAAAAAAGATAAATACGTTTGTCAAATAATGATCAGGGAGAACTTCCATTTTATTAATATAAAATCTTTAAAGGTTGTTTAATTGTAACAAAATTATTAATGTTAGTTTAATTAGTACAAAATAATTGAAGCTTAGTGGAGAAGCGTGTGGTGGGGGGAAACTGAACCAAATGTAGCTCTCGCGTGCCGTATTTTACGAGAACTATACTAGACTCTAGTACATTTCGTGAAATTTAGTGCAATAGAAAAGGCGAACATTGTCATTCAGAATATAAGAATTTATTAGAATATTATTTGGTGGTTCTGCGGACCACCGGTTGGCGACATTTGCTCTAGGATGTTCAAATTGGCCACGGTTCCATAGTCTAGGAATATACCGAAGCTTGCATGCGTTTTAGAAACTAGAAATATAGCTCAATAACTTTAAACTATTTTAATGTTGATGTTGTTTTTTTCATTTAAAAAAAAAAACATTTTATGACAGGATTCACTGATTTATCGAACATAGAACATATGGGAAAATCAATAAAAACTCAGTTACTCTGTCAGTCTCTATGATTAAACATATCAAGGAGGACCAGAAAAAGTGTAGTTTGCAGAACGTATTCACTATTCAGTGAACGTGTCGATTAGGAGCAGCAAGCCTTCAAGCTAATATTGTAGCTCTAGTTAATATACATATAGGTTGTGCCAAAGGTGTGCAATAAGGTGAAGAAAATTCAAAAGCTTGTAGCTTGTATGTTCAAACGTAGTGCGCCTTAGATTTACTTCTGGAAGAGGCTAAATAGCTGTTTAGTAAATTTACATGCCGTATTCAGTGACAGTTTGAAAATATTTCAACTTTAGTGTAGATTTTTTTTTAAAAAGTTCCTTTTGAAAGATGACGGGTATCAACATGAAAGTATCTTTAAGTGATTGAGCTACCCTTCTAGTTTCAAAAATACTTTCTAGTTTCTCATAATTATGCTCTTGAAAGACAATAATTACACGTAGAGCTCGAAAATCAGCTTGTTTATAAAACATCTTCAGACACAAATGGTAATTTGAAGAACTTATTCATGTTGTAATTATGCATATTAAAGAGGTGTTGCATGAACGAGGAATCTGGAGTTGCGTACATACAAGCGTGGAAATTAGGCGAGGCAGCACACGGAATTGGCCTGGGAATCGTCGTAGAGACGAAAGATGAAAGCCTTAAGTGTGGAAACATTGTCATGAGTGTCGGTTTAGAATGGCCGTGGCAATTATACCATGTGACGAATGCTGACAAGCTAACACCAGTAAATTCAAAACTCATAATCATAATATTTTTTTTTTTTCAATTTTTTACTTTTCCGATTTGTATCAGCTTGAATTTCATGGTTTAGGTTGATGTTTCTGCTGTTGATGGGAAGTTATCTTTGATCTTGAGCTGTTTGAGTTTTATCGGACTCACGTCTCTTATTGCGATCCGAGAAAAGGGTCGGATTGTCCCGGGAATCGATAAGACGTTTGTAGTAAGCGGAGCAGCCGGTGCCTGCGGTTCTCTTGCAGGGCAAGTGAGTCTTCATGGGACTTTCATTACTTAAGTTAATGTTTACGTAGCTATTGGTTTCTTCTATTTGAAACCGCGGCCAAATATTTATTCGGAAAATTTCGAACAGGTACTGGAATTTACTTTTTGAACTGGGTATATTGGAAGCTATTTTCTAAAAATTGATAGGACTTTGACGCAATTTGAAACTATTCGCTTAACCACTGCAGATGAAAGATTAACTATTGGTAATGAAAAAAAAAATAATGAAGCGAATTTCTCAATTGTTCTTCAATTTTCTTAAGAAGCTACATCACAAAATTACTTCGAAAAATCTCCGCAAAGAGTGCTAACATCGTTTTTCTATTGAGTCCGTAGACCAAATGTTAAAGAAAAATATGTTAATTTTTAAAATACACAGTCGTGGCAATATGTTTATTTTTCATATTTAAAGTTGTCCAATATTAAGTTTTCAAAGTGCATTGCGCACCTTAAAATTAGTAATTGCAGTTATATTTTTAAAAACTATTTCAATATCGCTAATTTCTAACTCTTATGTTAAACTCCATTGAGTACGCCCAAATAAGAAAAAAAAATTCATTAAAATGCTCGTAAAAATAATTTTACAAAACCAGAAAAAATCAGAACGTATGGTTCACTGTGGTTTAATTGTGCTTTTTTAAAATTATTTTTAGGTATTTTTACGAGCATTTTAATGGATGTTTTTTTGCTTACGAGCTCGATCGATCAGCATATATTTAAGGTACACATTGCACTTTGAACCATCAAAATAGGACAACTTTAAATATGAAAAATAAACATATTGCCGCGACTGTGTATTTTAAAAAACTAATGTTTCTTCTTTAACATCGGGTCTATGGGCTCAATAGAAAAACGATGCTAGCGCTTATTGTGGAGATTTTATTTAGGAGATTAATTTAGTGATGTAGCCTCTTAAGTTACTATGCTGTTTACGAAGGGCCACCCGATAATTATGGCTTTGTGTAGTAAGTGTTACAATCTTTATACATGATTTAAACTTGGTGATTCGATATATTAAACATATAGAACATAATTAGTAGAATTTTAATTAGAGAAGTCATAATACGCCCAGTCATAATTTACTCTGAAAAAAGCTGTGAAGAGAAGCTGCTTAGTGTGTTACTTGACTGGTGTTTGATTTATTCCACAATAACGGGTTAGTGTGGAATGAAAATCTGTTCCAAAAATGTTAATAGTTACTAAAAAAAAATGCAAGGATTGTTTTTTTTTTTTTACAGATTGCTCGCTTGGAAGGTTGTGAGACGGTCATTGGCATATGCGGTTCAGAGGAGAAATGTAATTTCTTACTTCAGGAATTGGGATTTGATGGTGCTGTCAATTACAAAACAGATAATGTGAGTGATCGACTTAAGGAATTATGTCCAAATGGAGTGGATGTCTACTTTGATAACGTCGGCGGTGAAATAAGCGACACTGTTATACAACAGGTCTGGCAGAGAAGTGACCGTGGTTTAGTGGCATTAATTCCAATCTTTCTGAAGTTATGTTTCAATCTGAATATAGATGAATACTGGAAGTAGAGTTGTATTGTGTGGCCAAATTTCACAATACAATAAAGCTGTGCCTTATCCACCTCCAATGTCAGAGAACATAAATGAGATTCTTGCTCAAAAGAATATAGAAAGGTATATTAGTGCATAATGACATGAAATGAGTTTGATGTGAGTTGTAAGTGCCATAAACCTCTCTCTTACGATACGTTTATACTCTGAACTTTGCTATGATTTGTAATCTTTGAAGTTGCTACAAATTAGCTCTCCAAGTTGGGGGGGGGGGGGAGGGGTGCTATTTTGATGAACGGTAGGAACAGTTGGATTACAATTCCAGTTACAAAAAAAAAATACTCTGCAAGCAGCCGGTTGGCCTATGGCAGAGGGCTCTTAAGATCCATGTGCTGCACAAAAAAATAACCTGCATTGCAAATATAATAAAATATAAATGCAGTCATGAAAATTTAAACCCAAAATTCATTAATAATATCATCAATAGCCTGTTTAGGCAGAGCATTCCATTGTCGTATAATCCTCGGACTTTAGCTTGTTGGGGGGGGGGGGGGGTTTGGGTGGAAGCTTTCCCCTCCCCAGTTTATAAAGATTATTTCATCAAATTAGTCCATTGTTCCGACTGTCGCGTAATTTGTTCGACGGGTGGAACGTCGAAACAATGGACAAATTTGATGAAATAATTTTAAAAACTGGGGAATGCGCTCCCAACCTCCTGCAACAAGCTTAATTTAACTGACGCTAACCTTCCGACTGTTCCTACAGTTGTTCTGACCCATTTCGCCGTTCATCAAAATAGCACCCTCCGCTCACCAATGCTTAGCTTGTTCATGCAAACCTGTGGTCTTGCAAGCTTTACGATATTTTATAACCTTTATACTCTATAAAACAGATGTACAGAACAATAGAACCCTTCCTCTTCTGGATGAAAGAGTCTGTGACTTGATTATCCCATTTGTTTATCTGTTTCATGATTTTAGCTTTGCACAGTGGCATAGCTAGAGTTTGTGCCGCGATGGGCGGTCCTTGAGTTTGCCACCCTTACCTCACGAAAAACACAACACTACACGCCAGTGATTGAAATGGTTTACAGAATTTTATATTAATTATGAAATTATTAAATAAACCAGTTTCCGATAGTAATTTACTTATCAACGATTAATTTTCCAGAATTAAAAAATAGTCCTAGATTGCAGAATACATTTTGCGAGCGCAGCAAGCGACAAAAATATCGTAATTTCTTATAGGGTTCCCGTTTATTTTTATTTTCTGCGTTTTGGTCTCTCTAAAACGCAGAAAAAACTTTTCTTTTCGTTAGTGCTGACCCCCAAAAAAGTGCCACTCGGGGCGGACAGCCCCACCATCGCTACGCCACTGGCTTTGAATTGCAAGGCTTGCAAAAGTTGAACAATTTCAAAGCTAACTTCATGCTCTAATGAAGGCAAAAATATGAAGCTCTGACGTCATTTTTGAACCTTCGCAGTCTGCTTTGCTACTTAGCTAAGAAGTATAACCAATCCTTAGGTCTACTTATGCGACAAGATTCGTAAATTAATTAATCTTTATTGTGGTCAATATCTCCACACTCAGGGGTGGACTGGGATTAAAAAAGGTATCATCTGGATCTAAAGGCCACACCATCTTAGTTCTATTTTAATTTTTACCGGCCACCTTTTGTACTGGCGAGCAATTTTTTTTTAAAAAAACAAGTACGCGATTTCTGTTTTAAATATTTTCCTTTCTTTTCTTCATCAGAAATGCTCTTTTTTACTTTTTAGATATTTTCTACTGCTGAAAACGTTAGTTTTTCGTTGTTTTTTGGTGCAATTTTTAAATTTGCATTGCATTTCATTACAAAATTGGCGTTATACAAATGCAAAATACAGCCTTCCAACTATGCAGCGCAATTGTGAAAATACGAAAAGTGGTTTGTGGCCATTCACAAATAAATTCAGAAAGGTTTATGAGTCACTTAATTTTACAGACGATTTTTCTGCACTAAAAATTACAATTTAAAAGGTGAACTGAGAAAAAAAAAATGAGGTGCACAATTACAATACACATCTT
Organism: Brachycybe producta; assembly: GCA_036925085.1. Classification (NCBI taxonomy): domain Eukaryota; kingdom Metazoa; phylum Arthropoda; class Diplopoda; order Playtdesmida; family Andrognathidae; genus Brachycybe; species Brachycybe producta. The sequence continues at coordinate 1,940,546 of JAUPFP010000020.1, forward strand.
TAAATTAATGACAGAAGCTGGAAAATTGTATTAATTATTGTCATTGTATATGTATAGAGAGCGGTTTTTAGTATTGAATTACAAGGAACAGTTTCCCGCTGGGTTGGCACAACTTGCTAAATGGTTAATTGAAGGAAAGCTTCAGGTATAATTATTTTTTTAAATAGTCACAATATTATACCGCACCTCGGCCGGAAGGGTAGCGTAACTAAAAAAACACTTTTTGAGTAAAATGAGTTAAAAGTTGCATTTTTTTTCGATCTCAGTCTAGTGTATGGTAGTGAAATAAACGGATATTGTGAATAGTTAAAACGGTTTTTACGCTTGAAAAGCTCGGCAAAGTAAGCCACGAGTCTTTCAACTTTAAACTCATTTTCTCCACACCAAAAAAAGTGGTTTTATGAGTTGTGCCACCATTCCAGCCGAGGTGCGATATGTGCTGATTACGAGCTTGTATGATGCCTGTACACTATAGGTTAAAGAGACAATAGAAACAGGTCTGGAAAACACTGGTCGAGCGTTTGTAAATATGATGCGTGGTGGTAACATCGGAAAGCAACTCGTTTGGGTATCGGACCAATAAAACTCAACTAAATAAAATATAACTTTAAGTTGACGTATTTCGGAACTTTTTAGAAAGTGAGTAAATAAAAAGATTTATTAACAGCCTAGATACACCTCCATTTTGTTGTTTTGAGCAGACGACAATGAGATATACGAGTGTTACTATATGATGTTACTAAAATTTCAAGAAATAGCCTCACAATCGTTCAATTAAAATACAATAAAACGCGAAATGCAATATTGTGCAGTATTGTTCATTAATCGATCGCTTTATATAAATTTTGAAAAGGCCCTTCTATTTTTAAATATTGTTTAAAATTGTAGATTTTTTTACGCCATGTTAAATCCCATTTAGGGTTTCCATTACCGGCCACTTTATAGCATTACCGGTTTTTTTGGTAATGCAGTTTTGCCAAAACCAGTAATACCGGTAAATTTCGGTCATAAAGTAAAAACTTTAATAAGCGCTGTAAAAACACTCAAAAATTGAAAAATAATGGTCCCATGTTAAAAAAAATTAAAATAAATACAAATTCATAACTAATAATTATGTAATAAAAAAATAATCACGTTAAATAAAATAGGTAGGTTTTTATTTAGTCTCGATGCATATTCCAATTTTTTGTTTAGTTTTTTTTTTTTTTTTTTGTTTCTTCTGAATGTCACTTTTTTAATATTTTTATACGTAATAATTGTTTTATATATCACAATCATAACAAATGAAGATGTTGCGTTAATTTAGGACCTCGGTATGTATACGGTATATAATGCACGGAAAGGATTTTTAACTGTACGAACATTTACGTTAGGACCTTACTGCGACTTTCGTAAACGGTTACAAGTTTTTTTTTACTTCAGTTTTTGAAAAAACTCTTGGTTTCTGCTATACATAATTATGTGAAATTTTAATTTTAAACTCAGTAGTTCTTAAATATTGGTCAATTTTATCCAAATTAATATAAAATTTTTTTTTACCGAAAAACCGGTATTGAAAGGTATATTTACCGTTAATACTGATGTAATAAAATATACCGGTAACGATAAAACCGGTAATGGAAACCTTAATCACATTGGACGCAAAACCCTCCCACAAACGTTTTTAAAAAACTCGTTAATAATGATTTAGGGCAATAAAAAAATTAGCACGTTCATTAATGTATTGGCATTATGTTTTTTTATTAGCTTAGCGTGTGCAGTCCCTTTTTTAATTAATTTTTATCTGACTTCATTTATGAACGTGATCGTTATGAACAAAAACCATTTTTATACCAAAAACGATCGCAGCGCCTACATTCGGGGAGAAATTTCGAATTAAACACTGTATCTAGGCTCTTTATTAACTAATAATTACAATAAATTCATATTACATGGTTTATTTTTGTCTTTGTCGTTAAGTCTATGCTACTATTCGTTGAAATAAGGATCAACATGAAAGAACCTTAGGAATTCTATAAACATTTAATCGGGTGTACGAAGGACTTCAGGTGAAATATATATTATATTTTTAAAAACTATTTAAAAATCGCGAATTTTTAACTCTTGTGTTAAACTCCATTGAGTACGTGCTCGTAAGCAAAAAAAAATCCATTAAAATGCTCGTAAAAATACCTAAAACAATTTTTAAAAAAGAAACAGAACAACTAAACCGCAGTGAAGCCGACACATTGCTGAATTTTTTCTGGTTTTTTAAAATTATTTTTACGTATTTTTACAAGCATTTTTAATGGATGTTTTTTTCTTATTTGGGCGTACTCAATGAAGTTTAACATAAGAATTAGAAATTCGCGATTTTGAAATAGTTTTTAAAAATATAACCGCACTTACAAATTTTTTGTCATTCTATCACTCGATCAGCATATATTTAAGGTGCACATTGCAATTTGAAAACTTAATATTTGGACAGCTTTAAATATGGAAAATCAACAGAAAAACGATGCTAGCGCTCTTTGCGGAGATTTTTCGAATTAATTTTGTGATGTGTAGCATCTTAATTTTTGCAATTCAAAAAATAAAAATTTATGACAAAATTTCTTACTTTTTTGCTTCTATCATGCGTGTCGTTATCTACCGTAAAATTCGGTAATCTTGAAGTATTTACTATGTCCTGTTCAACTTTTATAGAATTTTGAAAATCTACAATATTTTGTGGACACGTTTTACAGGCATACCCCACACTTACGACAGGTTAGCTTCCAGACCACTGCCATAACTCGAAAACCGTCACAACTCGAAGCAAGTTCAGGCATTTTGGTAAGTGCGTAGTGTCATTATTCGCGGATATGTCTGTATATGCATTAAAGTACATTGTGTTTCAGAAGTAATTGGGCAGTTAATGGACACTCAGTAGTCACTACATTTTATTGTTGGTTGTGGCTGTTATAACGTTCTTTCAGCGACCAAGTTATACGGGACATACATGTACAATAATGTCATGTGCAGTTCAAATCCATACTGTCACAGAAAACAAGCGGGCAAGAACAAGTTTGCAAACACAGAAAAAGCCACTAAGCCCCATACATGTCATGGCAGCACCCCCTTTCTCAGCATATTGAACAGGATCTGCAGTATCCAATGCCCCGCATCTCCCTTGGGCTGCTCCCAATAGCAGTGCAGTCTTACAGCCTCAGTACACCTGAAGTCCCAACGAAACCCGCAGCTTGGGCCCAGATCTGGGTCATGCCTCGTTTCTCAACAAAAAACCATGGGATGAGATGGTTGTCTCCAATCTGCGAGTGTTTGAGGTCCACCAATGCCTGCCGAGAAACCGTATTACTAGAGGACCACTCCGCCATCGTACACGGTGTGCCACAACTTGTTCCCCTGCTCAGCCATGCACAAGGCAAAATGATCCACCAACACCTCCCTCAGATGATACAATAGGTTGCTCTGTCCGGAACTGCCTGAGGTGCCAAGTCCCCACTACATGCGGCCAACCTGGCCTCCTTATCCACAGCTTTATTACCACGTATATACCCACATGGCTTTGAACCCAGCAAAAACCAACCATGGGATCCATTGCACTACTGGGCGAACAGGAGAAAAAGACTGAATATTGTCCGGTATGTACTACAAGAGTTTGTGGTTACCAGGCTGTTACTGGGCAAAGAACAACAAACCGAAGAGCCTCATAGACTGCGAACATCTCAGCGATATACATTGGCTAAAACTCCACCTATACCACTGATCAGTGCCCTACCCTTTCCGCGCTTTTGAAACTGTCTGTAAAAATGTCTAACCAGAAAACCACGCCAGCATGCAGTTGACAGAACTGTTAAAATACTTGCCATGGCAAGTAGCCTATTGCAATAGTTCTGTTGTGGAGCCCATTGGAATTGGTTCCCTAGGGAACCAACGACAATGGGCTCCACAGGAGGTAGAGGCAACTTAGCCTCTCTTCCCTGCCACGTAGCTCTCGGTCTGAATTCATAGGTTGGATAGCCTATGTTTCTGTTTTTATTTATTTTGTTATCGATTTTAAATAATTGTGCACTTTTAAAAAATTTCACTTCTTAAAATACTGTATTTTAAAAGAAAGTGTTGCACTTCATAAAGGTTTTACTTAAACCAGGTTAGCACAACTTGGTTGAGGGTGATCGAGCCATACATGGCTTGTCACCCTCAACACTTAATTGCTGCCCGTGACAAATTCTTTGGAGGTAATATAAATTACCTATAAATAATCTGCCACAGGCTGCAAGTGTAAGTTTTTTGGTGATTCTTTATTTGAGGTAATTAATTAAACAAATATATTTTAGCTATTTTTATTTAAATACGATGTGACCCAAGTGAGTGACAAAGGCGAGCGCAGCGAGGGAAATTTGTTTTAAAAAGTTTTTGGGTTTATTTAATTCTAGCGAGCGAAGCAAACAATAAAAATTAACAGCATGTTTTCATAGCACAGTGAGCAGTGGCTCACACATTTTATTTTCATTTTAAAATAACAAAAATTAGCTTTTGAAAGGGGGCAAGTGCGTTCTTAATTGCCACATCTCTGGGTACCCATTGGCTTGGCCAATAAAATGTAACTTTCAACTGTAGTTGTGGGCTATAAGGCAAGACCCAGATGGCCGCATGTGGCCCGCGGGCCGCGTGTTGTGCAAGGTTCACTTAAAATACTTCGACATTTTGTCATAGTGTTTTGATACATGGTATGTTTCAAAACACTATGATTTTGTAGAATTGGAACAGAAAATTTTGATTTACGATCGTACACGATTGTTCCAAATTACATTAAAAAAATCCCCACCTCATAGTCCATAAAATTTCCTGAACTTTGACATTTTCATAGACTTTTAATTCCTTATTATTGTTATGCATGTTATACAGTGGCCACTGCTCATTGTGCTATTAAAACATATATGCTGTTAATTTTCATTGTTTGCTTCGCTCGCTAGAATTTATAAACCCAAAAACTTTTTTAAAAACTTTCCCTCCCTGCGCTCGCCTTTGTCATTCACTTGGGTCACCCCCGCATTTCAATAAAAATAGCTAAATTATATTTGTTTGCAAACATTGTTTGTGCTTTATTATTGTAATAAAATGTATACGTGTACTACTCAATTTCTAATTGGTTGATATTTGGTTTGACGCTCACCACAAGGGCGGAGCAAACGAAAAGTTTGCTCCGCACTTATATGAGCATCATCAACTTTTAATTGGTTTGTTATTTGGTCTAATGTCACATGCCCCGCCCTTTATCAATTTCTAATTGGTTGATATTTGGTCTGACGCTCATAAAAGGGCCGGGCAAACGACTGTATCTTCCTGTCATTACAAGCCTGTATTTGGAATAGGCAATTAGAAAACGGGATAAACAGACGTTTGCTCCGCCCTTTTTATGACAAACGGCAACTTCTTATTGGTTGGTTAAGTAGTCTGACGTCACATGCTCCGCCCTTTTCAACGTCGAACCACACAAACCAATTAGAAGTTGTTGGTCGTCATAAAAAGGGCGGAGCCAACTTGTGTTCGTCCCGATTTCTAAATGCCTGTATCTTTCTGCTGATGCCTAGTTCTCACAACCTTCTTGTAGCTCGGGCTAAAATAGCCTTGGCTAAACGACTGTGTTCACATGTGAGCAGCTACATATGGGCTTCATGACCTGCCTTAAAGGTGGCGCTCACTACAGCATATTTATTTCATTTTTACAAATTTGGCACTGGCCATTGTGTGGACATTGTGCTGTGTACAGCCTGCATAATGTATACATAATTGGAGGGAAAATGGCTGATATTGTCCATACCAACAAAACTGAATTGCATGAGTCTTCATTGAACACACTAAATGCAACATATTTTAATTGTAGGTAGGTTGATGATTTAGAGTTTATGGAAATAAGTAATTATTAAATAAAGATCAATTGATAATTTTAAATTATTTTAATAAATTAACAAATAGACTGAAACATCTAACAATGGAAATAGAAAATGAATGACGCCATTTTCTATTCAGAATTATGACCACCAGGTGGCGTACAATCAAGTTAACTTTGTTTTGCATTCACACTAAATAATGTGTAGGCTACATATGGGTAACCAAGACTACCTAACCACAGCTAACATTTGACATTGACCACCATCTAGTGTGTGTTCTCACAACCCTTATACATCGGCTAAGTCCTTAGCCTGAGCTACATGAAGGTTGTGCGAACTAGGCACGATAGTCATTATAGTCATATAGGTTATGTTGTTAGGTTACACAATAGATGACGCTGCGAAATGTATGAAGACGACTCCAAGCTGCCTATTGCTAGTGATTATCATTGCACTGAACTGTAAAGGCTTCCGTACCAGCTGGCTAAATATTCTGTTTTTTTTGTATAGGTTTTGATTCTGTACTCTGAAGGGCAGTTAATACTGCTGGAGTTGACGCCTTTAGGTTCTTTCCTTTTCTTTCTGTCGGTTATTAGATCGGAGGTGTGGTATTTTTTTCGTGTGTGGTGTTCAGGTTGACGTCACGAGGTGCAAATTTTTCACTTCGAGATTATTGAAAAATGTCGCGTGTCGTCGAAGGAAATAAGAAATTAATGTTTAAAATAGTGTTAACTGGCGGTAAGTAGCACACATTGATGTTTTTAATGTTATGTTTCGTGTTGTGATACTTTTATCTTGAGGTACTCTCGGCCATGTGCTTTTGTTTCGCCTTTCATTTAGGAACGAAACTGAAAATATATCAATGGAGACTTGCTACTGTGGGGAGAAAAAGAAAAGTGTTGTAACCGGTAACACCGGATGTTTTTCCAATTCGTTCTATATTCGTGTTGATGTTAAATTCGTTATACTATTAGCAATTTACGGTTTTAACCAAAAGAGTTGACGCATGCGTAGTTGGCTATGTATAGATCGACTACGTCATATTGTCGTTAGAGGTGGGAGCCGACGGGGAAAATGGAATCGGCGGCAGCGGCGTGGAACCCGCACTGTTCAAAATTCGGCGTGGCGTGGTTTAATTGCATTAATAATAGTGTTGTAAAGGGTAGTACACACCGGGATACATTGTTGCTTAGCTGAATCGGGTCTGTTGCGATTCTGTCCCGCAACAATGTTGAAATGTTGCGGGGCTGAATCGCAGCAGCTCAGATTCATGTTTTTTGAGTCCCGTCGAAATGGGAAACATTTCAACGTTGTTGTGGGACATTTCACGGTGTGGACGTCTTTTTCAGTGGTCCACGTCGTTGTTTAAGTCTAGTACTAGACTTAAAAAAAAGATGTGGTCCACTGAAAATATTGTTAAACTAATTGATGACCTTCTGTATAAATTATGTTTGTGGGACGTTATGGTCTTCTGACTACAATGGTAACTAAAAGAAATGAAATTTAGAAATCCTGCCCCCATCTTCCCATTTCAGGGTGTCCAAAAGGCTTAAACCGAATGTGCTCTCAGCTGAGAACAGCTTGTGTGCCGACCACTGTTTCTGCTTTATTTGCCCCTCTTTATGAATCACCGTGTATGTCCATATTGCAAGGGCCACTTCCGCTGGTGATATTTAGATGGCGAAAGCAAGAAGGAGGAGGAAACACTTGAGTGTAGGTGTGGACACAGAACAATGTTGCTGGTCTGAATCGCATCAGTTGCGATTCTGCCCACCAACGTTGAATTGGAGCAGTCCCGCAACAATGTATCGCAACAAATAATCTGGTGTGTACTAGGCTTAAAAATTCAAGATTGTAAATATCGTATCGTTCCATGCTGATATCGAAATTGTAACGAAATGTTCCAAAGCTTTCACGGAGCCTTCATCTAGCTTTTTGGGGCCCTGGGATTGAGGTCTTTCTGGGGGACCTTTTAAGTGGCTACATACAGTAGTAAAATTACTTCGAGAAAATCTTCGCAAAGAGCGCTAGCATCGTTTTTCTATATTGAATCCATAGACCCCAATGTTAAAGAAAAAACGTTAATTTTTAAAATACACAGTTGCGGCAATATGTTTATTTTTCATATTTAGTTTTTCAATATTAAGTTTTTGAAGAGCAATGTGCACCTTAAATATATGCTGATCGAGTGATAGAATGACAAAAAATTGGTGAATGCGGTTATATTTTCAAAAACTATTTCAAAATCGCGAATTTTTAACTCTTTATGTTAAACTTCATTGAGTACGCGCTCGTAAGAAAAAAAAACATCCATTAAAATGTTGGTAAAAAAATACTTAAAAATAATTTGTAAAAACCACAATTAAACCACAGTGAAGCCAACACATTGGCGCACGTGCTGATTTTTTTTTCTATTAATTTTTTTTTAAATTAATTTTAGGTATTTTTCTTATTTGGGCGTTTCATTTGGAGTTTCATAAGAGTTATAAATTCGCGATTTTGAAATAGTTTTTAAAAATATAACCGCACTTACCAATTTTTTATCATTCTATCACTCGATCAGCATATATTTAAGGTGCACATTGCACTTTGAAAACTTAAAATTGGACAACTTTAAATATGAAAAATAAACATTGCCGCCGCGACTGTGTATTTTAAAAATTAACGTTTTTTCTTTAACATTGGGTCTATGGGCTCAATAGAAAAACGATGCTAGCGCTCTTTGCGGAGATTTTTCAAAGTAATTTAGTGATGTTAGCCTCTTAAATCAGTGTCCAAGTTTTTCAAATTCGCGTTTTATTTAGGACTACATCCTGATGAAATACATGTTATTAAACATGCCATAAACACTGCATATTTATTATAAGTATATTTAAAAAGTCGACAGAGCCGAGATGCGAATGTTAAATGTTAAGAGCCTTAGATACAACGTTTAATTCAAAATTTCTCCGAATGTAGGCGCAGTGATCGTTTTTGATTTAAATACATTTTTTTCACGGTTTTTTCTCGAGGTAATAATTAATAGAAAAGTAATTTTTCGTGCTAAGCTTATAAAAAGGAAACATCGTGAAGCCAATAGATCAATGCACGTGATATATTTGTTTTGTTATTTTTCTAAGTGGTTTTTAACGAGAGTTCTTCAAATGTTTGTGGGACGGTTTTTTCGCCCTATGGGATTTAACATACAGTTAAAAAAAACGAACGATTTTGAGCCTTGTTTAAAAATAGAAGGACCTTTTAAACATTTATATAAAAAGCGAGCACTTAAAAAAGAATACATTGTGAAAGAATGAGAAATATATTGCAAAATAGCAAAAGAACAATCACTATTGATTTGATTGTAAGCGTGTAAAAAAAGTCTCAGAAGTTGATAATTAAATCATGATTACGACAGACTTATTATTATGAAAATTCTACAGTCAGTCTGTTGTTAGAACTTTAAACGGGTAGACATTTCGACACCATTTAGTAATGGTGTCGAAATGTCTACCGTTTAAAAAAAACCCTGACGGCAGCTGCCAAAAACATACAGGGGAGGGGGGGGCATTAAACCGTAGCCTCCTTATATTATACATAAGGTGGTATATGGTTAAGCTGCTTTCCGGAAACGTTGTTTCAGCAACGTGATATGGATGGCGCTCGCATAGTTAAAAACAGGGTGACAGTGATTTAAATCACATTGATTTAAATCATGATTTAAATCAAATAATTTTTTTTAAAAAAATATTCACATTTATTTCAACATTTAAATTATACAATAAAAATAAAACAGTTCCTGGCATTTTTCTCTATGTTTATAAAATATAGTCCGGTGGTAGGCCTTTCATTAATGCATTATTTTTTTGGAAGATATGCTTGAGGAAGTATCTCCGAATTGACTGGTGGAAAAATCATTAAAGAGATATACATTACTAAGGCAACCCAAAAGCATATATAGCATATAAAGCATAAAGTAGAAAATGATCATGGGTTGCCATGTAAAGTGATATAAGAACACTTTAGAATGTAAAAAATATAATTTATGCATGAATTAAAAATCATATAAAGCATATAAAGCATATTTTAATGTAAATAACATTTTTTGGCATATTTTCAATATGTCAGCATAAAAAGCATATTATCCACCAAACTCTTGAAATAAAAAATCTCCTTTTTATCTATACTTATTTTTGGACAAATTGAATGTAGGTCACAACTTGATATGCCTATGGAATTTGGTTCTTTTGTTCTGTAGTCTGTTACATCCTGTTTGATAGCTTAGGCTTGTTTGGTTACACCCTCACTAGTTTTGTACCTTCCCAGATGGATTAGTTTATATTTTAAATTCATTGGCATTTTTATGTTTATGTGGTCAGTGTGCCTTGATCAGTAAGTCTGTATATCATATATTCAAGTTTCTAAGTATTTCACTTGACAAAAATGCCAAAAATTGGAGTTACTGCAACATCTCGCAAAGTAGAGTTCCCCAGTGATGGGTTTTCTGTTGAAAATAACAGATTGTGGTGCAATTATTGTTCAGTAAATGTTGATTTTGTCAAAAAATCAAGTGTGAAGCAACATGTGTTAACTGCTGGACATATCAGAGCCAAAGGTAATAGATCTCAACAGCCAAACATAGGGAATGCCCTATTGCCTCTTACTAAAGTGACTAAGTGGGAAGGAATGGTTTCTGCATTTTGCAATGCTGGGGTTCCTTTGCACATCTTCAGGAATGAGCATGTACGGAAATGGATGAGCCAATATGTAGTTATGGAAAAAGGTGAAAAACTGCCAAGTGAAAATACTTTTCGGAGACTGCTTCCTTCACTTTCGGAAAAAGATAAAGACTCTACTATGGAATTGTGTAAAGACAGGGACGTGGTTATGGAGATTGACGAATCTCAGGATATTAAAAACAGAAAAATTGTGAATATTTTAATAAATGCATCAGGATCACAAGATAAGGCTCGTTTAATTTCATCCAAAATTGTTGATAGGTGCAATGCAGATATCATAGTGGAGCTTACACTTCAAACATTGGAAGAAATTGGTGTAAAAAGAAATAAATTTGTTGGTTTTATAACCGATAATGCACCTTACATGATGGCTGCAGCACGCAGGTTAGCAGCAGTGTGCCCTAGAATGATTCACTCAACTTGTTGGGCTCACATTCTTCATTTGCAAGCTGAAGAAGTTCGGGCTCAGACAAGACATTAGATAGATATGTAGCTTGTGTTAAAAGTGCACTGATTAAGGCACCCTCAAGGAGACAGTTATTGCAGGATTGTCTGCGGGAGGCAGGGAAGACGATTGAACTCCCCCCTGTTCCAGTAATCACACGTTGGGGCACGTGGCTTGATGCCGTAGCATACCACTGGCATAACTTTGAAGAAGTGAAAGTGTGGATTTTTCAAGAAGAGGATACCAGTGCAGCCATTAGTGAATTGAAGGAGCTAGTAAATGACAGACTTCTTAATGAAGAGATTCTAAGAGTAGCACCAATTGCAACTGACCTATGCAAAGCTGTGAAGAAAATGGAGGCCAGAAAAACAGTTGCCAGTGATGTTTGGATTACTCTTCAAACAATAGTGCAATTGCTTGATAGGGCAGGAGTTTCCAGTTTGAAATTAACTTCATACATGCAGGGACGGCACCCAGCAACAGGATTTTGGAGGGAGGTACAAAAACTTGATCCCAATCGAAGTAACAGTATGAGGGAAATACCACAAGAACTGAGAATATTTTCAGAAGCAAACATAGCAGAAGGTGAAATTGCATGTTGCAATGCAATCTTCATGAATCCAGATAAGGAGATGTGCAATGACACATTGCAATTTTGGAAGCTTGCAGCAAAAGACATGCCTACATTGAGTGCTCTTGCTATGAAAGCACTGACATTTCCATGTAGCAGTGCAGAGGTTGAAAGAAGTTTTTCAGTTTTAAACAGAATTCTGAAACCGGAAAGGTCAAGCTTCACAGAGACAAACTTGGACATTCACATACGATTGGCATTCAATGATGGAGACAATGTGTAGTTTTTCTTAAATAAAGCAACATTTTCAAAATAAAAGGGTTTGTATGTGTAAATGTAAAAGATGATTTTAAAGCATATAAAGCATATTTTTGATACATGAAAAGCATATTTTGTCAAGTTTTTTAAGCATATTTGAGTTGCCTTATACATTACATATAAATAGCAGTAGTAATCTATTTAAGAGCCTCAGAGGTAAACTGTTTTAAGTCACCAAACCTAAATTTTACAGTGGAGTTGTTTGAAAGTTTTTCTCTTCATTGATGGAATAGGACTTAACATGGTATACCACCATCTAGCGGTCGATGTCTAAAACCGTGGACTTAACACTGTTTACTACCGATAGAACTTGACAAGCTGTTTTAAAAAACACGAATTTTACATCTTATGAAGATGTAAAAATCGTGTTCTTTTTAACAAAAGTGACTTAACCCTGTTTACCTCTTGAGGCACTGATTTGCTTTGGGAACTGAAAAGACTGCAAAGCTGGTGTTTATATGTTCAGAATATTAAATTAAAAGTGATTGAAACTTATTATTTTCAAATTTGAATGTTTATTAACATTTTTTTCTTATTTTGCAATTGTTTTACTAACACTTAACATTTAACAATGTTGTTATTACTCATTTTTGCAAACATCATCATAAAAAATTTAATATTTCACATAAATGAAAAAAAAAAAAAAAGAAATCTGATTTAAATCAAAAAAATCTGGTTTAAATGAACAAAATGGCCACACTGGTTAAAAATGTGTATCGCTAAGTTAGTACAAAGTATAATTAACGTCTTAATTAAAATATAAAAGGTATGTCATGATTAAGGATACAGAAATTAGATTGCCTAGGCAATCTCTGCAAAACAACCAACCTGCTAGTAAATCTGCAAAATTCAACGCCTAAAACATATTGAATTTTGCAAATTCACTAGCAGGTTAGTTGTTGTGCAGATGGCCTAGGCGATCTGTAGATTGGTAGTAACATATACTGTATATAGGGAGGCCATTGTTAAACGACAGACTTTCTCGTTAAAGCATTTCCTGTGACTGGCGAATACAGGCAAATGTACCCAGCACTAAAATTTCGTTTGCCCCGCCCTTTTATGACATCAGACCAAGTAAGAAACCAATTAGAAATTGATGGCAATCAAAAAAGGGCGGGGAAAACGAAATTTTAGTGCTGGGCACACTTGCCTTTCTGACGAATCTACTATCATAAACCACACAAGCATGTAAAGACAGGGACATACAGTCGTTTGCCCCGCCTTTTTATGAGTGTCAGTACAAGTATCAACTATTTGAAAATTGAAAAGGGCGGGGCATGTGACGTCAGACCGACCACATAATAAACCAATTAAAGTGAAAGAGGAGAAAGTGGAGACGGTGACGTTTATGTCCTTCGCCAAGAATGGTTGGTGATCCATGACGCTCGTAGCCGCGGCACTTATTCTGGCACGAATCATTGCATTTTAAAGTTACTAAACAGTTATTTTTAGGTACCATAATATTAGAAGCAACAAAATGTTTTCAAATTTGGTTACAAACAATTGAAAATCAATTTTCAAATTGTTAAAACCTTTATTTTAAAATGTTCACACAGGGCAAAATGGATAAGACGAAAAATTGAAAAACACGAAATATATTTTTCTTTCCGTGTCTAATACCACAGAATAAGGAGAATAACAGAAGGGAAACTGAGCAAACTTGTGACAGAATGTTTTTGCGCATTGAAATGTATTCCTTTCACATACACAATAATACATTACACAATGGTGGCTATCAAATAACCGGTTAAAAACGCCATTTTGAAATGTATTACTTTCACATGCGCAGTAATACATTCCACAGTGGCAGCTATCAAGTAACCGATTAAAATAAGAGAAGCTTTCAGTCCAAGGTCATGAAATTCCGTCACAGCAACTTCAAAGGCGCCATTCCGACGTGCTTCAAGGTTTCTGCAGCGTTATTCCAGGAAGAAGAACGATAGATAGAAAGACACTCACACAGAGACACAGACCTGGCAAAATATTATATATATAATATCCCAGGTCTGTGTGTGTGTGTGTGTGTGTGTGTGTGTGTGTGTGGAGTAATGCTGTACAAAACCCTTGAAGCACATCGGAATTTATATAAATTTAAATAAATGAAGAAATGAACAGCTTTTTTTCTCAAGGTCAACTATATGTTGCACCCTTTCCATCCAAGAACCCCATGATATTAAATTGGAGAGGGGAAAAGGTTGGAAAGTGTAGAAGGGGGAGAGAGAGAGAGAAACGTGGATGGTTGATAAAAGCAGGAGGGGGTGGCTGAAATTCAAATGAAAGGAGTAAAAAAAGGAACAAATGACGTGCATGAGCACACCAGAGAAAATGAAAAGCTCATTTTCTCTTTCAAATATAAAAAGGGGAGGGGATAATAGTAGCAAAATTAAACTAGAATTTATCACAGGCAATTGTGCCTAGCATTAGAATTTCTTTTGCTTAGCTGTTTTATGAACATCATCAATTTCTAATTGATTTGTTACTTGGTCTGACGTCATAAAAGGGCGGAGGAAAAGAAATTCTAAGGCAGGACACAATTGCCTGTGAATTTGGCTCCCGTCATTTATGACGGGTTACCCCACTAATTATATACATATTAAGCCAAGTCTGTCTGTCTATAAGTAACGCTGGAAGAACAAGGACAAAAACCTTTAAGCAAACACATGTGAGGGCGGTACGGGAGAAGGAAACATCCTTCATTTAGTAACCTTCAGAATTTGAATAAAATAGTTAGACTAGAATGTCCCGTCATACATCACGTGACACGGGTTAGCCCCGTCAATTATGACGGTTTACCCCACTAGTATATATAATAATATCCCAGGTCTGTGGGTCTATCTGTCTCTGAAGTAACGCTGTACAACCATTGAAGCACATCGGAATTTATATAAATTTAAATGAACGGCTTTTTTTCTCAAGGTCAACTATATGTTGCACACTCCCCATCCAAGAACCCCATGATATTAAATTGGAGAGGGGAAAATGTTGGAAAGTGTAGAGGAGGAGAGAGAAACGTGGAGGGAGGAAAAAAGGGGGAAGGGGTGACTGAAATTGAAATGAAAGGAGTAAAATAGGAACAAACGACGCGCATGCGCACAATTGCCTGTGAATTTTGCTACCGTCATTTACGACGGGTTACCCCACTAGTTATATATATTAAGCCCCGGCTGTATTTCTGTGTTTACCTCCGTTTGTCTATGAGTAACGCTGTACAAACAATTAAATACAAAAACCTTGAACTACGTCCGAATTTATATAAATTTAAATGAATAAATGAACCGCTTTTTTTCTCAAGGTCAACTATATGTTGCACTCTTCCCATCCAAGAACCCCATGATATTAAATTAGAAAGGGGAAAAGGTTGAAAAGGGTAGGGGGAGAGAGAGAAACGTGGAGGGGCAAAAAGTGGGAGGGGTGACTGAAATTGAAATGAAAAGAGTAAAAAAGGAGCACACACCAGAGAAAATGAAACGCTCATTTTCTCTTTCAAATATAAAAAAGGGGAGGAAATACTAGTAGCAAAATTAAACTAGAATTTATCACAGGCAATTGTGCCCAGCATTAGAATTTCTTTTGCTCCGCCCTTTTATATATATATATATATATATATATAATATCCATTTTGCTTCACCCCTTACAGCACCACTGCAGTGGTTTATGCTATTCCCAAGAGGCAATTTTTGTAAAAAAAATTGTGCAAAAATGGTTAGCAAATGTTTTTTTTTGGAAATAACATTACGAAAAAATTGAAATTGTTTTGAAAACTAGAATGGTAAATTATTTTAAGTTTTTTTTAATGACAATATCTTAAACAATATACATTTTATAGCAGTTTGAAACTGAGTCAAAGCGAAAAAGTAGGGCCTGCCAAAAGAGGGCGCGCGAAATAATGTCATTAGTGGGAGGAAAAAATGATTACACATAGACTCTAGCTTATAAGGGGTGAAGATTTATATCCTCTCTTATAGTATCCTTGTCTAATACCTTGTACAAACATGAGTATAATGAATTCAAATTAAATGTATTTAGGTGTATTATACAGAATCCAGTTAAGAACATGAACCAAATAAAAATTGATTTTATTATTATTTTAAATGGGAAATACTAAATCAATATTTTGTCAATTTTTTATATATTATATCGAAGTATTAGAGAGTTAGCAAAATTTCCTACGAAATTATTTTATTTACGAAATGATAGTGTTGTTTTGGGTAATAGTAGTGTTCTTAATGTTGTAATAACTAACCTTCCCCTTATGATATCTAATGTTAAGGTTTCTGAGGGAATTAGTGACCATCACATTGTAACTTGTGATTTCAATGTTAATGTTAGAAGTACTGTTAAAGCCATAAGGCAGGTTAGTCTTTATAACAAATGTAACTGGGATGGGTTTAAGTTGCATATGCAGCAAAATCTTGAGAACTTAAAAAATAATTTTAATCAGCATGATGTTGATGAAAATTGGGCAATTTTTCACTTGTTACTGATGGGAGGGGTCTCGAAGTTTGTTCCATTAAAGAGAGTCCGGGATGCCTCAACACCAGCATGGTATACACCATGTGTTAAAAAGGCTCTTCGTAAGCAGCGATTATGGAGACATAGATACAGAGGTAATTCAAGTTTATTGAATGCAAATGGTTTGCATATTGCTCGTGCAAATGCTAAAAAAGAACTGGCATTGGCCCATAAAGATTTTAAAACTAATAAACTCAGTAAATGGCTGCAAGAAGATCCAAAGCTGTTTTGGAGGTATATCAAGCATTCTCGGGCTGGTGAGTACTCGATTCCAGCTCTTGTTGGGGAAAATGGAGAACTAATATCACACCCAGAATTGAAAGCTTCTTTGTTGAATGAACAATACAGGAGTGTTTTACAGCAGATGAAAATACTACACCTAATGTTTTTCAGTCTAGAACAATGCATTCTTTGGGGGATATTATTGTTAATACCGAGGGCATTATCAAGCAACTATTGACCCTTAATAAAAATAAAAGTGGGGGGCCAGATGGAATTCATGCAGTATTTCTTATAAAATTAGCTAGGGAATTGGTACCATTTCTTCAGCTAATTTATCAGCAGTCTTTGGAGCAAGGGGTTGTTCCAAGTATGTGGAAATTAGCAACTGTTACCCCAATATTTAAGTCAGGTAATAAGTCCGAAGCTGCAAACTATAGGCCTGTATCTCTAACTTTAGTGGTTTGTAAAATTCTTCAGCATATATACTCTGGCTGCATTAAGTTTCTCAAATCTCACAATCTCATTTCTGATAACCAACATGGTTTCCTGAGAGGGCACTCTTGTGAGACTCAACTTATTCTGGTAGTGGATGACCTCCAGAAAAGTTTAGACAATGGTAAACAGGTTGACATGGTGTCTCGTGACTTTTGTAAGGCATTTGACACTTTTACATTCAAAACTTCTGGCAAAAGTTGCAGCATATGGGTTGGGGGCAGGTAACCAAATGGGTAACTTCTTTTTTAAGTGACAGGAAACAAAGGGTAGTTGTAAATGGGTCTCACTCAGAGTGGTTGGCTGTTAAATCTGGTCTACCCCAGGGTAGTGTGCTGGGTCCTCTTTTGTTTCTGATATTTATTAATGACCTCAGCAGTACAGTTGGCAGCAACTGTAGACTATTTGCTGATGATACCCTAATTTACAAAGAGGTTGATGGTATCCAAGACTGTGAAACATTAGCTCTAGACTTGAAGGCAATTGAGGATAGTGTAATACATGGCAACTTCAGTTGAATGAGGGGAAGTGTAGTGTTATGACTCATGAGGCTAACTCAGGGTAGAAATTCAATTGTGTTCAATTATAGTATGAATGACACTATTCTTCGGAGTGTAAAGTGTTATAAGTACTTGGGGGTTACAATGACAGATGACCTTTCTTGGAAGTAACACATTGATCGTGTTACTGGGAAAGCTCTACAAATCCTTTGTTTTAGTCAAAGGACATTGGGCACCTGCCCAGCACAAGTTAAAACTATTGCCTATCAAGCATTGGTTCGGTCTCATCTAAAGTATTGCTGCAGTATATGGAATCCTCACTCTGTCACACAGACACACACACACACACTCATTCAGTTGAAATGGTTCAGCATAAGGCCGCTAGGTCAGATAGTGTCACTGAGATGCTGTCAGTGCTACAATGGCATAGTTTGGCACATCGCAGGGCTGAGTTAAG
Source organism: Brachycybe producta (assembly GCA_036925085.1). Classification (NCBI taxonomy): domain Eukaryota; kingdom Metazoa; phylum Arthropoda; class Diplopoda; order Playtdesmida; family Andrognathidae; genus Brachycybe; species Brachycybe producta. Next base: position 1,958,654 of record JAUPFP010000020.1, read on the forward strand.
TTTGAAATTGTTTGGAAAGATTACATGGGGTGATTGTCCTAAACCGCAGTCCAGTGATATTTATAAAACACTATACATGGGCAGGGCTGACCACTCTAAGAAAATTGAGGAGATTTTTGCTATGACAGATTCATATTATTGGTCTTTTTTCCTTGAGTTATAAGACAATGGAACTCTTTTTCTGAGGCAGTGGTGAATGGGAATAATTTTGTTTTGTGGGATTGACATTTGTATATTCATTTTGTTTTTATATATGTGCAAGTATATGTGCTTGACAATGCTTAATGCTGCATGTGGACTTTTATGTCCCTCTACCATAGGCCTATTTGGCTGCTTGCAGAGTACTAATTGTAATTGTAATAGAATTTGACGTCAATTCCGCCTCAGTTTGTTGCAAAGTAAAGATTTCGTACAAAATGATCACTAAAATGACGGAGTTATTGAATAATTTCATAGTTGGATTTCATAGAAACGAAATAATCGCGCATGCGCGGAAGCATTGTAACACCGTTTGAGAAACTTGAAAACGACGCCATTTTTTCACTGCTTCGATGGAAACGGGGTCGATTCTTAAAGAATAACTATCCCTGCATGGAAGGTTTACGATTAAAATAAGAATAATAAGTGTATAGAACAAAAAAAATTAACAAATCTACGTTTAGCAGCATTTAATTAGAAAAAAATAACCACACAAATAAGGCGATCGATTTTGCCTACGTTTTCGTTTTGTGGTTGCTTCGCTAACTACCTTCAAATTACGAAATCGAAACGAAAACGAAATCACTTAATTTAAATATATAAATTTTGTCTAACTTAATTTAGTACGAAATTTCGCTAACTCTCTATTAACTCAATATTTTGAGATTATTAACTGAATAAATTGAATTCGATATATTGTTTGTTTGCCCTTCACAGGGCTCTGTAGAACACTATTATTATTTAAATGCATTTAAATTATCAGGTATTACTATAGGTATTAGAATAGCATAAAAATTCTTTTAACATAAAATTTGTTTATGGTGGCTTGTACCTAGTACACACCTGATAATTTAAATGCATTTAAATAATAAATGTGTTCTACAGAGCCCTGTGAAGGGCAATCAAACAATATATCGAATTCAATTTATTCAGTTAATAATCTCAAAATATTGATTTAATACTTACTGTAAATATAATATATAAGCTATTGACGAAATATTGATTTAGTATTTCCAATTTAAAATATTAATAATAAAATTAATTTTTATTTAATTCATGTTCTTAACTGGATTCCGTATAATTCACCTAAACATTGAATTTGAATTCATTTAAACCATGTGTATTAGGTGGCTTTATAGATATTTAATTTTATTTTGTCTCATTGGACGGAGTCACTGCAGTGGCTAATGCTGTGCTCCACAGACGTTTTTTGTAAAACTTGGATGCACAAATGTCAAGCGAACGTTTTGTTTAAAAACATGATGAAAAAATTGAAATAGTTTTCAAAACTAGTATGATAAGATTATGTTAAAAGAAATTTTCATGGCAGGCAATATTTTAAAAAATGAACATTTTATACCAGTTTGAAAATGAAATTAACATTGTCTTCATCTACAGAGCTCTGTAAAGGACATACGTATTTTTTTAAAAAAATCTTGGCATTTCAACTTTAATCTCGACATTTCGACTTTTTCCAGAATCTCGACACGTCGATTTTTTTTATAAAACTCGACAGGTCGACTTTATTCTCAACATGTCGACTTTAAGTCTTTTTTATTCGACCATGTTAATTACGTCATGTTGTGCGCATCATACTCTAATAATTAAATTATTGCTGCTACAAGTGGGCGCTTGCAGTAATTTATTTGAGTATGGTGCGCGCAACATGGCTGCATAACAGAATTTGAAGTCGAAATGCCGAGATTCTGGAAAAAGTCGGAAATGTCGAGATTTAAAAAAAAAATGTTGCATGTCCTTTGCAGGGCTCCGTATTTATCACAAACTGTCATAAAAAGTTTATTTTTAAGGATATATCATCATGAAAAAAACTTTCAGCATTGGCACCGACAATTCTAGTTTCTTAAACGTTTAAATTTTTTTTTGAAAAACGTTTGCTTGAAAAATATAAATTTTCTTAAAATCGTGGGTTTTAGGGGACGATACCTCACTAGCGTTAGCCCAGTAGTATTTGCATTGAGCATGCGCATTGGTATCTTATCGTTTTATATAGGAAAGTGATGGCAAGTGGCAACTACGGTGCCCCTTGTAGGACATGGGAAACAATAAATTGAAAGAATGCTACACCAATGTGCTGACATAGTATCTCACTATTTTGAATTACTATTTCAATATATTGCCTTAGTATCTCAATATATGTACTTAGTATCTCAATATATTGACTTAGGTTAGGTTAGGTTTGGTTTGGTTAGCTAACTATACCTAACCTAACATCACCTAACCTAACCAAACCTAAGTCAATATATTGAGATAGTATCTCAGTATATTGAGATACTATCTCAATATATATCTCAATCTCCTTATATTGAGATAATATCTTAATACATTTGGATACTAAGTCAATATATTTAGTTAGTATCTCAATATATTGACTTAGTATCTCAATATATTGACTTAGTATCTCAATATATTGACTTAGTATCTCAATATATTGACTTAGTATCTCAATATATTGTCTTAGTATCTCAATATATTGACTTAGTATCTCAATATATTGACTTAGTATCTCAGTATATTGACTTAGTATCTCAGTATATTGACTTAGTATCTCAGTATATTGACTTAGTATCTCAGTATATTGACTTAGTATCTCAGTATATTGACTTAGTATCTCAGTATATTGACTTAGTATCTCAGTATATTGACTTAGTATCTCAGTATATTGACTTAGTATCTCAGTATATTGACTTAGTATCTCAGTATATTGACTTAGTATCTCAATATTTTGCCTTAGAATATTTTGACATATATATATTGACTTTAGGTTAGGTTAGGTTTGGTTTGGTTAGGTAACTATACCTAACCTAACCAAACCTAAGTCAATATTGATAGTATCTCAATATATTGACATACTAAGTCAATATATTGATACCTGCGCATAAAAAAGACAATTTAATTTAATTTTATTAATTTTAATTTAATTTTGTTAATTTTCGGGGACTTCCTAGGGCTCCTATAGTGACCGTCTCATTGGCAGTTTCCATTGGTGATCAATAGATGGCGCTGCTAACGCAAATCTGCAATCAGTTTCCTATATAAAACGATAAGATACCAAAGCGCATGCTCACTGCAAATACTACTAGGCTAACGCTAGTGACGATACCTCCCATAGAACATATGAGCCACATAGACGCGCCGTTTGGTGGGACAAAATATCTATAAAGCCACCTTAACACAAAATATTTATATATTTCAGTCTCTTCCATTTCGTTTTTAAAGGGTTTCCGTTGTATATTATTCTGAATCTAATTTCTATATTGTAGATTTCACCAACTGGTACTACGCTGACCAGTATCAAATTAGTGTATTTGGCACATTATGTAATATTCCTTGCCTGAATTGTTATTAAATTTATTTCTAAAATACAAAGACAATTTTTGGATCGTACAGTTTCACTTAGAAACAAATGCCTCAGTACCTAAAAACAGATTTCTGTTTCCAGGCTAATGTTGTAGATCCAAAAATTGCATGTCATGATGGCAATGAAAGAAATGAAGTGTTTTTAAACGCTGGCCTATTCATTTTTGGCTTCATTTGAAAAAGGTTTTTAGAAAAATATCCTCAGATACACCCAGGTCTGGCAACATCTTCAGAGACACAATGTTACCAGACAATTACTGATTTAAAATAAACTTTCGTGTTCAACTAAAAAACGTAGTTCTTTTCAACCTCTAGAAATTTCTTCTCAAAATATTCTCAAGACTTAACCCAGTGATTGGAAAAGTGATTTTTAAAATTTAAAATGTCATTAATATCACTAGTGACACAAGGAGGTCTTGTAAGTAGTGGTAGAAGTGGAGGTACTAAACTTAGGTTTGGCACCTGGAATATAGGGAGTTTGACAGAGAAGACTAGGGAGTTATCTAGTGTTCTAAAGGCTAGGAGGGTAAATGTTGCATGTCTGCAGGAGACAAGATGGAAAGGGGATAAATCCAGGGACATTGGGGATGGGTATAAATTAATTTATGCAAGTAGTGAGGAGGAAGAAATGGAGTGGGAATTGTCCTAGATCAGGAACTCAGACATAGTGTGGTTGAGGTTAGGCGGATAAATAGTAGGCTGTTAGTAGTAAAGGTAGTTTGGGGTGGCATTGTTATAAATGTAGTTAGTGCATATGGCCCCCAGGTTGGATTAAATACAGCCAGGAAGCTAGCATTCTGGGAACAGTTTGATGACCTAATGTTGGGCCTGAGTAGGAAGGAACGGGTCATAATTGGTGGGGACTTTAATGGACATGTAGGTAGAGGTAGGGAAGGGTATGAAGAGGTACATGGTGGGTGGGGCTATGGAGAGCGAAATAAAGAAGGGGAGAGTATCCTGGAGGCAGCAGTGGCACATAAGTTAATTTTAGCAAACACTATTCCAGAAGCGAGAGGAACATTTGATTACTTTTAAGAGCAGGGCAGGAGAATCCCAGATTGATCTCTTCATGATTCGGAGTGAGGATAGAAACGAGTGCAAGGATTGTAAAGTGATACCGAGTGAAAACTTAGCGGGACAACATAGGCTAGTAGTGTTAGACCTAAAACCTAGGGGTGCAAAACAGGTGGTCAGAAAGAGGAGAGACAGCAATTAGGTGGTGGGCATTACCAGACAAGGTGGCAAAGTTTAAGAAAATGGCAGGTAAGATAGCATGGGATTTAGATGGCACTGCAGGAGAGCTGTGGACAAGGGTAGCACAACAGATTCGTGATTGTGGAAACGAGGTACTAGGGACAGTACGAGTAGGGGGGTCTCGATTAGACAGAGAAACTTGGTGGTGGGATGAGGAGGTACAAATGGCAGTTAAAAAGAAGAAAGATGCTTTCAAGACTTGGTGGCACGATGGAAGCAGGGAGGCCCAGATAGAATACAAGCGTGCCAAGATAGAGGCCAAACAGCAGGTAGCCTTAGCAAAGCATAAGAAATATGCGGACATGTATGCCAAGTTAGGTACCAGAGCAGGAGAAATGGCAGTATATAGAATAGCTAGGGCTCGGGAGAATAAAGGCAGAGATATTGAAAAGGTGGTGAGTGTTAAGGATAATGGGGGCAAAGTATTGTGGGGTAGGGAGCCAGTACGGAACAGGTGGGGGGAATATTTTAGTAAGCTTATGAATGAGGGGGTAGAGCAGGAGCCTTCCACTGGAAGAAATAATGATAGAGAAGATGTGGAGCAGGTTAGGGCTGAGGAAATTGTTCAGGCATTGCAAAAAATGAAGCTAGGGAAGGCTTTAGGGCCAGATGGGATACCAGTAGAGGTGTGGAAGGTCTTGGGTAATGTTGCCATTTCCTGGCTCACAAAGTTATTCAATAGATTGGCTATGGGGGATAGAATGCCAGGTGCATGGCGGGACAGCTGGTTAGTGCCTATTTTGAAAGGGAAGGGTGACGTTCAGGAATGTGGGAACTATAGAGGTATTAAATTGATGAGTCATACGATGAAGCTTTGGGAGAGAGTAATTGAAGCTCGACTACGGGGTAAAACTGCAATTGGGGGAAGTCAGTTTGGGTTTATGCCAGGAAAATCCACAATGCACCCTATTTTTGCCGTAAGGCAAGTTATTGAGAAGTTTCGGGCTGCCAAGAAAGAGTTACACATGGTATTTATAGATCTAGAGAAAGCCTATGACAGAGTACCATGGACATTATTGTGGGAGGTCTTACAGAAGAAGGGGGTGGGTGAGAGTTATATAGATATGGTGAGGGACATGTATAGGGATGCACGGACAAGCGTTAAGACTGCCTGGGGGTTCTCTGACAGTTTTCGTGTTAGGATGGGTGTGCACCAGGGCTCAGCACTTAGTCCATATCTATTTATTTTGGTCCTGGATGAGGTACTGGCAGGGGTGAGGCAGGAGGTCCCCTGGTGTATGCTGTTTGCAGATGACATAGTCTTAGTTGGGGAATCCAAATTAGAACTCGAGATAAGGTTAGAGGAGACCAGGAATGCCTTGGAATCAAAGGGGTTGAAAATAAGTAGGGCAAAAACGGAGTACATGAAATTCCAGTGGGATGGGAGAGAACAGTTGAATGAGGGGATTAGACTTGGGGACAGTTTAATGCAGCAGGTGCATGACTTCAAATATTTAGGATCTGTGCTGCAAGATGATGGGAGCTTAGACATCACAAACCGGATAAAAGCAGGTTGGCATAGGTGGAGGCAGGCTAGTGGGGTTTTATGTGACAGGAAGTTACCTATAAAATTGAAGGGAAAGTTTTATAGAACAGTAGTCAGACCAGCTATGTTGTATGGGTCAGAATGTTGGGCAATCAAGAAGGTGCATGAGGATAGAATGCAGGTAGCTGAGATGAGAATGCTAAGGTTTATGAGTGGGGTGACCAGAAGGGATAGGATCAGAAATGATTTTATTAGGGGTAGTGTAGGGGTAACAAATATAGTAGAAAAGATGCAGGAAAATAGGCTGCGGTGGTTTGGGCATGTCCTCAGGAGTGGAGAAGATGGGCTGCTGAGACAGGCAATGAACTTAGACCTGGGAATAAAACGGGGTAGAGGAAGACCCAAGCAAACCTGGGATGTGGTAGTAAAACGGGATATGGTGGCATGTGGGGTCACTGGGGGCTTGGTGCAAAATCGGAACGAGTGGAGAGTTAGAACCAGCAAGGCCGACCCTGCTGCTTGCGGGATAAGGTACAGGAAATGATGATGATGATGAGTGACACCTGCAGGCTTCGCCCTCGACAAAAGGGAAACTTATTTGATGTTAAAGTTGGCGTGTGGGACATTTACCTTAAAGACACTTGCCCTAAAGGGACATTTACCCTAAAACCGCTTCTGTCCTAAAAGGACATTTGCCTTAATCAGTAGTATAAATTTACGTCATTTGGCATTTTTGCACACCTGCAGCGTGCAGAAATTGTTTAACGTACTCCACCGAAAGACCACTAAACTGTATGAAAAGAAAGTACAAAAAAGTGAGTTTAGGGCAAATGTCCTTTAGGACAAATGGTTTTAGGGCGAATGTCCCTTTAGGGCAAATGGTTTTAGGGCGAATGTCCCTTTAGGGCAAATGTCTATATCCCGTTAAAATGGTGGCTTATTTAGGAATACAGGCAGTTAGAATTAGAAATTGGGGAGAACTTCAGTTGGCTCCGCCCTTGTTATGACGACCGGCAACTTCTAATAGACTACATAACCAACCAATTAGAAGTGGCGTTCGTCATAACAAGGGCGGAGCCAACTGAAGTACTCCCCGATTTCTAACTGCCTGTTTTAGGGATTTGTCCAGTATAATCAAGAGAGCACAATCTAGCTTTTGATTTTGGGTAGGTGGTGATGTCATTTTCAATTGCGCACAGAAGGTCGCCATGTGATAGGCGGCAATGTCATTTGCTATTAATTTTCTAAAAAGAAAAAATTATGATTTAAATAAAAAACAGGTTTTAAACCAAAAAAAAAACGGGTTCATTTGGTTTTTTCCTACTCCTCATACTTTCGTCATGCAATGATCATCAACAGGCAATTAGAAATCGGGACACACAGAAGTTAGCTCCGCCCTTTTTTATGACAACTGGCAAGTTCTAATTGGTTGGTTATGTAGTCTGACGTCACATGCTCCGCGCTTGTCAACGTCGAACCACGTCCTACACAGGCAATTAGAAATCGGGACATCAGAAGTTGGCTCCGCCCTTTTTATGACGACCGGCAACTTGTAATTGGTTGGTTATACTACATACTACATAGCCAACCAATTAGAAGATGCCGGTCGTCGTAAAAGGGGCGTAGTCAACTTATGTATGTCCCGGTTTCTAATTGCCTGTTGATCATCATCATTTGACGAATCCTGCTATGTGTAGGCCGTAGAGGCAATTAGAAATCGGGACATACAGAGGTTGGCTCTGCCCCTTTTATGACAACCGGCAACTTCTAATTGGTTGGCTATGTAGTATAACCAACCAATTAGAAGTTGCCGGTCGTCATAAAAAGTGCGGAGCCAACTTCTGATGTCCCGATTTCTAATTGCCTGTGTAGGACGGGACTGGCTCACTACAGCTAACTGGGTCACTACAGCTACTAGGCTCACTACAGCTACTAGGGTCACTACAGCTACCAAAAAGAAAATGTAGACCTTTATTTCATCAAAAGGGTCACTACAGCTACCGAGGGTCACTACAGCTACCGAGGGTCACTACAGCTACCAAAAAATATAGGCCTTTTTATTTATCAATACGTTTAGTTTAGATTACATTCGGTTCATTTAGGTTTCATTAGGTTCGGTTAGGTTTCATTAGGTTCGGTTAGGTTTCATTAGGTTCGGTTAGGTTCGGTTAGGATCGGTTAGGATCGGTTAGGTTTGGTTAGGATCGGTTAGGTTTGGTTAGGATCGGTTAGGTTTGGTTAGGATCGGTTAGGTTTGGTTAGGATCGGTTAGGTTTGATTAGGATCGGTTAGGTTTGGTTAGGATCGGTTAGTATCGGTACTTTTTGGTTAGGATCGTTAAGGTAAGGTTCGGTAAGGTTTTATTAGGTAAGGTTAGGTTAGGGAGAAAGGGTTATTTTTTTAGCTGTAGTGAGGAGAAAGTGATAAAAAAAGATCTATATTTTGTCCCCCTATTTTTTGGTAGCTGTAGTGACCCTTTTGATGAACAAAAGGTCTATTAATTTTTTTGGTAGCTGTAGTGACCCAAGTAGCTGTTCTCCCCCTAGTAGCGCTTGTGAGCCTTGGTAGCTGTAGTGACCCCCAACCTGTAGGACGTGGTCCAGGGTAAGAATAAATGTGACGGTTATAAACAACCAAAGTGTGTTTATATTTTTATGAGAGACACTGTGCACATTAAGATATTGTGATAAATACTTTCACAGTGACCAGCAAAATATCACTCTTTTCACAAAAAATTCTCAGACTAAAATTGTCATAAAAATGGAATACGGAAAGATTTTTTTTTTGTCTGTAAAACAAAACACTCATTTCCAAGGTTAACAACACAGTGAAAAGTGGTATTTTATGGGTCTGTCAGACTGTGACTAGATAAATCATTTTGGTATGGTGTTTTTCAGACATTGGTTAGGCTTATGTCATTTTTGTAGTATCCTAAAAGTATCTTTCACCAAATGTGACTTTTATTTAACACGGCAGTATCAGCAAGGAGTTATCAGTCTGATCAGTGAATGATGCTATTGTTACATTTTAGTGAAATTCCTGCCAGATTTTTGTAAACTCAATGTTATCAAATGTTGGCCAAGGTTACTTGGGTCCAGATTCAAGAAGAAAACATCACTTTGTATTCAACTTAAGTGTCTACATAGTAACATTACTTTGAGAAAATCTCCGCAAAAAGCGCTAGCATAGTTTTTCTATTGAGCCCTTAGACCCAATGTTAAAGAAGAAATGTTAATATTTAAAATACACAGTCGTGCGGCAATATGTTTATTTTTCATATTTAAAGTTGTCCAATATTAAGTTTTCAAAGTGCAATGTGCACCTTAAATATATATGCTGATTGAGTGATAGAATGACAAAAAATTGGTAAGTGCGGTTGTATTTTTAAAAACTATTTCAAAATCGCGAATTTTTAACGCTTATATTAAACTCCATTGAGTACCCGTTCGTAAAATTACCTAATTTTTTTTTTAAAAAACCACAGTGAGACGAACACATTGGCGCATGTGCTGATTTTTTCTGGTTTTTAAAATTATTTTTACATATTTTGACGGAATGGATGTTTTTTTCTTCTTATTTAGGCATACTCAATTGAGTTTAACATAATAGTTAGAAGTTCGCGATATTGAAATATTTTTTAAAAATATAACCGCACTTACCAATTTTTTTTGTCATTCTATCACTCGATCAGCATATATTTAAGGTGCACATTGCACTTTGAAAACTTAATATTAGACAACATTAAATATGAAAAATAAACATATTGCGGCGACTCTGTTTTAAAAATTAACAATTTTTCTTTTAACTTTGGGCTCAATAAAAAAACGATGCTAGCGTTCTTAGCGTTCGAAGTCATTTTGTGATGTTGTAGCCTCTTAAATTAAAATTTGCAAATGTCTATGTAATTTGTAATCTTGAAATTCTTTGTTTCATTTTTGTGTAGGTCCATGTGGTGGGAAAACAACTGGACAAACCAGGTTATGCACATTTTTTGAGAATTTGGGATGGAAGGTAAATACACTATAATCAATCTTTGTTGGTTTTCCTTCCACCTTCACAACAGTAGGTACTTTGGAGGGTCGGCTGTAAAGTAAACAAGGGATTCAAGGAACCCTATAGACCTCCATTGCTTTAATATGCTTTCATATATCAAATAACCAACTTTTTTTCATTGTTACATGTGTGCGCATGAGTACGCACATGAACACACGTGCGCGCATGCATATGCACATTTACACACGTGTGCACATGCGTATGCACATTTACACACGTGTGCGCATGTGTACGCACACGTACACACGTGTGCGCATGTGTATGCACACGTACACACTTGTGCACATGTGTACGCACATTTATACACGTGCGCACATGTGTACGCACATGTATGCACGTGTGCACATGTGTACGCACATGTACACTTGTGCGCATGTGTACGCACATGTACACTTGTGCGCATGTGTACGCACATGTACACTTGTGCGCATGTGTACGCACATGTACACACTTGTGCGCATGTGTACGCACATGTACACACTTGTGCGCATGTGTACGCACATGTACACACTTGGGCGCATGTGTACGCACATGTACACACTTGGGCGCATGTGTACGTACATGTACACACGTGGGCGCATGTGTACGCACATATACGCACATGTATTTACTCATGTACATGACATGATTACATGTAATGTGCATGCGTCATTCATTTGTAATAATATGGGTTTAAAATGAAAATACGTCACATGTATTCTAATATACAAAAATAATAACAGAACATAAAAAGGAACACCCCTCCTAAATAATAGAAAAGTCCCCCTTTTGAATGCTACAACTGGAAAAAGGAAGAATCTCGATTTTTTGAAAAAAAAAATTACCATTTTGAAAAATCGAAATTTTATATATCAAATCGCTCTAAAATTTCAATTTTTTTTTCCAGTTTCATCGTCAGAATGTGTACATCATTTTCACCCACAAAAAATTATGACCAAAAACTCAAAATTTGTTTCTAAAAAATTCATAAAAAATAACCCCTGAGTAAAATTTTCTAATTTTTTGTCAGGAGCATCATATTGACCCACGGAATCAAATAAAAATACTGCATGTATTTATCTCATTCCGTTCTTGAGTTGTTCGACCCACTAAATTGGGTTCCGGACACACAGACATCCTTTTTTGCCCCTTTTCTTGCATGATCCCATGATCCTAAAACACGTCTCTCTTAAGCCTAGTTTACAAAGCGATAGTTGTTTCGTTTTCACGACGATAGTTCTTTCGTGAGAGTAGCTGTCATGAAAGTTGTGATAGTTCACTCTCACGATAGCAACTGTCTACACGTCTTGAAATAACGTGATAGTTCTGTCTCGACAGTGTGACGTCTACTTCATAGATATCATTGAGTCAACAACAGTGTTGCCTTTCCCTCCTGAAGCCAAATTTCTCTACAAAGTGGATATTTCCCTACAATTGGTCACTCAACAGCTATTGCGACAGTTTTGTATGCACAGTGATAGTATTCATGATAGTTACTATCCTTGTCGAATAGCACTATCAACTAACTAGTCAAACAAGATAGTCTGATAGTGCTATCGCAACGGGGCGACTGAATAACCGCCAAATTTTTTGCTTTTATTCAGTTTGGCGTTTCTTCCATTTGGCGCTTATTCAGTTTGGCGTTTCTTCCATTTGGCGCTTATTCAGTTTGGCGTTTCTTCCATTTGGCGCTTATTCAGTTTGGCGTTTGTTCCATTCGGCGGTTATTCAGGTTTTTTGTAAATTCTGAAGGTCCAAATATTGTGAGCTTTTATAGACGTCAGACTGTGCAGATTTACAGCTAACCTAACCTAATCTAACCAATCCTAACCTAACCTAACCTAATCTAACCAAACCTAACCTAATCTAACCAAACCTAACCTAATCTAACCAAACCTAACCTAATCTAACCAAACCTAACCTAATCTAACCAATCCTAACCAATCCTAACCAAACCTAACCTAATCTAACCAATCCTAACCAAACCTAACCTAATCTAACCAATCCTAACCTAACCAAACCAAACCTAACCTAACCAAACCTAACCTAACCAAACCTAACCTAACCAAACCTAACCTAACCAAACCTAACCTAACCAAACCTAACCATGTGTTTATCACATTTTGGCGGTTATTCAGTTTGGCGCTTGTTCAGTTTGGCGTTTGTTCCATTTGGCGCTTATTCAGTTTGGCGTTTGTTCCATTTGGCTTTTATTCAGTTTGGCGTTTGTTCCATTTGGCGTTTATTCAGTTTGGCGTTTGTTCAATTTGGCGCTTGTTCAATTTGGCGCTTGTTCAATTTGGCGCTTGATCGGGGCGACTGAATAAGCGCCAAATTGAACAAACGCCAAACTGAATAAGCGCCAAATTGAACAAACGCCAAACTGAATAACCGCCAAATTTTTGGCTTTTATTCAGTTTGGCGTTTCTTCCATTTGGCGCTTATTCAGTTTGGCGTTTCTTCCATTTGGCGCTTATTCAGTTTGGCGTTTCTTCCATTTGGCGCTTATTCAGTTTGGCGTTTGTTCAATTTGGTGCTTATTGGCGCGGTAGTGACTATCATGTAGTCATCACGATGATAGTTCTCGCGATAGTTGCTCTCATGACAGCAACTATCGTGAAGACTTTCATCTTGAAAACGAGGCTTTACTGTAAACGCCAGCTGTCAAACGCCCAAAAGTTGGCTATTAATTAGTTTGGCCTTAGCACAATTCGGCACGTATTCAATTTGTTCGGTCGCTTCATTAGCTCGAACTTTGCTAGCCTCGATCTCCAATGTCTTTGCCGTCGGCGGTTGAATGTACTTCGTTGATTCACTTTATAAATGCCTATTTTATAAAGGACTTTTTTTCTACGATCTTTAAATTTGGGGAAGCCCAATAACTAATTTCAGCCACTCGCTTATTTTTATCGTAAAAGGAAGCTAATTAGCGCAAACAGACTTGCGACTACTGGGTAACGAACATGAAGAACTTGCAGGCGAAAGGGGGTTTGAAAATTAAGATTAATTGAGCTATTAAATTTAATGTGATGTTGCAGTTTAATCTACAAGAAAAGTGAATTGTTAGTTTATGAATGAAATGGATTTGACACTTTTGAAATTTGATATTTTTTTTAGAGAGGAAGCATTGCAATATATGATAAGAAGTATTAATTCTTAACATCTTTGATGCTATTAAGAGCCCTAGATACACCATTTAATTCAAAATTTCTCCGACTATAGGCGCTGCGATCTTTTTTGATTTAAAAATGGCTTTTAACGTGTTTTTTTTCCAGGTTTGAAGTCACATAACAAATTAATAGAAAAATAATTTCATGTGCTACGCTTTTAAAAGGAAAACATCGTGAAGCCAATACATTAATGCGCGTGATATTTTTTTTTATTATTGTTCTAAGTCGTTTTTAACGAGAGTTCTGTAAATGTTTGTGGGAGGATTTTTTTGGTCCTATAGGATTTAACATGGAGTTAAAAAAAACGTATGACGTTAAACGTTATTAAAAATAGGAGGACCTTTTCAAAGTTTATAAAAAGAAAGAAAACATTGTGATGCCAATACATGAAAAGCACGTGGTAACTTTTTTTGTTATGGTTCTAAATTGTTTTTAAAGAGAGTTCTTCAAATGTTTGCAGGACGGTTTTTTGGTCCTATGGGAGGATTTAACAAGGAGTTAAAAAACGAACGATTCTGAAGTTCTGACCCTTGTTTAAAAATAGAAGGCCCTTTTCAAAATTTATATGAAGCGAAACACTTAAAGAACCCCAATACTTTTTATTGCATTTTGAACTTTTCTGTATTTTAATTGAGCCATTGTGAGACTATTTCTTGCAAGTTTAGTAACACCATATAGTCACACTCATTTGTCTCGTTGTCGTCTGCTTAAAACAACAAGATGGAGGACGTGTATCTAGGCTCTTAAGGCTTTATATATATAATTTTTTTTTTTTTGTATTTCGTAGGTCTATCGTGTTCCAGAGGCTGCATCCATACTACTTGGGTAAGCGTTGGTTATAATCCTTAGCTCTTATATTCCATCAATAGAGATGTTTGACGTGAAGCTTAAATTTACGTTTGTGGATAATCTGTAAGAATGTTTGTATGAAAGTTTTGCAGCTACAATTGAGAGTCGTTTTTGTTTCATACAGGTTGTTTGCTTGCTAGGCAACACTTGGATTTTGTAATAGTTTCGCGGAACAATTTTATTGTTGCATATTGTTATTATTACAGTAGTATAGCAATTATCGGAACTATAATTCAACTCCCATTAAAAAGTCAGAAAAAAGCGGGCGTGGGACATTTGCCCTAAAGACACTTGTTCTGTGGACACTTGCCCGAAAGCCATTTGTCCTAAAGGGACATTTGCTCTAAAGACACTTGCTCTCAAGGGACATTTACCCTAAAACCATTGCCTTAAAAGGACATTTTACCCTAATTAGGTTGCGTCAATAGGAAGTTCATTTTTTTAAAAAAAAATGTTTAGACTTATCTCAGTGACACTAAAAGCAACGAAATTGAAATTTTAGGAATTTACTAAAACGTATCGCAATGTGTCTACAGAAATTGAAACATATACTAGCCAAGACATTAAAATTTTTATTAAACTTCGAAAATGATAAACTCGTTTTCTGAGTAGATATATTAATTCTCTTAGTTTGTTTTAAGTTTTGCTTAGATTATTTTAAGCTTTGCGTAGTTTATGTTAAGCTTTGCGTAGTTTGGTTTAAGGTTTGCGTAGTTTGGTTTAAGGTTTGCGTAGTTTGGTTTAAGGTTTGCGTAGTTTATGTTAAGCTTTGCGTAGTTTATGTTAAGCTTTGCGTAGTTTATGTTAAGCTTTGCGTAGTTTATGTTAAGCTTTGCGTAGTTTGTTTTAAGCTTTGCGTAGTTTATGTTAAGCTTTGCATTGTTTTAAGCTTTGTTTAGTTTGTTTTAAGTTTTGTTTAGTTTGTTTTAAGCTTTGTTTAGTTTGTTTTAAGCTTTGTTTAGTTTGTTTTAAGCTTTGTTTAGTTTGTTTTAAGCTTTGTTTAGTTTTTTTTAAGCTTTGTTTAGTTTTTTTTAAGCTTTGCATAGTTTTTTTTAAGCTTTGCATAGTTTGTTTTAAGCTTTGCATAGTTTGTTTTAAGCTTTGCATAGTTTGTTTTAAGCTTTGCATAGTTTGTTTTAAGCTTTGCATAGTTTGTTTTAAGCTTTGCATAGTTTGTTTTAAGCTTTGCATAGTTTGTTTTAAGCTTTGCATAGTTTGTTTTAAGCTTTGCATAGTTTGTTTTAAGCTTTGCATAGTTTGTTTTAAGCTTTGCATAGTTTGTTTTAAGCTTTGCATAGTTTGTTTTAAGCTTTGCATAGTTTGTTTTAAGCTTTGCATAGTTTGTTTTAAGCTTTGCATAGTTTGTTTTAAGCTTTGCATAGTTTGTTTTAAGCTTTGCATAGTTTGTTTTAAGCTTGGCTTAGTTTGTTTTAAGCTTGGCTTAGCTTAACTTAGTTTACCATATGCTTAGCTAAGTTCACATTAAGGTTATGTTGGTTTTGAAGCTTTGGGTAATTGTTTTGTTAAAGTTTAGCTTAGTTTAGTTTAGTCAGCTATACGGAAAACACCCATGGAGGAATCTTCAAGCAAGTGGTGATTGTTGTACCATATGCTATTGCAGGGTGGCCAACTTGATTCGGACTGAAATCTACTTTTTTATCTCTCTCAACTCCTAGCAATCTTACGGAACCCTGTTGAGGACATGGAATATTTTTTTATCTCGTCCGGATGAGATAGTAAGTCGGGTTAGGATGAAAGGATGAATATCGTAGGGTAACTCTTAAAACTTGAAACAAAATGCTTATAGATTGTGCTGAACACTGTACTAACATGGGTGCAGAACAACATAACCATTTTTTAAATTAAATCATGTTATTTTTTTTTTTACATTCTGGAGTTCTGTGCCCCCAGATCCCCTTTAAGAGCCTAGATACAGCGTTTAGTTCAATTTTTTTCCGAATGTAGGCGCTGCGATCGTTTTTGATTGAAAAACGGTTTTAACGTTTTTTCTCCAGGTTTCAAGTCACATTATAATTACTAGAAAAATAATTTCGCGTGCTAAGCTTATAAAAAGAAAACTTCGTGAAGCCAATAGATTAATGCACGTGCTAATTATTTTGTTATTGTTCTAAGTCGTTTTTAATCGGAGTTCTTCTAACGTTTGTTGGAAGGTGTTTTGGTCCTATGGGACTTAACATGGAGTTAAACAATGTACGATTTTAAACGTTATTAAAAAAAATAGAAGGGCCTTTTCAAAATTTCTAAAAAGGAAACATCGTGAAGCCAATGCATTGAAAGCATGTGCTAATTTGTTGTTATTGTTCTAAATCGTTTTTAACGAGAGTTTTTCAAATGTTTGTGGGACGGTTTTGGGCCAATGGGATTTAACATGGAGTTAAAAAAACGAACGATTTTGAACCTTGTTTAAAAATAGAATCTGAAAAAAAGTATAGTGTTCATCCTATTCTATATGCATTCTATTTCGGGGTTTAGAGTTACCCTACAATGTTCATCTTTTCATCCAGACCCGACTTAGTACACTGTATCTCGTCCGGACGACTTATAGCATCTCGTCCGGACAAGATAAAATTTTTTCCATGTCCTCAACAGGGCTCCGTACGATCTACTTTAAAATTTAAAATTTCTTCCTCCAAAATTTGTTACTGGAAGCCGTACTTATGTCATTGATTCCCCCCCCCCCCGTATGTAGACCCTGTGTATTTTATGCATGTGTTTGAGGTAAATTACACAATTTGAATATTTTATGAATAATTGCGAATAATTTTTGAAATTAATACTTTTACCAATTCACGAAACGTTTGCGATCGACTAAAAATGATCTCGCGATCGACCAGTAGTTCGCGAATCGACGTGTTGGCCGTCCCTGTTGTGCTATTGTATATTCCATATGCTATAGATATCAATTAAAACTAAGTGAAAAATGAGAATAAGAAAAAATGGTGATATTTTTAGGACTTTTATTTAATTGTATTAATTGATCTCTTATGCAACAAGTGGCAAAATTACATTTTAAACAAAAGTGATATAAATTACTGTCGCCCTTTATACCTAGTACACACCTGATAATGTCTTCTACAGAGCCTTGTGAAGGGCAAACAAACAATATGTCGAATTCAATTTATTCATTTAATAATCTGAAAATATTGAGTAAATACTTATATATAATATACTGTATAAACTATTGACAAAATATTGATTTAGTATTTCAATTTGAAATATTAATAATAAAGTCAATTTTTATTTGATTCATGTCCTTAACTGGATTCCGTATAATTCACCTAAACACATTTAATTTTAATTCATTTAACTCGTGTGTATAATGTGTACAGGGTGTAAATGAAGAAAATCCGGCTCTGAATGCAGTACTAAGGTACATTCGAGTATTTGTAAAGGAAAGAAAAGTTGAAAAATAACGAAAACTTAAAAACCGTTGCCCGCCCCATGCCTCGTTAATCTGGTTGTGATTCAAATTGTATACTGGGTTTTAAAAAAATACACCCATAATTACTGTAGGTAGTGATGGGACAATTTCGTGAAATCTATTTTGTTGAAATATTTCATGAAATTTTTGAAAAGTTGTGAACTATAGTCTATATTGAAATGGTTGTAAAAATTAATTTGAAATCTATGAAATGAAACAAGATGAATTGCATCAGTTTACATTTACTTTATATACTAATGGTCTGTATGATTATTTCTCACATAATGTGACTAATGATTGGAGAATAATTAGACTTTAAAATATAGTTGCACTTGTAAAAGTGCAACCAATTACAATCATTTTTTTTCTTTTATGGTTTCAGTACTTGAAAACAGGTTTTTAAAAAAATAAATTTTACATTTTTTTGTTGAAATATTTCAATGGCACATCACTATAATTAGGCTTACCGTATATTGGCTACTCTGGCCCCTATCACACTATGCAACTTTTGATGCAATTCAACTTGCAATGCTTGTGATGTGACTTTCAACTAGAACTTTGTAATAAACTGCTATATCACACTGTACAACCTAGTTCGATCCAATCAAGTTTTCAAACAAGTTTTACAAGTGTGGCGTTGCTTAGACGTTTCATATTTCGATATCAGAGAATGGACCACGAATCGACCAAGACGGATATTTATACCTAGGGCCTGTGTGCACCTACACCGGTGCACCCATGCCTTAGGGATCATAAATTGGCAAGTATCTATCTGCCGATACGGGAACCAGGATGTGACTTTATACTTTGGGGTCTTGGAGGGTAACGAAAGAGGCGGAAATGCAGCACTTGGGGTACGAGGGACCCCAAGGCTATTCAATTCAATTCAATCAAGTACACCTGCAATCAGCTCGAGAGCCATGTGGCAGGGGGGAACAATTCCCAATCACAAATAGTTGTCACTGAGACGAGACATAACTATCATCGTCGAATTGAACTCATCCTAAAACAAAACTATGTGTGGGAAGAGCATTCCATAGTAGATACCTGCATAAAGCCCATGGGCCAGTGGGCTTTTTTATGTTAAAAGCCCATGGGCCTGGTGGGCGTGGTAGGCTTTATGGGCCTGGAGGGTCTGGTGGGCCTTGTGGGTATCACGGGTTTGGAAGGCGTTTCAGGTATACATCTGAAACGCTTTCTAGTAAGAATTCCATTTAACAATGATTTGTTGTCTGGAACTAGCAAGCATTCAAGAAGGGCAAGGCTTTGTTCAGCTCTACGGTTTGCTAGTGATTCCCACTGAAGTTCATCTATGGTAATACAGAAAAGATGAAATACAGGGTGTTACATATTTTAGTATTTTAATTACTACACAAATACTATTTTAAAAAAATTGTTACTTTCAAAATATTATTTTTTTACTTTAGCCAAACTTTGACAAAGTTAAGTTGGAATGCCTTCGTTACATTGAAGAAAAACGAATGTTATAAGTCAGAGTATTGCACCGGTTTCCAAACTTCAAGGCTCCTCCCTTCATGAAGTTGAATGCAACTAACTTTACCTTCATTGACCCATGTTGAAAGGTTGTTCTCAAATACAGCTTTGACAGTAATTCCAAGAAGGAATAGATCAAGTGGTAAATGCTTTCAACAGTAATTACTCCTCAAGACATATAAAATGAAGTAAATATTTTAGTATTTTAAATACTTTTTTGAAAGTATTTTGTATTTTAAATAAAAGTTAAAATTTGTATTTTGTATTTTAATTTAAATACATTTTCATGAAACTATTTTGTATTTTATTTAAAATACTTTTTGAAAGCATTTCCCCAACACTGCACGTCATATCACACTATAAACATTGAAATTGCATGTCACATTGCAAGTTTTATTGCATCGAAAGTTGCTAGTGAAAAACCCCTATCACACTAGCAATGTGCTGCTATTTTGGGATCTTGAATACCCGTTTACATTGATTCTAGCACACTGTAACAGAGAACTGCTTTTTTCGAATAGTGTGCTCTAGTGCCTGGAACACACATGCGGAATTCCGCAAAGGAATTAGAAACAGAAAAGTAATGAGGAAAGTTGTGGACCCTCTATTGAGCAAGAAAAGAAACATTATATTTATTGCCAAATTGGATTCCAATTTACTTTTTTGTGATGTCACATGCTTCTCTTTTTCATTGGTGGGAATTTGAACGGAATATTCTGAGAAAGGAAAAATGTTGAGCTTTATTCAAATGATTTTTAATGAATTTTCCGTTGACTTTTTATGAAATTTTTTTTTTTCATTTAAATATTTTGTTGTCATTTTCCGAGCGGGAATTCCGTGTGTGTGTTCCAGGCTTAACTATTTCAAACGTAATTTTTTTTTAAATATTGAGAAATTGATATTCAGAAGTACAGTATATGTGGAATGAGCCATATGTCCAATAAGCGCCTCTTGTGGCAGTAGGCCAAAAGATGGCCCCCTAAGAAGTTAGCAGACGAAACTTTAACATAGGTAAATGCTGCATAGGTAAGTTTTTTTCCGTTTTCTCGCAAATTACTGGGCCAATTTTTGAAAAATAAAGAAAAAAGTACGTAGTTTCACATCCTTGCATTATTTTTTTAATATTTCACATTTGCTATGTTATTTTTGATGTTTTATTCTGAACGTTGCTGTTAAACCGACATTTTTAACATGGAAGCCAATGGACATTTTGATAAGTCGGTAAGTTCTTTTGCTTATTTCTTGCAAATTACTTTTACAAATATTGTGGAATTTTAAAGAAATAAAGAAAAACGTACGTAATTTCACAATCAAGCATTGGTTTCTTATTATCTCTCGTTGTTTGTTTGGTTTCATTGTTTTATTCTGAATAATTTGAGTAAATTTTTGGAATAACACAAAAAAAAAACAGGAAAAATATTTAATTAAACAACGATTAATTATAAAACTAGTTATTTTTTATCTTTATTTCTTTAAAATGTCACGATAATTGTGCAAGTAATTTGCAAGAAATAAGCACAAGAACTTATCGACTTACCGAAATCTCCATTGGCTTCCATGTTAAAAGTTTCTGTTTAACAGCAACGTTCAGAATAAAACATCAAAAATAACAAATAATGTGAAATATTAAAAAAAAACTAATGCATGGATGTGAAACTACGTACATTTTTTCTTTATTCTTTCAACCGGTTTCAACCGGTGCAGCGATTTTTCCATAGAGTTCTATGTTAAAGTTTCGTCTGCTAACTTCTTAGGGGGCCCATCTTTTGGCCTACTGCCTTATTGGACATATGGCTCATTGTTTGAGGATAAAAAGTGCAGTTTGCTAATATGGTTAAAAACTGAGCTGGAACTTTATGTTGTTGTCTAATAACTTTTAATATTTTTTTTGTAAAGTTCTGTTAGTTCTAGCCATCATAGTAGACCATTTTTCTTTCTTTGATTTCAGTGGTGGTGTAAGATTTAGTGATCTTTCCCCAGAGGATGGTAAGATTTGTCCACTGTATCCCCATTTTGTTTGATATACAATATACTTTTTCAGTTTGTAATTTTAAATGCAAATTGGCCAAAAAAAATATCTCATTTTTTTTTAATAACGTGGCAACTATTAACATAAAGCAATAGATCCACCATAGACAAAACCCGTATTATCGGACTATTTGTTGGTTTCCCCTTAGACTATTACTTTACTGGACTGGCAACTCCCTATCTTCTACATGTTAAAGCGTTAAATGCATGTTCATAGGCGAAAGTGACGCCAGCTCCGTCTGGTGGCATTATTTTTAAAGAAAATCGCGAGTGAAAGTTTTTTTTTTTTTTGGTTTGACGTTGATTGATGTGACGTAAGAGTACATAATCAACAAATTAGAAGTTGCGTTCGTCATAAAAAAGGCGGAGCCAACTTCTGTTCGTCCCTCCTGATTTCTAATTGCCTGTGTCATAGCCTCCTATAGATAGTATCTATAGGAGGCTATGCCTGTGTAGTTCTTCATCGGCCATACGTTTTATACTAATATATAAAAATACACCCTATATAGCGACAAAATGAACTCGTCCAAAACTTAACTTTTACTATTCAAGTTCATATAACATAGTCCCGCTAGAGGTGCCACTTGGAAAACAACGATGCGTTACTATCAAACACACAATTTCGGGAGTTGCCAGTCCAGTAAAGTAATAGTCTAAGGTTTTCCTAAACAGTTAATTTAGTGTTTTTAAGTGGAGTTCTAAGTTTTATTATTATAGCTCGAAATGACATGTGGGGGTTTTTTTTTCACTTTGTCGACAAATCCCTGGGTTTTTCTGGGTTTTTTTAATTTTTACGAAGTACTTTTGCATCAAACGTGAATGATTATTAAAAGGAACTATTATTTGATGACGGTACAGGATGAAATTACGTCAATTAATGTTTTATAGTGCAGAAATAGACAATTTATGTCATTTTTCAGGTGACCATTTTTTTTTTTTTGATTTGTTTAAAAAAAATGACATTTTGTGTGATTTTTGTTTTAGTTGGAAATGCAGGACTTCAACAACTACACAATACCACAGGCAATTAGAAATCGGGACGCGCAGAAGTTGGCTCCGCCCTTTTTATGACGACCGGCAACTTTTAATTGGTTTGTTGTGGGGTTCGACGTTGAAAAGGGCGGAGCATGTGACGTCAGACTACATAACCAACCAATTAGAAGTTGCCGGTCGTCATAAAAAAGGCTGAACCAACTTCTGCGCGTCCCGATTTCTAATTGCTTGTCACAATACCGTACCACCAAACAGAGAAACACACACAAAGGAATCTCAGTGGTCGTTGGAGATAGCTTTGGTCGATTTTATTTTGACCATTGTAAACGCAGTATTTCTTCCCCCCCCCCCCCCCCCCAATAAAAGTAGCTGTAAACAGTATCTTCCTATTTAGTAAAAATAGCTGTGAATGTCATGCTTTATCGATATCAATGCGTAGACCCCTCAGCCAAATTTTTTTGGTGCAACCAAAATCCGCCGAATAATTTTATGGCAAGCCGTTATCTAGTTGCCGGAAATAATTTCGGCTTCGCCGAAAAAAGTATATTATTTAATAAAATTGCACGATTGTATTTGGGAATAGCCTAGCTGTGTCAGTCACAGTTGAGAGCATGTTCTCCATTACTTTACTTTTAGGCAATGGCCGTCGTTCCTCGTTGGGACAAACAACCCCGGGATTTATTATATTCACCATAATTTTCAATTATTGTAACTTTAAAATTTTATTTTAATCCAGTGTCCTAATAAATGAAATTACCTTCTTTGTTAAAGTTTGTAAATAAGCCGAATATCTGCCGAATTTTAGCTTAGCCGAACGCCACTGGAAAAAAAAGAATGCGGCTAAGTCTGACTACTGTCGAATTTTTTCGTAAAACCGCCAAAAATCGTAAAAAAAAATATGGCTAAGGGGTCTATCGATCATGCGGGCATTAGTTTAGTTTGACCTTGAGAAAAAAAACGGTTCATTTATTCAAATTTATATAAATTCCGACGTGCTTCAATTGTTTTGTACAGTTACTCCACACACACAAACACACACACAGACACAGACCTGGGATATTATATATATAATATTAAATTCAATAATTTTTTTTATTTTTACAGCAAAAAGCAGCTTTAGTATTCTGTTTTGAATACTATTGATCCTGAAGAGCGGGTTTTATATGCTGCAAAAATAAAATACTCCGTTCCTATTGGCCAAAATCGAATTGACCAAAGCTATTGTCCAATGAGCGGTGGAGGGAAACTCTCCAAAATGAAAAGTTCCTCATGCACAACATCCTCTGGAAGCAAGTTCCATTGTCGAGTAACCCTAGGTACAACTGACCAAAAATAAGAGTCAGTTCGTGCAAAAATCTTCCTATTTTTTTTATAGTGGTCATCCCTCCCTGTATACAAAGCCTTCCTCAGTGCACTAGAGGTTGGCTTAAGACAAGACTTCATTAACATTTTTTTTTAGAATGTTCATGATGAAGGCAGCCCTTCTATCTGCTAGCTACTCCCATCCCAGTTGGAAAGAATGCCTGTCACACTTTTTGTGTAATCGTGAAGAAAATCTTGCTGCCTTGTGCTTTACCATTTCAGTGAAGTGAATTAATTGAGCAGTGTGGGGACTCCACACAATGCAACAATGCTCTAGATCAGTGGTCTCGGACCTCACGGACCACTAAATTCAAAATTTTAAATCCCGGGGACCACTAATATGAATGTTTGTTAAAAAGATAAATACGTTTGTCAAATAATGATCAGAGAACTTTCATTTTATTAATATAAAATCTTTAAAGGTTGTTTAATTGTAACAAAATTATTAAAGTTAGTTTAATTATTACAAAATAATTGAAGCTTAGGGGAGAAGCGTGTGGTGGGGGGAAACTGAACGAAATGTAGCTCTCGCGTGCCGTATTTTACGAGAACTGTACTAGACTAGTACATTTCGTGAATTTAGTGCAATAGAAAGGCGAAAAAATATAAGAATTTATTAGCCTATTTTTTTTTTGTTTTATTATTAATAAAACAAAAAAATGCAAATATTGTCCAGATTTTTCTGCGGACCACCAACAATTTCTCGCGAACCACCGGTTGGCGACCGCTGCTATAGTGTGACTGGTAATGAAAACCCTAGTTTTTAGTATTCTTGAAAAAATTTTTAAGAAACTTTAAAAGTGACTATTTAGAAGAACCAACTATTAAATTTCAAACGTGTTTTACATGTTTGGTACTATATTTAAAGTTTTTTTCTTCTAATTCTTGTGACTCGAATTCGCGCGTCATTAGTCAAAAGCTATTTTGTAGATGTCGGATATTGCCAAACCTGCGATATTCTAGCTAGTAACGTGCCGGACAACAAACGTGCTTAGTAGAGAGAGGGACCTTGTATTGCTGCTGTACAACAGCCCTAACATGTACATTTCACATAGGATGCAATAGTACTGGAATTTTTCCCCGCAAAAATTACGGAATGCTGCTAAACAGTTATTAACTTGATAAGGCAACGGAATTGATATCACAAACTGGAACTCCACTTAAGATTAGAAATTTGTTGTATGGGTACAGACTGCCACATAGCCGTGGGTTTTTTAAAATTTTTGGTAATTTCGTCTTTTTTTAAGTTCGAACAATATTTTAACTTTTTAAGCGTGTAAATTTGATTCAACTCTTCACTTCACTAATAGTCTTTGTGCTGTGTATGTATTAAGCTCCAATTCAGCTTGCCTATATGATAATTGCAATATTCTATTAATATAATTTCAAAGTTTGTTTCAACCGTGACTGATGAGTGAAAATAATGAATTAAAGGTCTTTTCTTATTGAAATTTTAAATTTTGAAAGAACGAGAGTAGTTTTCAGGACATATTACAGAAAATGCTTAAGAAGAGGCTACATCACAAACTTACGTCGAAAAATTTCCGCAAAGAGCGCTAGCATCGTTTTTCTATTGAGCCCATAGACCCAATGTTAAAGAAAAAACGTTAATTTTTAAAATACACAGTTGCGGCAATATGTTTATTTTTAATAATTAAAGTTGTCCAATTTTAAGTTTTCAAAGTGCAATGTGCACCTTAAATATATGCTGATCGAGTGATAGAATGACAAAAAATTGGTAAGTGCGGTTCTATTTTTAAAAAGTATTTCAAAATCGCGAATTTCTAACTTTTATGTTAAACTCTATTGAGTACGCGCTCCTAAGCAAAAAGCATCCATTAAAATGCTCTAAAAATATCTAAAAATAATTTTAAAAAACCACAATTAAACCACAGTGAAGCCAACACATTGGCGCACGTGCTGCTTTTTTTCGTGTTTTTTTAAAATTATTTTTACGAGCATTTTAATGGATGTTTTTTTCTTATTTGGGTGTACTCAATGGAGTTTAACATAAGAGTTAGAAATTCCCGATTTTGAAATAGTTTTTAAAAATATAACCGCACTTACCGAATTTTTTTCTTTTTATCACTCGATCAGCATATATTTAAGGTGCACATTGCACTTTGAAAACATAATATTTGGACAACTTTAAATATGAAAAATAAACACATAGCGGCGACAGTTATAATTACTTGCTGGACGCTGTAGTGTCTTACTATTTTAATTCTGATTCTGAATGGCCCGGTCGCAAGGAGGGTCTCCGAATGATGTTTAAATTGTTAATAAGTTGGCTATGCATTTGTTAAACTTCATTTTTAACAAACCAACAGGATATAGGAACACATGTTGCATCTCATCTTGGCATGAAGAGTGGCGCAACTCAAAAAAATACTTTTTTTTGTATCTCAATCTATTGTAAGGGAGCCAAATAAACCGATATGGTGAATAGATAAAACGGTTTTTGCACTTGAAAAGCTCAGCAAAGTAAGCCATGAATCTTTTAACTTTAAACTCATTCCCGCCCCCCCCCCCGCGCAAAAAAGTGTTTTTTTGAGTTGTGCCACGCCTTTAGCCGAGGTGCCACATGTATAGTCTTTATATGAAATGAATTAGTAACTTTTTACATTATCAGCACACTACTTATGAAGTTGTCACTTTATAGTCGTTTGGTGGATCTTTGTACAAAATTAACGGAATTATGCACAAGCTTATCAATTTAAATAAGCTTGTGATTATTATTTTTTCTTCTTCTTCAGTCATTTAATTTTATCTATATGCATTTTTTGTTTTTGTTTTTCAAGCATACAGTTTCCAGGAAAATTTACTGCGTTGCATCATGCAAGTTGAAAATACTTTCTTTCAATTGGCCGAAAAATGCAAAAAAAATTGTTTAGTTATTTGTGATCGTGGAACTATGGATGCAACGGCTTGTAAGTTGAGCGTGTGCACTTTTATCATATTTCGTTTTGTTTAGGCCATAATAAACATCAGTTGTTTGCACCAACTTTTGTATGTGTTACTGTCATTCTGCAGATTGCCTAGGCAATCTCTGCAAAACCACCCAAACTGCTAGTGAATCTGCAAAATTCAATACATTTTTGGTGTTGAATTTTGCAGATTCACTAGCAGGTTGGTTGTTTTGCAGAGATTGCCTAGGCAATCTAATTTCTGTCTCCTTAATCATGATTCATGACATACGTTTTATATTTTAATTAAGACGTTAATTATACTTTGTACTAACTTAGCGATACACATTTTTAACTATGTGAGCGCCATCCATATCACGTTGCTGAAACAACGTTTTCGGAAAGCAGCTTAAATTTGTTTGAATGCAGGAAGTGGCATATTTAACCTTAGATCAGCTGTCGCCAACCTTTCGGACCTCACGGACCACTAAATTCACAATTTTAAATTCCGCGGACCACTAATATGAATTTTTTTTAAAGATAAATAACGTTTGTCAAATAATGATCAGAGAACTTCCATTTTATTAATATAAAATCTTTAAAGGTTGTTTAATTGTAACAAAATTATTAAAGTTAGTTTTATTACTACGAAATAATTGAAGCTTAGAGGAGAAGCGTGTGGTGGAGGAAACGGAACGAAATGTATCTCTTGCGTGCCGTATTTTATGAGAACTCTACTAAACTCTAGTACATTTCGTAAATTTAGTGCACTATAAAGGCGAAAATTGTCATTCAGAATATAAGAATTTATTAAGAATATTTTTTTTATATTTTATCTTATATATAAAACAAAGTCGATATTTCTTTGCACATCAAAGGCTTTTGAACGGTGAGGGCTATCGGCTGTCGTCATGAAATTTGCACAGGTTATTGTTGCCGGAATTTCCAAGTTAATTCAACTATTTTCAGCTTGCTACCCTACTGGAAATTTTATATCAGGATTCTGTAGAATTTTATCTACATGTTTCTGCAGAGGCCTTCTGACTAAAATTGGAACACTGTTTCTTCAGGAATTTTTATGTTGATTATATTATGCAGAATCTTTCTGCAGAGTTATGCACACTATTTTTGCAGAGTTATGCACACTATCTTTGCAGAGCTATGCAGACTATCTCTGCAGAATTTTGCAGAATATTTCTGCAGCTATGTTTCTGTATATACCCTCATCCTTTTCACAGAACTCTAACCCTGCAAATTTCGCCACAGTGAAAACAATGCCTACACTTAAAAATGGAAAGTTTAAATGAAAAAATAAAAATGTTATTAATCAATCCAAAAAACATTTAATGAAATAATAGGATTAAACCATTTCCATTTTCAAAAATTAAGAAAATTTACCTTTTCTGAAGCAAGACAGACAGACAATAAGCTAAACAATGTAATGAAATAACCGTTACAAACTGAAGTCATACACCCACACTTCCAAAACTAAACAAACTCAAAATAAACACCCACTCAAAAAAATGAAATAACTGAACATAACTGAACTCAAAAGGGGAAATCCCCTAATACATTTGTAAATGTTTTTAACCATGTATTAGGATTTTCAAATGAGATTTTATGCACAGTAAGCAGAGATATTCTGCAGAATAAAAATATTAAAATCACAAATATTTCTGCAGGTTTTCTCTGTTGGGTTTTGAGTACACAGCTAATGCTGTGCAATGTTTTCTGCAGAATAGTTCTGCAGAATTGAACTATGTAACAACATTACAATTTCCAAATGACATGTTATGCACAGTGTGCAGATAAATTCTGCAGAATAAACATATTAAAATGGCAATTGTTTCTGCAGCTTTTCTCTGTTGGGTTTTGAGTACACAGCTAATGTTGTGCAATATTTACTGTAGAATTGTTCTGCAGATTTAACTATTGTAATAGCATTACAATTTCCAAGTGAAATGTTATACACAGTGTGCAGATAAATTCTACAGAATAAAAATATGAAGAATTTCAAAAGTTCTGCAGAAAGTCAATGCACAGTAAGAAAAGGAATAAAACCTTACAGAATTCTGCATGATTTTTCCAGGAGGGTACGTTATCCTCTTCCTGAGTTTTACACGTGGTGCGCGTCTTCATAAATAGGCAATAAGGATGAGACCTCGCAAGCTAAATATCGATATTGACATCGAAGAGGTCATTATCGATGGTTCAATATAGATACTATCGATGGCCATCTCTAATAGGCAAACCATTTTATTTTGAAAAGATTAGGAACCTGAAACGGGGAAAATAGTTTCGACGCTTTAAGGCAATGCACCTCTGCGGAATTCCATACCAACACATAAATAATATATTTTTGAAGAAGTGCGGAATTCTAGGAACCATGCAGAAGTGTATCTAAAGTTGCAGATTTTTTTGGTTGGCTGTGAAAGGGGTGCAGTTTTTTGTCACAGTTGGCGTGTCTTAGCACCAATATTCTTTGATCTTTTTCAGAGAAATTAATCTCAGATTTTAAAACCCGGGAGAAGCCTGGTATAAAAGCTAGTTATTAATAAAAAAATGCAAATATTGTCCAGATTTTTCTGCGGACCACCAAACATTTCTCGTGGACCATCGGTTGGCGACCGCTGCCTTAGACCATTCAATAAAGTGGTTAACCACATTGTGTCAGTGCAGTTGAGTTGACTTAAATGTTCAAAAATTGAATCATAATTAGGCAGCTCTCTACTTACGGAGATATGTTTGTACTGCACCATTATGTCGAATTCATTTAAAATGTTTCCTAATGTGAATGGAATTTATATTTTTTTTTAAATATTGTAGGATCAACAAACTATTCTGGAGCTTAGTACTTGCTTGGATACGAAGTTGCGCAACAATGTATGGAGTTGCGAGACTTTGTAGCTAGACTATTTATACATTATCATGCGTCCACACGTAATTTAAAAGCAAGTGAGGATCGCGAGCCCGTGAATCAAACTTCTTAAGTGACGTCATCTAATATCATAATTTGCTAAGGGCTGACTCTCTCTATCCCTCCTTCACTCCCTCCCTTTGTGCACGAATGATCACGAATCATGAACATTAGCCAGTATACAGATCTTTAGATGGGCTTTTTGGTAGGCTACATTAGAATTTTCAATTTTGTTCCGTTTACCTCATTTTTGTGAAAAATCATCAAATTTCACCAAAACCCCTGAACATATAAAAGTTGGCACCCAGGAAAGCTTGCTTTATTGCATCTCGTTTTTTTTTTCTAAGAATAAATTAACCCACGTGGGTTACGATAGAGGTCACCTTTGATCTAACAGTTTACATTGGTAGCAACATTTGTTATGTCTTTGGCAGTGAAGTGAGAAGTTCTTTGTTCAAGTCCTGGTCAGAGTTGTTGTTTATTATTTTTTCATTTTGCTCAATCTCAGATATTGATTGTACAGTGCATTTCATATATATAGATGCACGACAGAAATTGGTTATAACTCGGGCTACACTTAATGGATGTGCCAGAAATTTTCAACATAAAGAGAGCATCTTATATAATACACTTTCTGCTAGGCAGAAATTTTTTTCTTAAAAGGTAAACATTTAGAAAGTTAAAAACTGGAAAAGGGCCATTTCATAATTACAAACGCACTAATGAACTTTTCACTTTTATTAATTATTGTGACAAAATAACATGCTAAACACAACAGTAACATTAAAATTAATAAAGTATATGACTGTCCTGATGCTTTATAACATGCTTTCTACATACTTTAAACAATATTTATAAGCAAAGTTACAAAACTTCTACCCTGAAGCAGTTAAAATGGCACTTTTCAGCTCTGCGGCTGTAGTTTAATAATGGCAATCTGCTTAATCATTATGTACGATGATGTCCCACAAGTTCTCTGTAGGATTTAAGTCTGGGTTGAACGCCGGCCATTTGACAGTGGTGATATTTTGGTTTCGTAACCATTCAATCCTTAGCTTACCAGAGCGAACTGGTGTATTTTCGTGCTCAAATACTAAGCTAACACTAGGGAATCGACTTTGGTCAGTTAGTAACCACTCTCATAATGTTGTCTGATAATACACATTATTTTTTTGGTTGAAATGAAGGCAAAGCTACTAATTGCAAGAGGCACTAAACACTTCTCATATTGTTAGGCTCCCACCACCAAAATTTCTGAAGGGAAAAAAAATTCAATCTCGATGATCTTGACCGTTTTTCTTCTTTCATATTTGAAGAATGTGAAGAAAAAACCACAAAATTATTCTAAACCAAATTTTGGCAGTGGGTGAGCCTAATAATATAGGAAACATTTAGTGTCTTCGGAACAAGCGGCTTAAGTTTTTGAAACGCATACCTTCGGATATATTTCAACCAAAACAACTACCACTGATCATCACACAATGTTAGAAAGGTATGTACTGCCATAAAATATCGACTGAATAGCATTAGCTTATTATTCCAGCAAGAAAGGGCACCAGTTTGCTCCAGTAACTTAAGGTATGAATGGTTACGAAACCAAACTATCGCCACTCTCAAATAGTCGACGTGTTCCCCCAACTTAAATCCTATAGAGAACATTTGGGACATCGTCATACAGGATGATTAAGCAGATTGCCATGATTATAATACATTAGCAGAGCTCAGAAGTGCCATTTTTAGCAGTTTAGTTGCTTCAGGGTAGAATTTCTGTAAATATTCTTAAATTTATTGGTTAAAGTATGTAGAAAAGAAAGTTTTAAGTTATAAAACATCAGGGCAGTCATATACTTTATTAATTTTAATGTTACTGTTGTGTTCAGCATATTATTTTGTCACAATAATTAATAAAAGTGCAGCTATCTTTAATTATAAAATGGGCATTTTCCATTTTATTTTTTTAACTTTTACTATTATAAGAAAAGATTTTCTGCCTAGCAGAAAATTTATAATATAAGATGCTCTCTTTATGTTTAAAATTTCAGGTGTAACTCATGTTATAACCAATTTCTGGGGTGTGTCTATATAAATATAAATATGAAACGCACTGTATAAGGCTATCAGAGCCTTACACTATCACTCTTTAAACAAGGTGTGGGTTTCAGTGGTGGTGTGGCGAGTTGCTTATCTCGCAATACATCCACACTCCGAAATGTTGCTCAACGTTTTTAGCATGTTTTCCATTTCGGGTGGGATACAAAAGACAGGGAGATTTTGCCTCTAAACAGTTCCGAGACTTTGAAACATTGTTTCTAGACAGTCTAGCGACTGTATCTCAACAGTTTCGGAACAAGGCCGGATACTAAAGTCGCGCGACTTTGTATCCAAGTGCGTACTAGGCTTTAGGAACCATTGAGTTAAGGTGTTTCTTTGGAAATTTATTATATTTGATATATGAAATTTTTGGTGAAATTTATTTCTGCTCAGCTGACCTTTTACAACGTTTGAACCATTGTAACAAACGTCAGCTTTTGTTGCTAAAAATCTGAGTTTAAAAGGAGCTAAAATAAATGTGTTGACATTTGTCAATGAAGCCAAACTTTTAACATCTTTCCAACTTCATAGTGTGGGATCCGAAACCAAAATAAGGTCAAGGAAGGGATTACAGCATTTAATCCTTGTCTCTTATTGATGACTATTTTTCCAAAAATAAATTTAGTCAGATTAAAATAATGATACTAACATCTCTTAAGCCCCTTTACGAATAAAGATTTTATTCTATACAATAGTATGGTTTTTTGGGACATTTCGCAAGTTTTTTTTTCTATTAAGAGCTTACATCACAAAATTACTTCGAAAAATCTCCACAAAGAGCGATAGCATCGTTTATCTATTGAGTCCATAGACCCAATGTTAAAGAAAAATGTTAATTTTTAAAATACACAGTTGCCGCAATATGTTTATTTTTCATGGTTAAAGTTGTTAAATATTAAGTTTTCAAAGTGCAGTGTGCACCTAAGCACCTTAAATATATGCTGATCGAGTGATGGAATGACAAAAAATTGGTAAGTGCGATTGTATTTTTAAAAAAAACTATTTAAAAATCGCGAATTTCTAACTCTTATGTTAAACTCCATTGAGTACGTACTCGTAAGCAAAACACGTTCATTAAAATGCTCGTAAAAATAATTTTAAAAAAATCAGCACATGCGACAATGTGTAATTGGCTTGACTGTGGTTTAAATGTGGTTTTTTAAAATTATTTTTAGATATTTTTACAAGCATTTTAATGGATTTTTTTTTTGCTTATGAGCGCGCGTACTCAATGGAGTTTAACATAAGAGTTAGAAATTCGCGATTTTGAAATAGTTTTTAAAAACACAATCGCACTTACCAATTTTTTCTTATTCCATTACTCGATCAGCATATATTTAAGGTGCACATTGTACTTTGAAAACTTAATTTAATATTGGACAACTTTAAATATGAAAAATAAATATTTTTTCACAATGATGATATCTTTAAAAATAAACTTTTTATGACAGTTTGAAAAAGGGGAGATTAGTTTTTCATGAATTGTCAATCGAAAAAACCCCAAAACGGGCCATTTTCAAACTCCTATAAAATGTTTGTTTTTTTAAGATTTTGCCATTAAAAACTTTTAACATGTAATAATCTTTTACCATTCTCTACTTTTGAAAATAATTTGAATTTGTTCATAATGTTGTTTCTAAAAGACTGCTTGACGTTTTTGCTTCCAAATTTTAGCTTTAGCACGGCACCATAAGGTGGGCAGTGGCGTAGCTAGGCTTTGTTGTGCCCCCCCCCCTCCCCGGCCCGACCGCTTAAAACTTTGCGCCCCTCTTTACTTCTCCCTACACTAGGAGATTCCTATTAGATTTAATTACAAATCTTTCCATTAGGCGATGCTTGAATTCATGTTTGAGGTGTCCGTGTCGCCGTGCCCATTGATCTCTATGAAGATTTACTGGTGCAACTGTGTAGTTTTTAAAAGTAAATATTAAATGAAAGTCGATTTATTTTCGAAAATAATTAAATAAATTAAGCGAGTGATTCGGAATCACTCTCTTAATTTATTTAATTATTTTTGAAAATAGGCCTACATCGACTTTCATTTCATTTTTTTTTTGTGCCACCAAACCTCCTTCTGCCCCTCTCGCATTTGCGGGGCTTGCGGGTCCATAGCTACGACACAATGGAAGGGGGGGGGGTGGAGCAAAATGTATTTGTATAAAGCCACTTTAAATGCTTGTTTTCAAAAGTTCAATTTCAAATTTATTTTTCAGTCATTTCTCAAAAAGAATGGGATGAGATGATGTCAAAAAATGGTTGGAATCCTGTAGAAATTAGAGATAATCGGTATAACTTAATTATACACATGGTAAGTTTTTTTTAAGTTTCACTAACTGTTGCAATGTACGCTCGTAGTAATAAATTAAAAAATAAAAGCAAAGTATTGTTAAGATAGGTTAATATTTTAATATTTATATTTATTAAGGCAAAAACATTTTTTTGAATATATTATCTAATCCTAGGTTTCAGCGGCTAATGGTGCTGATGAATTTTACACAACTGCTGATCACTCCTGTCGTAATGAAAGCTTGTTTGAAGCACGCGATCGTGATCTAAAAGCTGCTCAGGTTAAATTTGT
Source organism: Brachycybe producta (assembly GCA_036925085.1). Classification (NCBI taxonomy): domain Eukaryota; kingdom Metazoa; phylum Arthropoda; class Diplopoda; order Playtdesmida; family Andrognathidae; genus Brachycybe; species Brachycybe producta. Next base: position 1,992,832 of record JAUPFP010000020.1, read on the forward strand.
ATTTAAGAAGCTACATCGCAAAATTACTTCGAAAAATCTCCGCAAAGAGCGCTAGCATCGTCTTTCTATTGAGCCCATAGACCCGATGTTAAAGAAGAAATGTCAGTTGTTAAAATACACAGTCCGGCAATATGTTCATTTTTCATATTTAAAGTCATCCAATATTAAGTGTTCAAAGTGCAATGTGCACCTTAGATACATGCTGGTCGAGTGATAGAATGACAAAAAATTGTTAAGTGCGATTATATTTTTGAAAACTATTTCAAAATCGCAAATTTCTAACTATTATGTTAAACTCCATTGAGTATGCAAAATAAGAAAAAAACATCCATTGAAATGCTCGTAAAAATACGTAAAAATAATTTGAAAAAAAAAACAGAAAAAAGTAGCACATGCGCCAATGTGTTGGCTTCATTGTGGTTTAATTGTGGTTTCTTAAAATTATTTTTCGGTATTTTTACGATAGTGTAGTCAACGGAGTTTAACATAAGAGTCAGAAATTCTCGATTTTGAAATAGTTTCTAAAAATATAATCGCACTTACCATTTTTTTGTGATTCTATCACTCGATCAGCATATATTTAAGGTGCACATTTCGCTTTGAAAACTTAATATTGGACGACATTAAATATGAAAAATAAACATTTTGCCGGGACTATGTATTTTGTAAATTAACGTTTCTTCTTTAATCGGATCTATGGGCTCAATAGAAACAAGTTGCTAGCGCTCTTTGCGGAGATTTTTCAAAGTAATTTTCCGACGTAGCCTCTTAAAGATTTTAAAGTCTTTTTTCGTTCTGTTTCTCAATGATGTAATTTTTCTAGGCGTGGATTGGACATCCATATTTCGATGTAATTGACAACACCACTGATTTTGACACAAAAATCCGACGAATGATTGCTGTAAGTTTCGGCGTGTAATGTGCTATACCTCTACACTGTATTTGAAGCGCCATATGTAGATTACTTATTGTATACATATAAAATATACAATCTTTTGGTTGTCAACCTGGATTTGAAACTATTTTGACAATTGGAATTACAATAGTCTACACTCTACAGCACACATAGCCAAGTTGTAGCTCTTTGGTACGTTCAGTGTGGTTCTGTATCATTGACAGTCCTATATTTTAGTATGAAGTTAAATATATTTTTTATATAAAACAAACCCATCACTAAATGAAATCGCAAAACACGTGCATATATTGTTTCTATATTATGTTATTATACAGGGATGGTTAGATATATTATGTCACGTATTATATGTGGTTTTATACAGTATATATTATATCGTATAATACATGACGTATAAAACTGTTATTTTGTGTACGTATAAAACATACAAAAAGTTTAATAAAACAAAATTACAATTTTTTTTAAATGTTGAAAACAAACTGTTACGTTAAAAAACAGTTGCAAATTTGCAATGGATAAAACTAGGGTTTCCATTACAGGTTTTATCGTTTCCGGTATTACCAGTCTATTTTGTTACATCGGTATTACTGGTAAATTGGCCTTTCAGTACCGGTTTTTCGGTAAAAAGTTTTATTTTAAATATTGGTCAATTCTTTTATCCAAATTAATATTTTAAGAACCACTGAGTTTAAAATAAAAATGGCACATAATTATGCGTAGAAACCAAGAGTTTTTTTCAGAGTGAAGTAAAAAAAATGGTATTCGTATGCACTTGTAACTGTTTACGAAAGTCGCAGTAAGGTCCTAATGTAAATGTTCGTACAGTTAAAGTCCTTTTCGTGCATTATATATACCGTACATACTTAGGTACTAAATTAACCCAACATCTTCATTCGTTACGCTTGTGATATATAAAACAATTATTATGTATACAAATATTAAAAAACTGATATTCAGAAGAAACAAAAGAAAATCTAAACAAAAAATTGGAATTTGCATCGAAACGAAGTAGATAAAAACCCACTTATTTTATTTAACATGATTATTTTTTATTACATAATTATTAGTTATGAATTTATATTTAATTTGAAAAATTTCAATTTTTGAGGTTTTTTTACAGCACTATTTAAATTTTTATTACCGAAATTACCGTTTTTCGGTATTGCTGCATTATCGAAAAACCGGTAATGCTGTAATGTGACCGGTAATGGATACCCTAGATAAAACTGGAAAATTGCAAAAAAAAAATAGGCTGAAAAGAAAAATGAAATATTTTAAAATTTAAATGTAACTTACTTGAAATATTATTATTACTCAGCAGAATACTGTTTATCTTGCACTTTAAGAACGTGATGAATGTAAAGACGTTTGATTTCTCTGGAGAGAGCCTATTCGTTATTGCAGAATAAACATAACATCAGTTCGAAAACAGCCTTTCCAACATAGCTATGGCTGCTGGAATGCTTAGTACTTTTTCTGCCAGCTCACTGATTGTATCAAGTTTTGTTTTCGTTTAACTTGTTTCAAATTAAATGAAAACAAACTTGATACAATGAGTGGGGTGTAATATTTTATTTATGATTTTATAATAGGTTTTATTTTTTTTTATACATTTTATACACGTTTTATACAGTATAATACAACATCACTTTTGATTATATACACAATAAATGCATGTGTAATTTACAATAGTGGCTCATAATGACATGAAGTTTGGTACAGTTTTGACTTTTGAATGACTTAGTTTTATTACTGAAACAAAAAACTCAGCTAAAAACTAAACGCCATGGTTGCCTCTTCCCAAATTGCCCCAATTATAATTAGTCGTAACCAACCATTTTCAATCTTAATACTTTGGAGGGCATGCTTTTGCTTCACACAATAAGAATATACAGTTTATGTACAAGTGTACAGGTAAGATGTGCTGTAGATTATTGTAATTCCAATTTTCAAAGTAGTTTTAACTACAAATTGACAACGTACGTACAGTGGTTACATTGTAATGTGTAGGAATTAGATTTGAATTTTATTTGACACAGGCAAGTAGAATGTTTTGCTGGATTCAATCCATTTCAATGGAAATGAGTCCTTTACTATGCTAATACCTTGTACACACATGAGTTAAATGAATTCAAATTAAATGTGTTTTGGTGAATTATACGGAATCCAGTTAAGGACATGAACAAAATAAAAATTGACTTTTATTTTTTAAAATTTAAATACTAAAAATCAATATTTTGTCAATAGTTTCTTATATTTAAGTATTAACTCAATATTTTCAGATTATTAACTGAATAAATTGAATTCGACATATTGTTTGTTTGTCTTTCACTGGGCTCTGTAGAACACGTTTATTATTTAAATGCATTTAAATTATCAAGCGTGTACTAGGAATTAGTCTAATTGGGACTTAATGTAGGAGCTTTTTTTCAATTTAACAAACGAATTTTGAATCTTATATTGTTATTGTGTCATTTTGTGTTCATATGCTTTAAACAAATTTTCATTTTGTGTAGACTGTTTGCCAGAAGTTTGGCATCGATACCGGAGACCGCTTGAGCAAGAACAGCAGAAAAGTTAAATTTCTTGTGTCTACAATTCCACAAGACCCTGTAAGATAGTCATAAATGTTTACTGATTTGTTTATTATTAATGTCTAAAGTTTGCATGCAATGTATCCGTCAATGTTCTACTTCCTTTTGTACTACAGCAATGGGTTGGGGCATAAGTTTATGCGTTAAGAGGCTACGTCACAAAGTTACTTCAAAAAATCTCCACAAAGAGCACTAGCATCGTTTTATCTATTGAGCTCATAGACCCAATGTTAAAGAAAAAAATGTTAATTTTTAAAATACACAGTCACTGCAATATGTTTATTTTTCATATTTAAAGTTGTCCAATATTAAGTTTTCAAAGTGCAATGTGCACCTTAGATATATGCTGATCGAGTGATAGAATGACAAAAAATTGGTAAGTATGGTTATATTTTTAAAAAACTATTTCAAAATGGATGTTTTTTTTTCTTACGAGGGCGTACTCAATGGAGTTTAACAAAAGAGTAAGAAATTCGCGATTTTGAAATAGTTTTTAAAAATAGAACCGTACTAACCAATTTTTTGTCATTCTATCACTCGATTAATATTGAAAATTTTTAAATATGAAAAATAAGCATTTCCGCGACTGTGTATTTTAAAAATTAACCTTTTTTTAACATTGGGTCTATGGGCTCAATAGAAAAACGATGTTAGCGCTCTTTGTGGAGATTTTTCGAAGTCATTTTCTGATGTAGCCTCTTAAAGAGAACATTACTTCCTGAAATTTTTTGTCAAGACTTACCAAACGATTACCAAAATAATTTTTAAAATTAAAATTAAGTCATTAAAATCATTTTAAAAAACTAAGTGGCAAAGGATTGTCACCTCACATTTCCATAATTCCTAATTCAAATACATGTATTCCCTATTCATATTTAACTCAATACAACCTTCCAATCAACTCGAGAGCCACGTGAATACAGATTTAAATAAAGAATTAAAAGTAATGTGAGGTGACAACATCTGAATTCGAGTCGAGGAGTACACTTGTGATTTTTATTGCCAATGCCTGTCGTTTGGTGGCGCATCTGTCTGATAAAGTTCATTTATATGAAGTAAACTGATTTTTGATTTTTTTTAAATTATATTAATGACTTATTTTAAATTTTAAAAATTGTTTTGGCAATTTTTGGGTAAGATTTGACAATATTTTCAACACAAATAACATGGCCACAATGCAACTCAAAGGCCGATTTCCGAGTTGTTAAGAAGTGGATCTGCATAGATTAAAGCATTTAAATCATCCTTATTGACAGAATCAATTCAATTCAATTAGATACACCTGCAATCAGCTTGACAGCCATGTGGCAGGGGGGGGGGGTTGCTCCCAATCATGAGTGATTGTCATTATTTAAAAATAAGACATCACCACAGATGGCCTCCTGGAGCTCAGAGTGTCACTCTTGTTGAAATTATCCCTTTTTAGGTGTGCAAGCCTTTCTGTAGATGGCACGAATGTTTCAGGCATGGTTCTGCAGCTTTTGAGCTTTAATTGAACTCGTAAAGGTGTCGGAATCGTTTCAAATTTTGTCAGGGCAAAACATTTGATTGATTAAACACTACACAAACTTATGCGTCAACCCCGATATATATACACACTAGGGATATTCAGTAAGTTACAAAGTAGAATAAAAACACATTACAATTACCATTACAAACAATACTCTGCAAGCAGCCGGTTGGCCTATGGCAGACGGATCTTAAGATCCAGGTGCTGCAAGATGCATTGTCAATATATTATAACTACAAAAGATAACCTGTATTGCAAATATAAAAAAAATATAAATGCAGTCATGAAAATTTAAACCCACAATTCATTAAGAACATCCTGAATAGCCTGTTTTGGAAGAGCATTCCATTGTCGTATAACCCTCGGGGAAAAAAAGAACATTGAAAGCGTATTGGAGTGTACAGCAACGACTTATTTTTCGACAAAATCTACCTCTACATTTAGGCATTTTATCTCATCACTTTATCAAGCCCTGGAATTCGTATGCAGCGTAAAACAAAAGATGTGGGTTGATGTCGTAACCATTGCCTTACAAATTCCTGTACATCTTCGTGTGCAAAGCACCACCTTCCAAAATGTCGAGATTAAAGTCGACATGTCGAGATTTCAAAAAAAATCTTGCATGTCCTTTACAGGGCTCCGTAGTTTTTAGTTTTTTTAGTTTATATTTTTTTTTTCTCGAAGGTTTTTCCACCATTCCAGGACTTTGATGTTATTCACGATTACATGGTTGCTCCATCGGGAAAAATGCAAGTGAGATTGCGGAAACGAGGGAAAAACGGTATTATTTGTTTGTTTTTTTTTACTTAGAGGAGCTGTATTAATAAATACATTAATATGGGCTGTTAACTAATACTTACTTGGTTGCAATTTTCATCTGCAACATAGGAAGATGGAGTTATACTCATACAAATCGTCGTCTAGAATTCAATGGTCAAACTATTGAGGTTAAAACGCAAATTTCAAGCAGAGATTACCAAGTAAGTTGACTTCCGTACATCTGTAATTTACACGCTCGTATATATTTAAATGCAATAAGGCATTGCATAAACCACCATTGTGCGCAACACAGCTTTTTATATCTACACCAAAGCCTAACAGTAAAGTTTTTTGTTTGTCGTTTGAAACGTACTAAAGCCCTGACACTCCACTGTGTTTCATGTGCCATGAGACATGGTCATTTTTGCAGTTCGAAAGTAATCTAAATGGCTGTTGCGACTGAACGACAATTTCGAGCCGTCGTGAATTTGATTTAATACCTGTAGAACATACTAAGGAATACATCCAATTGTTCTTAAGAGCCTTGATATGCCTCCATTTTGTTGTTTTCAGCAGACGACAATGAGACATATGAGTGTTACTGTAATATATATATATGGTGTTACTAAAATTGCAAGAAAGAGTCACACAGTCGCTCAATGAAGATACAGTAAAGCGCAAAATGCAATAAAATTTACTGTTTTTTAAGTGCTCGTTTTATCTAAATTTCGAAAAGATCCTTCTGTTTTTAAACAAGGTTCAAAAACGATTTTCAGCAATGACAAAAAAGAGCACGTACATTAATCTATGGGCTTCGTGATGTTTCCTTTTTATAAGCTTAGCACGTGCAATTGTTTTTCTATTTCTATGTGACTTCATACCTGGAGAAAAACCGTTAAAAACCATTTTTGTCAAAAACGATCACAGCGCCTACATTCGGAGAAACGCTTTATCTAGGCTCTGAAAGCTGTTTCTAAAGAACTGAAAAGGGGGATAACAAAATGGACCTTTTTGAAGACAATGGCCTTTTAACATCGTAACGTTAAGCACATTAGCATAATTCAAAAAATAAAACCTCTTTAAAAGTTGCAATAAACCGATGCTAATACCTGGCCAGAGCATTCAAGAAGAGATTACAATGTTAATTATTGTTAAAAAAATCCACTTAAAGGAACTAAGGTGGCTAGAATCAACACCATGTTTTGGGGAATATCAAATATCGCTTAACGTTGCATCTATGGAGTCTCTAGGACGATGCGATTCAGACCCGCAACAATGTTGAACTGTTCCGGGGCCTGAATTGCGTCAGCTATGATTCCTGTTTATTGACTCCCATCGAAATGAGAAACATTTCAACATTGTTGTGAAACATTTCATAGTGTGAACGCTTTTTGAAACATAAAGACTCAAATAGCTCAGTTTGCTATTAATTATCAAAGACTAAGCTTTTAAAATACTGTTAAACTACTTAAGGACATTCTAGTGTAAATTCACTACTAAATTGTTTTTTGGGGATTTCGAACTCCTGCTTCATCTCCTAATTTCAGGGTGAACTGAAGGTGTTCTCGGCTGAGAAAAGCTTGTGTGCCCACTGCCCACCACGGTTTCTGTTTTATTTGCCCCTTTTTATCAATGACAGTGTAAGCACATATTGAAAGTGCCACTTCCGCAGGTGATAATGGCAATGGTGAAAGCCAGAAGGATGGAGAGAAACTGAATATAGGTGTAGACATGGATCAGTGTTGCGGGTCTGAATCGCGTCAGTTACGATTCTGCAACGCAACATTGTATCGGAGCAGCCCCACCACAATGTATCACAGCAAAGAATTCCATGGTGTGTGCTAGGCGTTAAACAATGTTATGCATTGCTTGCTTGTAGCTAGTTTTTACAATACAGGAAGAAGTTTGATAAAATTAGTTCAGTGGGATGAAGGAGATGCAGAATAATTATATTATGACAGCATTCCAAACAGCCGAATTTTAATTATTGTTAATACCACGTATGATTCAAAACTTATTTTTTTTAAATTTAGAATATGCTTGCTCAGTGTGACAACAGTCATAATACCATTTACAAGAAACGTCGGTGCTTTTTGTGGAACAATCAATACTTCCAGCTGGACATTTACAAGGAACCCTGTCATCCAAGGTAAGGTCAAACATTTATTTATTGTGTAGCAGTGGCGTAGCCAGGATTTTGTTTATGGGGGGTCCAAAATTATTTCTTCAGAATAAAGCTAATCAGTAGTAATCACCCACTACAGCGTTCCATGCTGCACCACACAGTCTAAAGAACTTTCTTTTGTATGCATCATATTTAGCACTTAAACCTTTCGGTGGGGGGGGTTAATAAGGTTCATGTATGCATCATATGAAATCAAATTGTGCAACGTCTGCTATAAGGTGGCATGCTGCGACGTGCAAAACTGGCTTGTAGAACCTTAGACTATTACTCTCTGGACTGGCAACTCCCGAAATTTTGTGCTGGACAGTTTTCAATCGTCGTGACGTCGTTTTTGAAGAGGCGCCTCTAGCGGGACTATGGTATATGAACATTACTGTCAAAGCAAAACTTTGGACGAGTTTATTTTGTAGTTATATAGGGTGGATTTTTTATATATATTATAAAAAGTATGGTCGATGAAGAATTACAGTGAATAACTTGCTGGTAAAGGGTCAGGATTTTCACGCGTGGGTCCGTTTTCACCAACAAAATGTAGCCCACAAACGTATGTAAATGACTTCACATTAGCTATTGTAAAATTTTTTCTGCTGCAAGCAGCAACCCACCTTCCACATTTTAAGGGTTCCTTTTTAGGATTAGGTAATTTGTAAAATGTTACCTGTTTTGGTTGTGGTCTATTATCAGGAAAACGCGAGTCACAAACACCGTAACAACAACGTTTTCCAACCATTTTTTGCTTAGGAGACGAAACGACAACTGGGCCGACATTAAAAAAAAATCATTAACGAGATTCACTAAGATTTACACAAATTCACGGCAGAAATATCACATATGGAAATTCATTTTACTTTTTTATCCGCATTTTACTGGATTCCTAGAATAGAATTAAGATTGGAAAATCCAGTGAAACGTGAAAAAACTAAAATTTACCATACAGTACATGATTCACCCCCAATGTCTTCCCGTTTGCAAAAAAAAAAAAATCTATCCAACAATTTTCTTTTAAAATAATGCCACCAGGCGGAGCTGCGTCACTTTGCCTTATTTTGCCTATGAACATGCTTTTAACGCTTTAACATCTAGAAGATAGGGAGTTGCCAGTCCAGTAGAGTAATAGTCTAAGGTAGAACTGCCATAAGTTCCATGCCAGAAGTCAAGAGGAAAACCGAGAAGAACTTGTTCTTTTTCAGCGGTGACGAAGGAGCCCGGGGGAATAATGTGCTCACGTGACATTCGGACACCACTCAGGTGTCTTCATTTGCCAGCATACTTTGTTGTAAACAACACGTGTTCAATTGTATGGTGAAGTGTGAGCATTTAAGTTGGCTTCAATAAGGCGTCTGTGAAGTTGTGGTGGTGCATATACAGTATGTGGGCTGGGTCTCGGATGGAATGTTCCGCATGGTGGTTTGGAGCAGCATGGCTCTGCGCACTGTAGTTAGCGACTGGCTGAAAAGTCGCTTAGTTTAGCATCTATTATGGTGGTGGGACAAAATGAGTTCTGAAGGTACTGGTTACGAGAAAGAGAAAGAAAAAAAGATGGAGAAAAAACTCAAAGATAAACACAGCTCTTTTTGGCATGTATAGAGAATCTCTGGAAGGGGGTCCAGACCCATTTACCCCGCCACTGTAGTGTAGTTTATATACATACTACAGGTGGTGTGGAAACTACTTCGAAAAAAAACCTTTTCCCTCGAGATGGTTTATAAACGGCTGATTTTTTTAACTCCGGTTATTTGATTTTTGGAGCAATATTAAGATAAAATCTGAAAATGTTTTTACAAACTTGAAGGGTTTGCTCAATCACTTAAAAAGTATTTTCATGTTAAGAGGCTACATTACAAAATTACTTCGAAAAATCTCACCAAAGAGCGCTAGTATCGTTTTTCTATTGAGATCATAGACCCATATATTAATTTTTAAAATACAAAGACGCGGCAATATGTTTATTTTTTATATTTAAAATTGTCCAATATTAAGTTTTCAAAGTGCAATGTGCACCTTAAATATATGCTGATCGATTGATATAATGACTAAAAATTTGTAAGTGGCGGTTATATTTTTAAAAGGTATTTCAAAATTGCGAATTTCTAACTCTTTATGTTTAAACTCCATTGAGTACGCCCAAATAAGAAAAAAAAAACATAAAATACGTAAAATAATTTTAAAAAACCAGAAATAAATCAGCAAATGCACCAATGTGGTTTAATTGTGGTTTTTAAAAATTATTTTAGGTATTTTTACCAACATTTTAATGGATGTTTTTTTTTCTTATTTGGGCGTAGTCAATGGAGTTTAACATAAGTTAGAAATTCGTGATTTTGAAATAGTTTTTAAAAATAGAAGTCCACTTACCAATTTTTTGTCATTCTATCACATGATCAGCTTATATTTAAGGTGCACATTGCACTTTGAAAACTTAATATTGGGAAACTTTAAATATGAAAAATAAACATATTGCCGCGACTGTGTATTTTAAAAACTAACGTTTCTTCTTTAACATTGGGTCTATGGGCTGATTAGAAAAACGATGCTAGTGCTCTTTGTGTAGATTTTTCGAAGTAATTTTGCATTGCTAGCCTCAAAACCATGTTCTTAGTAAATGCAAGATTATAGCCTCGTATTTAAAAATTCAAAACATTTTTTTCTTTCAATTTTGGTATTTCAGGTGCAGTGGGCTAATGTTGCTAGAGACCTACACAACATTAACTGGCGAGGAATTGGCTAAACGACTGCCAAATTTTCTCAAAGTAGAAAAGGAAGTGACTGCCGATCCGGCGTACTCGATGTACAATTTGTCGTTGAAAGACGAATGGCAAAACAGCCTAAAGTTTAACAAGGCGTTTACACCGACATCAACTGCAAATGGATATGGCTTTTTCTCAGGAAATATCACGAATGGCAGTCGGCCTACTAATGGAAGCAAAGGTTTAGCAAGTAGTGACCACTAACAATAATTTTTCAGTTTGTCGTTTATTAATTACTTTTGTTAAAATTGTAACAATTTCTCACTTATTTTGTTCTTAGTGTTTTAGCAAATTGGCTGTGTTTCTTTATATTTATTTAGAATAATGTTTGTTTTTTTGGATTTAGTAACTTAAAAATAACTATTTGAAAACTGTTCAAATTTCAAGTTTCTCCAGGTGAATTAAAATGCATAATAGTTTATTTAAAATGTTATGTTTTAACTTTTATGTTTTCGTTGAAGTGTGTTTCAGTTTTTAGCCTTAGATGTATTAGATCTCAAACTTACGTAACAGGAGTTAGGCTCGGTTTATATACTTGGCGAAAAGTTGGATTTACGATGGTAAGTGAAGAATCATTATTGTTATCGGTAATGCTGAGCATCACGAAGTGCTTCATTTTTGTTGTTCTGTTTTGCTTCATGGTGTTCATACAAAAACGTCACTACAACACGTGGAATGCAATGAATCGTTGTAAAAAAAAATCGTCGGAACTGCAAAATCAAAAGGCTGAGCTGTGATTGGGTACAAAGTGTTTCTTTCAATAAGATGGTTTAAAATCCTATTGAAGGGGAAAACGGTATCTTATCACTACGGAAAATAACGGAATGTGAGCGTTTTGCTACAAAAGTTATTTTCTTCATTTGGCTTTGCTTTTCGATGCTCTTTTAACAAAACTGTTTTTTTCGAAACATGACGAATAAATTAAGCGAGTGAACCTTTTTTCGTAACAGTCTGTTCGGAAATAATTATTTAATAAAGTTTTAAAACGCCGATAACAGCAAAAACCCAAAATTGGCGTTTTAAAACTGTCTTAAAACGATAATTCCCAAACAGATCGTCACAAAAAAAGGGTTCCACTCACTTTAATTATTCATCAAGTTTCAAAAAGATAATCAGTTTTGTTTAACAAATGCTTTTAAAAACCTACATACTGGTACCGGTAAATTCGCTTCTTAAATTGTTTTTTTACCGGCTATACAACTGAATAAGTGTGGCCACGTGAACGTCGTGAAGACACGTAGCAATAGTAACGCCGCCATAGGAGCCTGATTTATAAGTAAAAACTAGAGGTGGGACAAATCCTAAATTTTCTCCAATCCAAATCCTAAAAGGTTCTCGAATTGTTTATATCAGAATCCTATATTATTCATTAAGAAGATGCAAATAAATGAAATATTACGTGGCACTCGGGGTCGCCACAAGGTGATATTTGTGATCCGGTTGTGCGTACACATGCGCACAAGTGTGTACGTGTGCGTACTCATGCGCACAAGTGTGTACGTGTGCGTACACACGCACACAAGTGTGTACGTGTGCGTACACACGCACACAAGTGTACGTGTGCGTACACACGCACACAAGTGTACGTGTGCGTACACACGCGCACAAGTGTGTACGTGTGCGTACACACGCGCACAAGTGTGTACGTGTGCGTACGCATGCGCACAAGTGTGTACGTGTGCGTACGCATGCGCACAAGTGTGTACGTGTGCATACGCATGCGCACAAGTGTGTACGTGTGCATACGCTTGCGCACACGTGTGTACGCGTGCATACGCATGTGCACACGTGTGTAAATGTGTATATGCATGTACGCACATGTGTTCATGTGCGTACTCATGCGCACACATGTAACAATGAAAAAAAGTTGGTTATTTGATATATGAAAGCATATATTAAAGCAATGGAGGTCTATAGGGTTCCTTGAATCCCTTGTTTTGTTAGTGAACGCGTCTATTGGACGTGAATTGATCCAATGGGATTTAACATGGAGTAAAAAAACGAACGATTTTTAAGGTTGTTTAAAAATTGAAGGACCTTTTCAAAATGTATATAAAGCGAGCACAATATTTTTTATTGCATTTTGCGCTTTACTGTATTTTAATTGAGCCATTGTGAGACGATTTCTTGCAAGTTTAGTAACACAATATAGTATCACTTATTTATCTCCTTGTCGTCTGCTCAAAACAACAAGATGGCGGTGTATCTAGGCTTTTAGCAGTTTTTTAGATTAGGATTCGAAAGACGAAAAAAGCGCAAAGATCCGAGTTTTCGAATCTTGAATAATCTTTTAAGGTTTTGCGGCATTCAAGGATTCGAATGTCCCATCCCTAGTAAAAACCTAATGCTCCCACCTTGATAAAAAAATACAGGTTGTGAAGAACACATGGCTGAATCTCTAAAGCAACGATTTCAGTGGTTATTTTTATGGCAAGATTACGTGCAAGAAATAAGCCAAATATTGTTGTGAATCTTGCAGTTTCTACCAAAAAGAAAAAAAAAATCAGCGGTTTTCTTTAAGATGGTGTCAAAGAATCAATTAAGTCTTGCAAGAATATTATCACTTTGGCAATAGCAATTATTTCAACGACACATTACAGTGGTGTTACCATGGAGTGGTACAAGTAACATATGCCTTATTTGAGGACAAGAATTTCAAGAACTGTAATGCCCGATCCCAATGAAGCTGACAAAAGTGTAGCATTAGTTCAAAACAAAAACACAATAAAAACGCTAGAAACCGTCCAAACAATAACAAAAACTTATTAATTATTACTTCGAAAAATTCTCCGCAAAGAGCGCCAGCATCGCTTTTCTATTGAGCCCATAGACCCAATGTTAAAGAAAAAATGTTAATTTTTAAAATACACAGTCGTGGCAATATGTTTATTTTTCATACTTAAAATTAGTAATTGTAGTTATATTTTTAAAAACTATTTCAAAATCGCGAATTTCTAACTCTTATGTTCCATTGAATTCCAATTGAACTCCATTGAATATGCCCAAATAAGAAAAAAACATCCATTAAAATGCTCGTAATAATACTTAAAAATAATTTTAAAAAAACAGAAAAATATCAGCACGTGTGCCAATTTGCTGGTTTCACTGTGGTTTAATTGTTTTTTTTTAAATTATTTTTAGGTAGTTTTACGAGCATTTTATTGAGTGTTTTTTTTTGCTTACGAACGCATACTCAATGAAGTTTGTTTTAAGTTTAGAAATAATCTAAAACAAGAAATAGAAATGGTGTAACGTAGGGCTGCAAGATTTTTAAAGGGACGGTATGCGTCTACTGACAGCGTATCGTCTATGCTCCAAGAGCTAGAATGGGAATCATTAGCAGGCCGAAGAAATGAGCAAAGCCTCGCTCTTCTGGGACGTTTGCTGTCTTGTGATAACATTACCCTGCTTAATGGTTTACTAACTCGAAATCCTCGTAAAGGTAGATTTGGGCATTCAAAAGGGCTAGGACTGATGCATATTTTTGGTCTTTTCTTCCTAATGTTATTAGACTATGGAATTCTCTTCCTGTGAATAGTTCTTTGTTAGGACGATTTCAATTTCATGATGATGTCTTATTTTTAAATAATGACAATCAGTCGTGATTGGGAGCAATCCCTCCCTGCCACATGGCTTTCGAGCTGATTGCAGGTGTATTTAAATGAATTGAATTAACATAAGAGTTAGAAATTCGCGATTTTTAAATAGTTTTTAAAAATAGAACCGCACTTACCAATTTTTTGTCATTCTATCACTCGATCGGCATATATTTAATAGACTCCGCAGTCTTCCGACGTTACCCATCGGTTCTATGGTGGCTCTACGCAGGCGTTTCCGGCTTCTAGTCGGAGTCCGGACAGTGCGTCACCGTTAAAACGTTTGTGTTATTGTTTGGACGGTCACTTGGACCGTTACAATTTTGAAAACAAAACAAACCAGAAACAACTGTCAGCAATAAATTTTTGACAGAAGACAAACAAATTGGTTTTTGTCTATAGCTGTCCTACGTATACTAGGCAACTGTTCTGCTGTTGTTTTCACACACTGAAAAAAGTTCCACCGCTCAAAGATAATATATCTGAGCATAAAAGAACACAGAAATATAACTGAATTCTATCTCTGCATTTCTATTTTCTGGTTGTTTTCCTACTTGTATGGTGGTTTCTCCCTTTTGCTTTCCTTTTTCTGTATGTACGTGTGTACGTCCATTACCGGTTTTATACCGGTATATTTTGATACATCGGTATTACCGGTAAATTGACTTTTCAATACCGGTTTTTCGGTAAAAAAATTTTATATTAATTTGGATAAAAGAATAGACCAATATTTAAGAACCACTGAGTTTGAAATTAAAATTTCACGTAATAGTAGAAACCAAGATTTTTATTTCAAAAACTGAAGTCAAACAAATGGTTACGACAGTCACAGTAGGGTCCTAACGTAAATGTTCGTACAGTTAAAATGCTTTCCATGCATTATATACCGTACATACGTAGGTACTAAATTATCGCAACATCTTCATTTGTTACGCTTGTGTGATATATAAAACTATTATATATATAAAAATAATTTAAAAAAAGTGACATTCAGAAGAAACAAAAAAAAACTAAAGAAAAAACTGAGGCTGAGCATCAGTTTGTACAGAAGCATCTACATGTTTAACGGTATCTCTAACTGGTGACGTTTGCGTCATCTTATCCGTTGGTTTGTCTCGTTCTTGCTCTTGCTCTTCTAATCGCTTTTGCTTTTCCACTTGAGTAGTCGTAGAAATATTTCTGCAAATCCGCTTGCCTAAATATGTAAAAAAAATAACATGAGTTTAGAAAAAAAAATATTTTAATTGATCACAAATATTGTTTTTTTATATCTAATATACTTTTTAGGCGTGGGAGATTGTCAACTGCATGTCGTATAAGTGGCCTTCGTTTTGAAGTGAAAAGAGGTGGCGGATTTGGCACATTAAAAATGGAAGGCTGTGAATGTTCATATAGACGATTACGTAGATCATTTGCAAACATTATTTTTTCGAAATGATCACTGCACAAGAAACAGTTATTGTGTAAGTAGACCGATTTCTTTTTAAGTAGATCAGCCCTGCGACACTTTATAACCCAAGTCTTGCATCTGTGTTAATATAATGTGATTAAATTACTACTTGTTGAAACTTTTAACTTCTGGAGAAAAAAAACAACAAAAACAAACGAACAGAATCTTACCTTAGTGGATCTTTTGGAAAACGAAAAAAACTTTTTAATTTACCGTCATGGTTCGAATTGCTGCTGCAGTTTATGGCTGCACAGTAATGACCGCCGTTCCGTTTTTTCTTTTTCGCATTATCCATTTAAAACTGTGACAAATTAAATGTATTTTAGAATAGAACGTTAAAAATAAGGTTAAACAGTACATTTACCTGTTTATTGACTTCACACGTGTCATAAACGGTATCGTAAGTGTCTAACACCATAACATGTTTATAAACATAAGGATATATAGGGATATATATATATAAGGATATATACAGAAGGGAAACTGAGCCATTAACTTGTGACAGAATTTTTCTGCGCATGTGCGGCGCCGCCCCAGAATTTTAGTCGCTATTATGTCGTGAAGCAGCTGCCGCCATTTTGAAATGTATTACATTTTGATATGTGTTCATCTGTGGCAATAGCAACGATTCAAAAGTTGGCAAATTGTAAAAATATAAAAGTTGAAAAATTTTAAATTAAAAATGTATTTATAAAATTTCAGATTTTAAATGTATTTATTTTACATAATAATAAAACTGAAATTTAAAAATAAAATTAAAAACTGAAATTTAAAAATAAAATTTAAAAATAAAATTAAAAATAAAATTTAAAAATAAAATTAAAAACTGAAATTTAAAAATATATTTCAAAACTAAAATTTAAAAACAAAACTAAAAACTGAAATTTAAAAACAAAAATTAAAAATAAAATTAAAAACTGAAATATAAAAACAAAACTAAAAACAAATTTAAAAATAAAATTTAAAAATAAAATTAAAAACTGAAATTTAAAAACGAAATTAAAAACTGAAAATTAAAAATAAAATTAAAAACTGAAATTTAAAAATATATTTCAAAACTAAAATTTAAAAACAAAACTAAAAACTGAAATTTAAAAATAAAATTTAAAAATAAAATTTAAAAATTAAATTTAAAATTAAATTAAAAACTGAAATTTAAAAATAAAAATTAAAAATAAGATTAAAAACTGAATAATAATAACAAAACTAAAAACTGAAATTTAAAAATAAAATTTAAAAATAAAATTAAAAACTGAAATTTAAAAATAGATTTCAAAACTAAAATTTATAAATAAAATTAAAAATTGAAATTTAAAAATAAAATTAAAAACTGAAATTTAAAAACATAATTAAAAACTAAAATTTAAAAATAAAATTAAAAACGAAATTAAAAACTGAAATTTAAAAATAAAATTAAAAACTAAACTAAAACTGAAATTTAAAAATAAAATTTAAAAATAAAATTAAAAACTGAAATTTAAAAATAGAATTCAAAACTAAAATTTATAAATGAAATTAAAAATTGAAATTTAAAAATAAAATTAAAAACTGAAATTTAAAAACATAATTAAAAACTAAAATTTAAAAATAAAATTTAAAAATAAAATTAAAAACGAAATTAAAAACTGAAATTTAAAAATAAAATTAAAAACTAAAATTAAAAACTAAAATTTAAAAACAAAATTAAAAACAAAATTAAAAACTGAAATTTAAAAATAAAATTAAAAACTAAAATTAAAAACTAAAATTTAAAAACTAAAATTTAAAAACTAAAATTTAAAAACTAAAATTTAAAAACAAAATTAAAAACTGAAATTTAAAAATAAAATTCAAAACTAAAATTTAAAAACGAAATTAAAAACTGAAATTTAAAAACAAAATTAAAAACTGAAATTTATTAAAAAAAATAAAACTGAAATTTAAAAATAACATTTATTAAAAAAATAATCTGAATAAAAAAATTACATTTATCATTTTATTTTAATTACATATACTTTTAATAATTAAGATTAAAACAATTTGAATTTGATTATTTAAAACGATATTCATTTTCTTCAAAATATTTTTTTTCTTCAAATTTTTCACATTTAAAAAGCATTTGTTTACTCCTCATGTTTCCATTTAATCAAATGAATAACACAAAACAACCAAACATTGTAATACATTACAAAATGGCGGTCATCAAGTAACCGGTTAAAATAAGAGAAGCTTTCAGTCCAAGGTCATGAAATTCTGTCACAACAACTTCAAAGGCGCCTCACGAGAGTTTCCCTTCTGTTTATATCCTTATTCTGTGGTAAGAGTCTAAGCTTAAACCACAGAATAAGGATATATATAGAAGAGAAACTGAGCCATTAACTTGTGACAGAATTTTTCTGCGAATGTGCGGCGCCGCCCCAGAATTTTAGTCGCTATTATGTCGTGACGCAGCTGCCGCCATTTTGAAATGTATTACATTTTGATACGTGTTCATCTATGGCAACAGCAACGATTCAAAAGTTGGCAAATTGTAAAAATATAAAAGTTTAAAAATTTTAAATTAAAAATGTGTTTATAAAGTTTAATATTTTCCATGTATTTATTTTACATAATAAAACTGAAATTTAAAAATAAAATTAAAAACTCAAATTTAAAAATAAAATTTAAATTTTCGATATCCATAATTCATGTTTCGATATCACAAATTGTGCTGCTATCTGGCCGCCGCTTTTGAAAACACTGGGAGAGTAATTTCCATCTTCATAGGATTTCAATAGTAAAAAATGACACTCTCTTAAAAAGTGGTGCTCGAAAAGCCACCACCAGATGTCAGGACATGTGTCGATATCCAGAATTCAACTTTCGATATCCAGAATTCAGGTTTCGATATCCAAAATTCAGTTTGTTCATCAGTCTCCAAAATTCAAAAATAAAAAATAAAACGGCGCACAAATTCATTCAATTTCGATATCGAAAATTGAATTTTCGATATCCAGAAAGCAACTTTCGATATCACAAATTGTGCTGCTATCTGGCCGCCGCTTTTGGAAACTCTACGAGAGTAATTTCCATCTTCATAGGATTTCTGTTGTAAAAGAAGACACTCTCTTAAAAAGTGGTGCCCAGAAAGCCACCACCAGATGTCAGGACGTGTGTCGATATCCAGAAGTCAACTTTCGATATACAGAATTGAATTAGCGACACACAAGTCTCATCATTCTCCGAAATTCAGGAATAAAAAGTAAACCGGCTTGCCATACATCTTGGTCACTTGGGACGCCAAACGAAGGGTCTCAGCCTTTTTAAAAAATGGCGTTTATTTGTAGAAAATCAGCCTGCCATGAGGAACCTGTTGGAATCGAGACGGGAGGGTCCTGGTCGTTTCCCTTATCAGGACTACCACCTTCGGGACCAGATCATAAACAACTTGTGCGTCTTGATGCAAATGGAGCTTTATGATACTGCGGACCAGTTCCAATACGAGGGAGCTTAATGCATCCAAGACAACGTCCCGAATCGTTGGATGATGCAGACGGCCCACCGGAACCATTTAGTGTGTCTTCGGGTGGAAGATAATATCTCTTTAATCTGGATAAACACAACATAGAATGTGTGTACGTTATTTACCAATCCATCTCCAACACCAAGCCGTATTGTTGACTTGAATGTCGAGCCTTGGATTAGGGCTGTAGTAGAATTCTGTCCCGTACCAGGACCCTCGCTCCATTATAGTTCCCTCCGGCATCGGCCCCAAATTCTCTGATGGAATTGAGTAACCGGTTGAGGGGAACTGATGAGGATCCGGCTAAAACCGAATGGGCCTCTCCCATCGATTTGGGGCCGTGATTAATAATCATTATTATTGTTCTCTCGTTTCAGATTTGGCCTTGTTACTTTGCTTACGTTTCGTGTCTTTGTTTCACTTACATTTTTGTTATGATAACTTACATTTCTTTCGTTTCACATTTCATTTTCCGTTAATCTACGTTGAATTATGTAATGCTAAAAAGGAAATTTGTAATGTTTTATATCGGTTGTTTTAATATCGATAAAAAATGTATCGTTTTGAGTTTTTGAAATAGTGATCGATCTGAGTTTTAAAAGTTTGGAAGTTTTTGTTCGTTTGGTGAAGGTTTTGTTTAGGAAAACATTCGTTATTATCATATTGTATAAAATCATTTTTTTTTAATATCATCATAATAAAAAAGCGATTTTACTTTCTTACTTCCGGTACATTGGCTTTTCTTTTGCATGTTTCCACGGGGTTTGAAAACGATAGATAATTTGAAGAAAATTGATTCTTTCCAGGAAACTAATGCTAGGAACTTGCGACTCTACAGTATGGTTTTACTTCATTGAGAAAAGAATTAGGTATTTGAGAGAGATAGTGATTGATTAGATAGGTTAATTGCACTTTTAAGCTGGTAACATGGTAATTCGTTCTGCGTTAAAATGCTCTTATATCTATGAGTTAATAAGATTAGTTTGGGTTATATACGATTTGTGAACGTGCGGATGGCGTTAGCAACATGATAATTCATTCTATGTTAAGGGTATTAGTAGCTAGAATTGTATCAATTGCAATTAATATGGTTTAGTGATAGCGACAAGGTTAATTCGTTGCGACACGATACGTGTAAGAGAATAATTGCATTTTGGATAGTGATTGCGATTTGGATATTAATTGAATTAAATAAGGATTCAGTTAATGTATGCGACATTGCGACTTGCACTAACTAGCATCGTATGTAACTATTTTTAAGATTTCATTGAATGTAGCACGAATGGATCATTCGTGAAATCTTAAAAATAGTTACATACGATGCTAGTTAGTGCAAGCGACATGCATAATTTGTTGCTGTAGTACATGCATTAAAATGTAGGTTTATATTAGTGTTGATTACGAATTGGTTATGGGTTAATTATGCTATGGTTAATTTGATAGTTTTAGAGCACGTGGGAATGTTGTTAGAATTAAATAAACATGACACGCTTTGTTAGTTTTGACAAGTCTGTTTTATTTAACAACACAGGCGGCTTGATTTATTAACGTAAACAAATCCCCTGGGTATTCTTTCCTCCTGGTTTTGTTTCGTGTCATGGCTGGAAGCATTGTACTTCCCCTATTAACTCTTCCCTTTTTCTTGTTGAGGGTGGAAGCATGAGGACATACTTCCCTTTTAAGTTGGGGAGTGTGATGACCCTGTCATTTTCTCTTGGTAACAGTGCCTGTGACGTCACACTCTGACGTCATTGTCTCTGTTCTCTCCTGTCTTTAGCCTCTCGTTAGTTCTTGGAAATAGAAATGAATGTTCGTACGTGATGTTGCTATGGCAACGAAAGCCATAGTCTGCTTGATTGTTAAACGGGTTTTAAAGAAGCATGTTCTTTTGAGGCCGTTCTTTTTACCGTCAATTAAAACTGAACACTTCGAACTTTAATTATTTTCTTTTCCAATTAAAGTTCTCTTTTCGTTTCTAACTCTTTTGTATTTTCGAATATTTTATTAATATTGCATAGCACAACATTGAAACATTAAACCTGGAAAATGGTTCAATGTTGAGCGTAGCAATTAAATATTTTTAATGTCTTTTCTGTGGTTACCATAGAGTAACATTGGGACCCAGATTTCATCATTCATTTGCATACTGTGAAATGATTGGCCAACTTATGTCACATGACCAGTGCTTTCATGTGTATATAAGTTGGGCTCTCAACATCTGGAGTCCCCCAATTGTTGTATTTTGTTTTGGTTGTTCCGTTGTACTTCAGCCGGAGGATTTTGCCCGGTTGAGAACCCAGTGCTGTCTCTGAATTCAGCCGGAAGGACATGCCCGGTTGATTTCTGCTCTGCACGCTGTTAAAAGGTGAACCAGTAGCCACATGCTCGGTTGCACTTAGGTCAAGATCTCGGCAAAGCCCATAGGAAACAAAGATGGATGCAACAGACGGAGCAGATGGGGCGGACGGGACACATGGAGACCAGTAACGTAACTATTGGCATAAAACGAATCCAGAAGCATCTGACAGAATTAGATCTATTCGAATAGTATAAGTAGTACTCAGATCGATCCTTTCCTTATAAACGTGACTATTGTGGAAACTCCACCTGAGGTCTATCAATAAATGATAACAGACACACGTGGGTTTTGTTGATTCTTTCGATATGTCATAACGAAGTCGATGCCATTGGTTGAATGAGATGGGTAATTTGCATAGGCTGCACTGAGCGGAAAAATCGACAGCCGGTTCCCCATCTTTTAAAGAGCTATAGGACTACCTTGTCCTTGTCCTTGTACCTTGTAGGGGTAGTCTTGGTAAGGGGCCTGCCTGAGGTTATAAAGGTACACAATCATCTGCAACATCATCTGCTTTCCCATAGCAGACGACACTTCAGCCAATATTGGAGGTAAAAGCTGTGTGCAAAACCATCTGCTTCATCTTAGCAGATGACACTTTGGACAACGCTACACGATAACGAAGGCAGCAACTTTACATATTGAACATAAACATTTTTTGAACAAATTCATCATCATTCATCATCATTTCCTGTACCTTATCCCGCAAGCAGCAGGGTCGGCCTTGCTGGTTCTAACTCTCCACTCGTTCTGATTTTGCACAAAGCCCCCAGTGACCCCACATGCCACCATATCCCGTTTTACTACCACGTCCCAGGTTTGCTTGGGTTTCCTCTACCCCATTTTATTACCAGGTCTAAGTTCATTGCTTGCCTCAGCAGCCCATTTTCCCTGCTCCTGAGAACATGCCCAAACCACCGCAGCCTATTTTAATGCATCTTTTCTACTATATTTGTTACCCCTATACTACTCCTAATAAACCCATCATAAACCTTAGCATTCTCATCTCAGCTACCTGCATTCTATCCTCATGCACCTTCTTGATTGCCCAATATTCTGACCCATACAACATAGCTCGTCTGACTACTGTCCTATAAAACTTTCCCTTCAACCCCACTAGCCTGCCTCCAACTATGCCAACCTGCTTTTATTCGGTTTGTGATGTCTAAGTCTACGCTCCCATCATCTTGCAGCACAGATCATAAATATTTGAAGTCTTGCACCTGCTGCATTAAACTGTCCCCAAGTGTAATCCCCTCATTCAACTGTTCTTTCTCATCCCACTGAAATTTCATGTACTCCTTTTTTGCCCTACTTATTTTCAACCCCTTTGATTCCAAGGCATTCCTAGTCTCCTCTAACCTTGTCTCGAGTTCCATTTTGGATTCCCTAACAAAGACTGTCATCTACAAACAGCATACACCAGGGGACCTCCTGCCTCACCCCTGCCAGTAACTCATCCAGGACCAAAATGAATAGATATGGACTAAGTGCTGAGCCCTGGTGCACCCCAATCCTAACACAAAAACTATCAGAAAACCCCAGGCAGTCTTAACGCTTGTCTGTACATTCCTATACGTGTCCCTCACCATATCTATATAACTCTCACCCACCCCTTCTTCTGTAAGACCTCCCACAATAACTTTCGTGGTATTCTGGTACTCTATATCTATAAATACCATGTGCAACTCTTTCTTGGCAGCCCGATACTTCTCAATAACTTGCCTTACGGCAAAAATAGGGTGCATTGTGGATTTTCCTGGCATAAACTCAAACTGACTTCTCCCAATTGTAGTTTTACCCCGTAGTCGAGCTTCAATTACTCTCTCCCAAAGCTTCTTCATATGACTCATCAATTTAATACCTCTATAGTTCCCACATTCCTGAACATCACCCTTCCCTTTGAAAATAGGCACTAACCAGCTGTCCCACCATGTTCCTGGCATTCTATCCCCATAGCCAATCTATTCAATAACCTTGTGAGCCAGGCAATGGCAACTTTCCTGAAGACCTTCCACACCTCTACTGATATCCCATCTGGCCCTAAAGCCTTCCCTAGCTTTATTTTTCACAATGCCTGAACAAATTCCTCAGCTCTAACCTGCTCCACTTCTTCTTTATCATTATTTCTTCCAGTGAAAGGCTCACGCTCTACCCCCTCATTCATAAGCTTACTAAAATATTCCCCCACCTATTCTGTACTGGCTCCCTACCCCACAATACTTTGCCCCCATTATTCTTGACACTCAACACCTTTTCAATATCCCTGCCTTTCCTCTCCCGAGCCCAAGTTATTCTATATACTGCCATTTCTCCTGCTCTGGTACCTAACTCGGCATACATGTCCGCATATTTCTTATGCTTTGCTAAGGCTACCCGCTGTTTGGCCTCTATCTTGGCATGCTTGTATTCTATCTGGGCCTCCCTGCTTCCATTGTGCCACCAAGTCTTGAAAGCATCTTTCTTCTTTTTAACTGCCATCTGTACCTCCTCATCCCACCACCAAGTTTCTCTGTCTATTCGAGACCCCCTACTCGTACTGTCCCTAATACCTCGTTTCCACAATCACGGATCTGTTGTGCTACCCTTGACCACAACTCTCCTGCAGTGCCATCTAAATCCTATGCTATCTTACCTGCCATTTTCTTAATCTGTTCCACCTTGTCTGGTAATGCCCACCACCTAATTGCTGTTTCTCCTCTATGTCTGACCATCTGTTTTTGCACCCCTAGGTTTTAGGTCTAACACTACTAGCCTATGTTGTCCCACTAGGTTTTCACTCGGTATCACTTTACAATCCTTGCACTCATTTCTATCCTCACTCCGAATCATGAAGAGATCAATCTAGGATTCTCCTGCCCTGCTCTTAAAAGTAATCAAATGTTCCTCTCGCTTCTGGAGTAGTGTTTGCTAAAATTAACTTATGTGCCACTGCCGCCTCCAGGATACTTTCCCCTGCTTTATTTCGCTCTCCATGGCCCCACCCACCATGTACCTTTTCATACCCTTCCCTACCTCTACCTACATGTCCATTAAAGTCCCCACTAATTATGACCTGTTCCTTCCTACTCAGGCCCAATATCAGGTCATTAAACTGTTCCCAGAATACTCGTTTCCTGGCTGTATCTAATCCAACCTGGGGGCCATATGCACTAACTACATTTATAACAATGCCACCCCAAACTACCTTTACTACTAACAGCCTACTATTTATCCACCTAACCTCAACCACACTATGTTTGAGTTCCTGATCTAGGGCAATTCCCACTCCATTTCTACCTGCCTCACTACTTGCATAAATTAATTTACACCATCCCCATTGTCCCTGGATTTATCACCTTTCCATCTTGTCTCCTGCAGACATGCAACATTTACCCTCCTGGATAACTCCCTAGTCTTCCCTGTCAAACTCACTATATTCCAGGTGCCAAACCTAAGTTTAGTACCTCCACTTCTACCACTACTTCCAAGACCTTGTTGTTGATGCTGGACTCGCTTCTTTAGCCCCACCCGTCCACTGTGGGGTAGCCCTTGCAAATTTATCACAGCGACCGGGCATTGCAGCTGCACGTCGCTTATGGCGGGGGATGCCCTAGCCATATTCAGAATACTATTTAGAACCAACATCATATGTTTTGGCTAATCTTTACAACCGGCTGCCAACCTGACGTCGACCCTCCACTTTTGCACCCGGGCTGGGGGACCGGCAATGGCGTGGTTTGGTTTTGGTCTGCCCTGAGTATTTTATGTCTCAGTACCCTCAATAACTGGTGGGCATTCTCCTATCCGCCACCTGGGGGGGTCAAAACCAATAGAATACACAACAAAATGACATTTGTAAGCATTCACAGGTTGCGCCACCTGGCGAGTACATTGGGCAAATGGCGGCCATTTTACGGGTATCTAAATTTCGAAGCCGGCAGGCCTGTATTTATCGGAGGCTATGATATGGCAAGCTGTTTTACTTTTTATTCCCGAATTTTGGAGAATGATGAGACTTGTGTGTCCATATCCAAAATTCAAGTTTCGATATCCAGAATTCATGTTTCGATATCACAAATTGTGCTGCTATCTGGCCGCCGATTTTGGAAACTGTAGGAGAGTAATTTCCATCTTTATAGGATTTCTATAGTAAAAAAAGACACTCTCTTAAAAAGTGGTGCTCGAAAAGCCACCACCAGATGTTAGAACGTGTGTCGATATCCAGAATTCAAGTTTCGATATCCAGAATTCATGTTTCGATATTACAAATTGTGCTGCTGTCTGGCCGCCGCTTTTGAAAACACTGGGAGAGTAATTTCTATCTTCATAGGATTTTTATAGTAAAAATAGACACTCTCTTAAAAAGCGGTGCTCGAAAAGCCACCACCAGATGTCAGGACGTGTGTCGATATCCAGAATTCAAGTTTCGATATCCAGAATTGAATTAGCGACACACAAGTCTCATCATTCTCCGAAATTCGGGAATAAAAAGTTAAACGGCTTGCCATACTATGAGGATGCTATGAGGCTAGTTTTAGATAGGCATCTGTGGACAGCTTTAGAATTTTATTGGTTCCGCCCTTTTTTGAGCGTCATCAATTTCTAATTAGTTTGTTACTGGGTCTCTGTCGCATACCCCGCCCTTCTTATTTATAATTGGTTGTTGTTTGGTCTGACGCCAGTAAAAGGGCGAAGCCAAAGAAATTCTGAAGCTGTCTACAGATGACTGTAGGTTTTTTAGAAGAGTCGACTCAAGTGGCGGTGGATTTAGTCTATGGTTGTGAGGGTTTTGCCGCGAAATCGAATATTGCCGATTATTGCGTCTGACGCGGTATAGAAACATATTGTTATTTTTATTAGCATCTCATACATCTGCATTGTCTCTTTTCTTGTAGGGTGCAGTGAAAATGGCAACATTATCGGCTGGAGCGATTGCCGTAAGTTCTAATCTGTTTCATAGCACACCAGAATCCTTATTGTTATAGTTATAATAACTGCAGAAAGAATTAATGCATGGCGTTGGACCCTAGCTAGGGGCGGCTAGGGTGGGTCACACGGCGGTCGGAAGTATTGAGACAATCTTGATGCCGATAACAATGTACGTGTTGTACATACTTAGAGGGGTTACCTAACATGGCGTCTTATTCTTATTCGAATGTTGTATGCGCCATATTAGGACGTTGTTATGCATCTAAACAAGGCTTCAAATGTTTTATCTCTTGTCGTACTATTGTCTTCCCTGGTAGTGATAATTACATTTAGCTCTTTTTTTAAAGTAGTTTTTACTATTTTTTTTTGGTTTGTGTTTTTGTCTCTATATTATTCCCTCGTATACATTTCACGGTTAAAACAATTCCTTTGGGAAGGAAACCGTTTGTAACTTTTTGACTTTTTCCCGCCAAACTTTTTTAAGCAATTATGGCCCAAATTCACGAAAGAAAGTTACCGCTTGAATTTCAACTTGGTCCCTTTAAAGAGGGTTCTAACGTCAGATGCTGTTTTTAGTACTGTTTTACTGCGTTTTTTTTTTCTCGAAAAGTTCAAGTGCTGTGTTTCCGTAGTGAATTTCGGCTTTAGGCCTAAAGGTGGGATTCTTCCGGCGCGACCTGCGGCCGGACTGCTTTCAATAGGTTTTTATCTGAGCAGTTTCTTTGATGCGTATGCGTATGCGTCTGGCAACCAGAGTGGTATTTTTGCCGAGTTTGTTTGCGGTTGTTGGTGTGTCTACATGTCGGAAAATGCACTTTGACCTATGACTGTTGATACTAGCGTCAGGAGATTCTTCCTTGCCTCGGTTGCGAGATGCAAAACTTGTAGGTTTTGCCACCCATAGGATTCTTCCGGCGCGTGTGTGGGACGGCGGCTGCGTCTGCAGTTTTGTGCGTCCATAGCCGTGTTCGCGCAACCGCGGGATTCCTGGTCGTCCCGAAACGTCTGGTGCGTCTCGCGGCCAGGGCAAAGGAGTCTCTTGATGCTAGTATCGTAAGTCATAAGTCAACTTGCATTTTCCGACACGTAGACACACCATCAAACCTATAACAAGCGCAAATAAACTCAACAAAAAAACCTTTTACCACTGCATATATAGTGCTCTCCGAACAGTATAGACGCAAACGCACAGTAGAGATGCCGGCCGCGCACTCAGGTTGTCTGATACATACCCATCAAAGGAACTACTCCGATAGAGAACTATTGAAAGCAGTCCAGGCCGCAGGAGCGCAGACGCGCTGGAAGATGCCCACCTTAAGGAGCAGTGGTTGTAATGAAAAGAATGTCGGGGAAAATGTCATAAAACGTAATCATCTTGCTACCCTTTGGCCTTTACGACAGAAGCTCAATACCCTCATTGTTAGCACCTAATTTTCCCTCCACATAATATATACATGTGTTACTGTCAATGCCGAAAATGTATTGAATTTTGCAAATTCACTAACAGGTTCGTTGTTTTGCAGATTGACGTCAGTAACATATATAGTCCGTGTCCACGGTTATTTAAATACGTTTGTGCCTGACATTTATTTTTTTTTTTCGTTTTTAGACGATCATGAGTGGAGGAAAAGTCGAGAAACCAGTGTTCCAAATACTCGTACGTACTTTTTGTGATAAATCAACATAATAAATTTAATCCAAAATTAATTTTTTACTGGAGTACGGAGAGGAACCGATGCTGCCAGTATTGTTGCCGGAGAGCGGAACAATGAAAAATTGTTGTTGTTCCAAAGCCCTACAATAAAAAAATCACGATTTATTAAATTTATTAATTGTGATTTTTGACCCCAACCATTTATGATTCGTCGATGACTTTCGGCAATCTCTGTTGCTCCAATCCTCGTTGTAAACTTGCAAATTTTGCATTGAAATGATTTTTTGTTTGTTTAAAGGGTATCAAGAAAATGACAAACAACGATCGATATCGTCTTAACATTTCCGATGGTGTACAGTCCAGTTCGTGTAAGTGTTGCTTAATGTACAATTATCACTTACGAGCACAAATTTCGTTGTTGTGCACTCGCCAAACATACTGGAAGGAACTTGTGTTAGCGTTTCGTAACATTTCTTGCTTTTTTAGGATTTTTCGCAAGTATTTAACCTGATGAAATTTGTGTTTTTTTTTTCTTCTTTGAAGTTGCAATGTTGGCAACACAGTTGAACCACTTTGCGACTGAAGGCAAGTTAGAAAAGAATACCGTCATTCGCATTGAAAACTCGATGTGTAATTTCATTCCACCCGACAAGTAATTACGTTTGAACATCCTTTTCGAATATTTCCACTTATCGTAAATGATTTCTTGTTTCAGGCGTATTCTCATCATTCTCGATTTGACCATTGTGATGGCTGGGGCCGATGTCGGTCATGAAATCGGTGCTCCGACAGTGATGAAGGCACCTGCTGTTGAAAGTAAAGCTCCCGTTTCGACTTCAGCACGCCCTACATTGGGTTCCAACACTTCGTCTTCTATGGCAGCCAGTGTTCCACAGCCCAGTGCGAACTTTCCACGTGCTTCGGGTAAAATTCGGTTTTGTTGTTATTCATGTGTGTGTGTGTGTGTCTTAAGCCTAGTACACACTTGGATTCTTTGTTGCAATTCATTGTTGCAGGGCTGCTCCAATACAATGTTGTGACCCGCAACTTGCGGGACAGAATCGCAACTGACACGATTCAGACCCGCAACATTGATCATGTCCACACCTATATTCATAGAGGATGCTGCCCCGGCTGCAGATTACTCTGTGCTGCTCAGATTTCTACCACATACATGTATATATGGTGTTTCTCCGATTTTTTTTGGCCGTATATCGGAAAGTTTTGAGCTGTATACAGAAACTGAGCCATAATTTAAAAAAATCCGTTATAGCGAAATGCCATATAGCGAGATATGAGTGTATAACGTTATGAATTTTTACCCTATGGTACTATTTCATCTAAATTATCGATTGTAGCCTACTATCAATGGACATTCAAAGACTTTAAAAGAATTAATGGCTAGAACTAATGCATATTTTTGGTCTTTTTTCCCCCAAATGTTATTATTCTATGGAATTGGCTTCCAGTTGATCTTTGTTAGGACGATTTCAATTTAACAATGATGTCTTGTTTTACATGAATGACAATCATTTGTGATCGGGAGCAATTCCCCTGCCACGTGGCTTTTAAGCTGATTGCAGATGTACTGAGTTGAATTGAATTAAATCAATAATAGAGGATTATTGATGCAATATTCAGGATACAAAAATTGATAGTTCTATCGATAGCTTTTTTTACAGTTGTACATCAGTGACCAAAATGGACATACTGGTATTTGAAATTAAAATCTTTCTTGTTTGTATTTAATCATTTTCAGCGCAAAGTAGTTCGAGTGCCGCTTCAAATGTTGACGTTCGCCCAATCATGTCGATTACTCCATACCAAAACAAGTATTGTCTGCCAAATATTTTTGACATTACCAATATAGAACTACGTGTTTGTTTATCAATTTGTTTCGTTTGATACAAGGTGGACAATCAGAGCTCGAGTCACAAGCAAGTCAAATCTCCGCACTTGGAGCAACAATCGTGGCGAAGGCAAGTTGTTTTCTATTGATCTACTCGACGAAAGTGGTGAAATCCGAGCCACGTGCTTTAACGAACAGTGTGACAAGTTTTACGAGATGATAGAACTCAACAAGGTGAGATCTGTTGTGTCGTCTTTGTTATGATCGGTGAAACGGTATTGTTGTTTTAATTTAGACATACTACATCAGCCGTTGCACCGTCAAGCCAGCAAACAAACAGTATTCTTCGTTGAAAAACGATTATGAGATAACTTTCAATCGTGATACAATGGTGGAGCCGTGTACGGACGGTACAGGCGATGACCTCCCGTCTATACAGTTCTCATTTGTTTCTATATCGGATCTCACAAAACACGAGAAGGACACATTTGTCGGTCGGTTCTTTGTAATACTAATGAAATTCATCAGTTAAAACGTCACATTTCTCGATGTAGACGTTATTGGTGTGGTGAACCGTGTAAACGATGTTCATACGTTGATGTCTCGTACACAAAATAGAGAATTGAAGAAGAGGGACGTGTTCCTTGTGGATTCATCGAAAGCGGAAGTCTCGTTGACACTCTGGAGTGAAACGGTGCGAGTTTGCGAAACTTATCGTTTCAACTGGGATGTCTGATGTGCTCATTTTTATGTTTTTTAGGCCGAGAATTTCAATGGTGACAGCAATCCTATAGTGGCTATTAAAGGAGCACGACTATCGGATTTTGGAGGTAATCATACTGGGATTTTGAGTGGTTTTGATACTCACTTTTTTTTAATTCAATCATAATCAACTAGAAGCATGCCCGTCATAAGCCGTGAATTTTGGAATTGGGGGAACCTATACGAATAGAAGTTGCCCTGTCTAGGATGTTAACTTTTTAAGTAATATTCGTTTAGATATTATATAACAGGTGTAT
Organism: Brachycybe producta; assembly: GCA_036925085.1. Taxonomy (NCBI): domain Eukaryota; kingdom Metazoa; phylum Arthropoda; class Diplopoda; order Playtdesmida; family Andrognathidae; genus Brachycybe; species Brachycybe producta. The sequence continues at coordinate 2,023,856 of JAUPFP010000020.1, forward strand.
ACCTCCATCTAGTGGTGGTAGGTTATTATTAGGGATGGGGACATTCGAATCCCGCGAATATTGAAAAATATTAGAGATTCGAAAACTCGAATCTTGGCGCTTTTTTCGTTATCCGAATCTTTCGAATCTTAACGTAAAAAACTGTTAAAAACTTTGGTAAAATTAGCATTAACTCCACTGACGTCCAATAGAAGAGTTCACTGACAAAAAATGAGACAGAATTGTCTGCAATAAATTCTGAGGCGTCGTCATCGTGGTGTTTTATAACATTTTTTTGAAAGTTCTTATGTGGAAACATCCTAAACAATATGAATTCAGTTTTAAAAAAATCAGAGCAGTTGTTCCTCAGTAGGCATACGAAAAGCAGTGGACTGAAGTGATGTGTATAACTATATATATTTTTGTAAATATTACTGTTTAGATGCCAATGCTAATGTTTTCGGAATTTGTTAAAAGTACAACTATCAGCCAGGGTGGCTTGGTTTTAACCACTTTTTTTTAAATAAACCTTTGGTTTTAACCAAAGACAACTAATTTTATTTTATTTTTGTAAATTGTACTGAATCTGTTGGTTTTTAATATGCAAACAAAAATTAGACTTCCTTTTCTACATTATGCTTTACTACATAGGTCAGAGGCGTGCTGGGAAAATAATTTGGCCCTGGCATTTTATACTGGATTTGCAATGTTTTTTTGGGGGGAAAAAAATCCGGTCCTATTGAATAATGGGAGTCGCAGATTGCAACTTTCTGGTTTTTTTTAGTTTGAAGAAAACAAAAAACAAATTAACCACGCCCTTGTGGGTTCTTATGGTTTCTGTCCATCTTGTTTTTTTTTTTGGTTTAAACCATAAAATGTTTTTTTTTATTAAAAAAAGTACTACACTGACCTTAAGACACTGCCACACTGGGAAGTGTACATTTTTCCATTTTGCATATTGTGCATATTTTCATTTTTTATTCAAAGCTCAAATACAAATGTAATATATAAATATTAAGGTAATTAAACTAATAATTCCATTAACCCAAATCGTTTGAATAACGTATGCGAGCAGCAGTGATTAACATAGACACAAAACCTTCAGTTACAGTAGTCACAGTATGACCTATGTAGGGAAGCATATTGTGGGAATGAAGTCTTTAATTTTTTTGTTTGCATATTAAAAACCAATAGATTCAGTACAATTTACAAAAAAAATAAATACAATTAGTTGTCGTTGGTTAAAATCAAAGGTTTATTTAAAAAACTCACGTGGTTTTAACGACAATGGTTAAAACCACGTTACCCTGATCTTAATCACAGCTGCCCACACACGTTATTTAGACGATTTGGGTTAATGGTATTATTAGTTTAATTACTATAATATTTACATTTCATTAGTATTTTTGATCTTTGAATAAAAAATGAAAATATGCGCAATTTGCAAAATGCAAAAATATACACTTCTCAGTGTGGCATTGTTTTATAGTCAGTGTAGTAATTTTATTTATAAAAAAAAACATTTTATGGTTTAAACCAAAAAAACCGGGTTAATTTGGTTTTTTCTCCATACTAAAAAAATAGCCACCCTGCTATACGCTTACTAGGAACATGCAAAAAAAATTTTGAAGCGTGTGAACTATTTCTAAAAAAATGTAATGTAATTCCAGAACTTTAATGTGGTTTTTTTGTACCCAACAGGTCGTTCACTTTCTTTGGCCACATCCAGCACAATGGTTGTGAATCCTGATATCGATGAGGCGAAACGTTTACGAGCATGGTTTGAAAGCGTGGGAGGCAGTGTGACTGCAGAGCCAATTACAAAGTCAGGAAACATGTCAAGTATGTTTGAAAATACCCTCATTTTTATTCCTTTTTTTTGGGTGTTTCATTGTGTTCTGTTTTTTGCCAAAAAGATGTGAATGCTCCTTGGAAAATGATGGGCAACGTCAAGACCGATAATCTCGGAATGAAAGAGCGTGCAGACTATTACACAGTGACTGCAGTAGTCTCACTTTGTAAAAAGGACAATTGTCTGTATAAAGTCAGTGCATATGATTTTGTTAGTGAGCAGAGTTTTTATTGATTTGTTTTTTTGTCATTCTTTGTTTGTTGAAGGCTTGCAGTAGCGATGGATGTAATAAGAAAGTCATTGATCAAAACAATGGTATGTATCGCTGTGAGAAGTGCAACAAAGAATCGGATAACTTCACGTGGAGGCTACTGTTGTCCGTAAGATAATTTATTGTTAATTTCTTTCTCGTTTTATAGGTTTTGAATGAGAAAATATGTTTCAAATATTGCTCAGTGTGTTTTTAATTAAGTTGTACATTGCCGAGTTTGAAAAGTCAAACAAACAACAAGCATTTTATAAGCGACATTATAAAGAAATTGACCGGGGTTTAAGAAAAATTACTGAAATTATTTTAAGGGTATTTTTGTGCTCGCATCTTTTAAGAAGGTACATCACAACGTTACTTTGAAAAATTTCCGCCAAAAGCGCTAGCATTGTTTTTCTATTGAGCCCATAGACCCTATGTTAAAGAAAAAATGTTAATTTTAAAAATACACAGTCGCGGCAATATGTTTATTTCTCATATTTAAAGTTGTCCAATATTAAGTTTTCAAAGTGCAATGTGCACCTTAAATATATGCTGATCGAGTCATAGAATAACGAAAAATTGGTAAGTGCGGTTATATTTTTAAAAAAACTATTTCAAAATCGGGAATTTGTAACTCATGTGAAACTCCATTGAGAACGCGCACTCGTAAGCAAAAGGACATCCATTAAAATGCTTGTAAAATTAGCTAAAATAATTTTAAAAAAACACAAACCACAGTGAAGCCAACACATTGGTGCACTTGCAGATTTTTTTTCTGTTTTTTTTTTTAAGATTATTTTTACGAGCATTTTAATGGATGTTTTTTTGCTTACGAGAGCGTAGTCAATGGAGTTTAACATAAGAGTTTGAAACAGTTTTTAAAAATATAACTGCACTTACCAATTTTTTTGTCATTCTATCACGCGATCAGCATATATTTAAGGTGCAGATTGCACGTTGAAAACTTATATGCAAAATAAACATATTGCCACAACTGTGTATTTTTAAAAATTAACATTTTTTCTTTAACATTGGGTCTAGGGGGCGCAATAGAAAAACGATGCTAGCGCTCTTTGCGGAGATTTTTCAAGGTAATTTTGTGATGTTTAGCCTCGTAAGCTAGACGAAATTCACGTATATAGGTATAAATACTTTATAAAATGGTGTTTTGGTGTTTCTACCAAACAAATGTATGTTCATACATGTGTTCTATGCTATGATCATACCACTATTTTTCTCTAATCTCTCTCTTTTAAGTGATAAGTTTCTCGGTTTTTTGTTTTAAAAAAAATGGTACTCTTATGACTACTTTTGACAAGCGAACTTATTTCTTCTTTTTTTTTGTATATAGATTTTTTTGGCTGATTGCACAGGTGGTCAGTGGGTGACTTGCTTTCAGGATTCAGCGGAGACTATTCTCGAAGTGACAGCTTCGCAAATGGCAGAGATCAAAGAATCCGTCAGTTTGATTTTATATTTTCTCGTAATGCCAGTTTGTGTGTCATTTTTCTTTTTTATTTGTTATTGGAGTTAGGATGAGGATGAGTTTCATAAGGTAATGGACGGAATTCTGTGTAAAAGATTTACGTTCAAGTTGCGGTCGATGATGGAGACATTCAACGTGAGTCTATAACATTTTTTTTAAATGGAATATATTTTAGTTCTAAACTGTTTTGTTAACTTTAGGATGAGAATCGTCTAAAGACAACCGTTGTGAGTGCAGTGAAAATGAACCACTTGGAGCATATCAAGCGGATACTTGATGAAATCAAGATGTTACGCCAAAAGTGATTGTTTTTTTGGGGGGGGGGGGGTGGTTTCATTTTTTTTTTTTTTCCAACTAAAAGTTGATTTTTTTTCTTTAATTGAGCATTCTTCTTTAGCTGTCGTTTTTTTGATTTTCGTTTTTCTGTCAAGTCAATTAAAAATCTGTTCAGATTAGTACTTAACTTTTATGCAAACACATGAACACGAAAACGAACATGAAACACGTGAATGTGCAAAATGAAGCAAAAATTGAAAGTGAGGCAGTGACTTCGTGCAGCAATCTTAAGAGCCGAGATACAGCGTTTAACTCAAGATTTCTCGGAAAGTAGGCGCTGCAATCGTTTTTTTTTTATTATTATTTAAAATGGTTTTTAACGTCTTTTCTCTAGGTACGAAGTCACGTAAAAATTAATAGAAAAATAATTTCACGTGTTAAGCTTATAAAAAGGAAACATCGGGAAGCCAATGGATTAATGCACCTGCTATTTTTTTGTTGTTGTTCTATGTCGTTTTTAACGAGAGTTCTTGAAATGTTTGTTGGACGGTTTTTTTGGTCCTATGGGATTTAACATGGAGTTAAAAATGCAAGGTTTTAAACGTTATTAATAAATAGAAGTACCTTTCACAATTTAGAAAAAGGACTCGTCCTGAAGCCAATAAACACATGTGAGTATGTGCTAATTTTTTTAATGTTTTTAAATCATTTTTAATGAGAGTTCTTCTAACTTTCGTTGGACGGTGTTTTTGGCCCTATGGGACTTAACATGGAGTTTAAAAACGTACGATTTTAAATGTTATTAAAAAATAGGACATTTTCTAAATCTATAAAAAGGAAATGTCGTGAAGCCAATACATGAAAGCATGTGCTAACTTTTTATTGTTCTAATTCTTTTTTAATGAGAGTTCTTCAAATGTTTGTTGGACGGTTATTTGGTCCAATGGGATTTAACATGGATTTAAAAAAAACGAACAATTTTGAACCTTGTTTAAAAATAGAGGGACTTTTTCAAAATTTATGTAAAGCAAGAACAATACTTTTTATTGCATTTTGCACTTTACTGTATTTTAATTGAGCGATTGTGAGACCATTTCTTGCTAGTTTAGTAACACTTGTTTGTCTTGTTGTCGTCTGCTCAAAACAACGAGAACTTTTACTTGCTGCGCCCAACTGCTACTAGGCAGATCAGGCTCTTAATAGACAGGTATCTGTAGACAGCTTCAGAATTTCTTCGGTTCCGCCCTTTTATGAGCGTCAGGCCAAATATAAACCAATTAAAAATAAAAAGGACCGAGATTATGACATCAGACCCCATAACGAACCAATTAGAAATTGATGACGCTCATTAAAGGGCGGAGCCAAAGAAATTCCGAAGCTGTATACGGATGCTTGTCTTAAATAGTAGTTTGAAAATGTCCTACTAACAGGGGAAACAAGGCGCCACCTATTGGTTTTGACGGGTGATATGGACGTCATACTTTCTTCAACTACAGGCAATTAGAAATCGGAACGTACAGAAATTGGCTCCGCCCTTTTTATGACGACCGGCAACTCCTAATTGGTTTGTTGAGTGATTCGACGTTGAAAGGGAGAGGAGCATGTTATGTGAGACTACATAACCAACCAATTAAAAGTTGCCGGTCGTCATAAAAAAGGCGGAACCAACTACTGTATGTCCCGATTTCTAATTGCCTGTTCTTCAACTTACGGCGCTTTAACACTGTGTAAATTATGCACACGTTTCTGGAGGCGGAATTTACTGGTGTCAGCTAACCCTGCATATTTGCATTCAGTATTTAGTTTACAGTTGTGGTCCATTTAATGGGTTGTTTTCGCTAGTTATTTTCATTGAAGCAGAATGCAAGAGTTTGAGGAACTCGATTATATTTATAAAGAACGGTTACGAGGCATATGTGTTAAAACATCAGGAATTGAAGCGACAAATGACTTAGAAGCATGTAATAAGGTAAGATAGATTTCACCGTAATTATAGCTTTTGATTGGAGCGTCCTCATTATGCGGATAATACGTACCATGTTACAGTCAAATCCCGAATTCCGGGACTCCGATTGCAAGTTTACGAAAAGTAAACATCATCGATTTATCTCGTTTGAAATTATTTATTTCGATAAATGTGATGTTATGTTAGTTGATAAAATTAGGTGAAAACAGACTGTGCAATAAAGTGTAACCTAAATGTGACACCCGGTATCTACATACTTGTGGAACACTCGTAGAAATTCCTTTCTTTCAGTATGGCACCCCTTGGTGCACAGATGTCCAGACTTGGGTGGCCCGAATTCTTAGTGAATTCGAGGAACCAAGTAGAACCCTGAGGAATTGGGAAAAGAGTCCCAAAAATGCCTTTTCTTAAAAGGTAATATTCTCAGCCAAGGGCAATGATTGGCCCAGTTGGCCACTCATCGAGCCCTGATGTGACAGTCGCCCCTCCCCAGAGATCAACGAAAGTGCCAGGAGACTTATGTTTGAGGACAGTTGTGAGTAGAGATTAAGAGAGTTCAGTTCGATAGTCCGATCTAGGGAGTTTCTGATCGAATAGAGAATTAAAGAATAATTCGGGACTGAGAACAAATGTTTGACTCAAGTGGATAATTAAGATTTATATCGCAAAATGTTTAAGCACAACAATGTAACTATAACGAATATGTTGTAAGAAAGTAAAGCGAACTTTTCTACCTCAGAGTGTTGTGTTTGTGTAAGTTTTATTCACAAACAGGGGAATTGTACAAAAGAGGCTTTAGCCCATCAACCAGCCACCAACAGAGGCACTCAGAAACCTGAATTCCTCTGATTGAGACCTTCAGGCCGGGCTAAAAGAGGACTAGTTTCATCAAAGTCGTCAAGCATCTATACATAAGATTCCCAAGTAGAGGTCTTTAAGACGGCCTGATTCGAGAGACTGAAAGAGCGGGTAAACCGCTTGAACTTTCGGGATGTCGCACCCGGTTAAATCGGGGGCTGGTTCAGAGCCAGCACCACCACATCAAAATGGTGGTGCCAAAGGGCCAGCCTCATCACATAAAGGTTCGTCCACACAGATGAAACATGTGAAGACATTTCGACATTCAACAGTCAGTGAAGTAGATGAGGCGGTCCGACCAGGGCGGAACTTTTTTTAGGCAATACCAACGAAATTCTTTTTTCCTGTCGGGATAGTAGCAGGGTACAAAAGTCCCATAAAGGACATACACACAAATAAAGTCCAGAAAAAAAGATATGGCCACAGTTAAGGAATCACTTATGCCCACAGTTAAGAAATCACTTATGGCCACTTAAAGAATCACGACCACAGTTAAGAAATTACTTTCACCCACAGTTATAGGAATTACTTATGCCCACAGTTAAGGAATCACTTACGGCCACTGTTAAAGAATCACGACCACAGTTAATTATTTTCGCCCACAGTTAAGGAATCACTTATGGCCACTGTTAAGGAATCACGGCCACTGTTAAGAAATCACTTACGGCCACAGTTAAGGAATCACTTATGGCCACTGTTAAGGAATCACTTATGGCCACTGTTAAGAAATCACTTATGGCCACAGTTAAGGAATCACTTACAGCCACTGTTAAGGAATCATGGCCACTATTAACGAAACACGACCACAGTTAAGTAATTACATACACCCACAGTTAAGGAATCACTTACGACCACAGTTAAGGAATCACTTAGGGGGTGACATTTTGATAAATGGCGGAATGGTCAGAAGTCGGAACTGGTGAACACTAATAGTCGGGACCCAGAACAACAGTAGGCACAGGCGGTTAGATTTAGTTTAATTATGCTTGTTGCAGGTTGTCAGTTTTAAAGAATTATTTAATCAAATTAGTCCATTGTTCCGACCGTTCTTCCCGCTGATCAAATTAGTGAACAGTCGGAACAATGGACTCATTTGATAAAATAATTCTTTAAAGACTGGGGGCTCCAGCCTCTCACCCCCACAACAAGCTTAATTTAACTAAACCTAACCGACTGTGCCTACTGTTGTTCCGACTATTAGTGTTCACCTTTTCCGACTGTTCGGCCGTTCATCAAATAGCACCCCCTAAGTGATTGCTTAACTGTGGCCGTGATTCCATAACTGTGACCTTATCTTTTTTTGCATCATACGTGATTCCTTAACTATGGCCATATGTTTTTTCTGGATTTTATTTAATTGTGTGTATGTCCTGTACGGGGCTTCGTAAGAAGGGTCTCTATATAACACAGAAAAATAAGAATATATAACTTGTGTCCCTCGCTGCGCTCGTGGAATGTATTCTGCAATTCAGCATTATTTTTTAAGTCATGGACAGTGGTGTAAACTGGGCTGGATTAGCCGTTTGGCTAAACAGGCTGCAGCCCAGGACCCCCGAATTTTGAGGGGAACCCAAAATCGTGGTGAATATTTTTTTAACAACAGTAATTACTGTAAATTGACAATTTTTTTTGCAGATGATGAAAGGAGCACATTATCGCCACAGTTGTCTAACTCCTAATTAGGGTTTGCAAAAATTCCTGAAGATTTTCAATCTCGTGATTAAACGTTTTCTACCTTTCAGGTACAAGTGTAGCTCAAGATGTTAAAAATAAAAAATACCCTTACGTGATGGAGCCGAGGCTCGGGCTACCTTTCTAGTTACTAAAACACTTTCTAGTTTTCTAGTTTTTTTTAATTTTGCTCAACTAGACTAATTTGCTTAACTAGACTAATTCAATCAGAGTTGAAAACTAAGCCGTTCATATATTCATCTTTATATAGATAATGATTAGGGCTCGGATTTTTATGCAAAACGTCAAGTAAATATTTCTCAATCTCCAGTTTACAGATCAACAATTGTTTTTTTTTTCCAATGAAAACACTTGTTAGAGGCTAGAACTTCTAGTTGACAACTGATTGCATCCAATACATTTAGCCTCTAACCAGCCATTTTAATTAGAAAAAAAAGCAAATTGTCAAGTCTATAAGTCATTAAATAAATATTTTTCCAATCCCGAAATCTCGGGATCCAGAATCCTGATTGTGCCACTGATGTGTATTGTATTGTTTTTTTCGTGAGGGAGGGGTGGCAAACTCATGGACCGCCCAGGGCAGTACAAACTCTACTTACGCCACTGTCAACAGACAGGCAATTAGAAATCGGGACAAACAGAAGTTGGCTCCGCCCTTTTTAAGACGACCGGCAACTTCTAATTGGTTGGTTATGTAGTCTGACGTCACATGGTCCACCCTTTTCAACGTCGAACCACACAACAATCCAATTAGAAGTTGCCGGTCGTCATAAAAAGGGCGCGCGATTTTGAAAGTTTTTAAAAATATAATCGCACTTAACAATTTTTTTGTCATTCTATCACTGGATCAGCATATATTTCAGGTGCATATATTACACATTGAAAACTTAATATCGGACAATTTTAAATATTAAAAATAAACATATTGCTGCGGCTGTGTATTTTAAAAATAAATATTTTTTCTTTAACATTGGGTCTAAGGGCTCAATAGAAAAACGATGCTAGCGCTTTTTGCGGAGATTTTTCGAACTAATTTTGTGATGTAGCTGCGTAAATTGACGAGTTGCCTGTGTACTAGGTTTGTTCCGAGTGTATACCCGCACATACTTGTATAAACAATGGTTGGTGGCTTTTTTAAACATTTTTTTGCCTATACTTACATCTAGTTTGTTTGAATTTCTATAGAAAATCCAAGTTCTCGAGTCATACGTTGATGACTTGAAAGACTTAAACAGAACGTTGATCGAAGTTTGCGGTGAGTTGGAACTGGAAACTAAAAATAGAGTTGAAGCAGTGGAAAAATTTCTTCAGAGGACGGCGAACTCGGCAAAAGTAATTATATTTATTCAATTGTTATATTTTCCAAGCTCGTAATAACACATTTCTTTCTAGACTTACATGATTGAATTGAATAGCAGCGAACTATATATTCGGAATCTCGTTAAGGACAAAGTTGAGGCACTCTGTCTGTTGCAAGTGAGTTTTTTTGTTTTTTGTTTTATGTATTTTTCAGACTGGACTACTGAGTCGTTCAATTTAATAAATCGGATAAATACGGATATTCACGTTGGCAATTGTCTTTTCTGACTTATTAAACCCGCTTCGGATTCGAAACGGTCAATGTATGGATCTACAAATAGTTTCAACTAGGGATATTGTACATTTGAATCCTTGAATCCCGCGAATCTTGAAAAATATTCGAGATTCGAAAACTCGAATCTTCGCGCTTTTTTCGTCTTGAAATCGAACCATTCGAATCCTAATCTAAACAAAAAACTGTTAAAACTTCGGTAAAATTAGTCTTAACTCCATTGACGTCCAATAGAAGCGTTCACTAACAAAAGTCGGCGATTGTTGCAATTTCGGTGGTAGCCAGATCATGAATATCACCTTGTATCGACCCCGAGTGCCACACTGTTTTATTATTATTAATAATAATTTAATATTTAGTAGTATTTCATTTATTGGTGTCTTCTTAATGAATAATATAGGATTCGGTAGATTCGAGGGATTCAAAAATCCTTTTAGCATTTGGATTCGAGAAAATTTAGGATTCGTCCCACTTCTAGTTTCAGCCATTCCTCATGCTTAGTAGATAATAACCACGCCTTTCTGAATTTGCCATTTCGTGTGAAAACATTTTCTAGTCGCCGTTTAGGAACTATAGAAAGAATTAATGGCAAATGGATGGTTGTATTCGTGTGTTCCCTGTTTCCAACGTATTTGGGAAGAGTACGGAGCCCTGTTGAGGACATAAGATATTTTTTTATCTTGTTCGGACGAGATAATAAGTCGTCCGGACTAGGTACTAAGTAGGGTCTGGATGAAATGATGAACAATGTAGAGTAATTCTAAAACTCGAAACAGATTTGGAGGAACGCTATACTTTTTTGTATTGGGGATTAGGTGGTGTTACGTTAAATAAAGCTTTTTGCTTTTGTTTGTCTGGGGGCTGTGCCCCCCAGAATGTAAAAAAAAATTACATGATTTAATTTAAAAAATGATTATGTTGTTCCACACCCATGTTAGTACAGTGTTAAGCCAATTCTATATGCATTTTGTTTCAGGTTTTAGAATTACCCCACAATATTCATTCTTTCATCCTGACCCAACTTACTATCTCGTCTGGACGACTTAGTATCTCGTCCGGACCACTTAGTATCTCGTCCCTAAGACTTAGTATCTCGTTACTAAGACTTAGTATCTCGTCCCTAAGACTTAGTATCTCGTCCGGACCACTTAGTATCTCGTCCCTAAGACTTAGTATCTCGTCCGGACCACTTAGTATCTCGTCCCTAAGACTTAGTATCTCGTCCAGACGAGATAAATAAAAAAAATTTCATATCCTCAACAGGGCTCTGCAGAAAAGTGTCAGGGCCTTGAAACCAGTCTGCGATTCTTAAATCATGCGCGACTTTCGTTTGGTCCTTTTTGACAAAATTTTTTATTTAAGGTGGTGGTTGAACAGATATTTATTTCGTGGATTCGAATGTCCTATCTCTTGTTATATCACATTGGTGTGACATTAGCTCAACAGACTGTTTGTTAGCATTTCTGAGTTATATGTATAAATTATTTAAAATAATCGACTTGCAAAAGCTTGCCATTTTTGAACTCCTTTCGTGTAGCTAAATCTTTAAGGGTGACAACTTCAAAGTTTTTGGGGGACCTCTTAAATTTTTTTCAAATGACCTGAAATTGTTACAGGTGATTATGAAAAGGAAACTTTTTATGATATTGATGGCATTATTCAGTTTTGATCTTCGATAAATACAGAAATTGCAAGAGAAATGTGCACGCTTGGAAGAAGAAAAACAGTCCCTAGAAGATCACAACGGGAATCTGAATCACGACATCGGTTCTCTCGTTCGTCTCATTGCTCACGCTCGCAACACCGGGCATTGGGATGTAAGTTTATGGTCTCGTAATACATTATGGTAAAACTTTGTTTGTTGATTGTTTTTTTTTCAGATCGGAAACATTGAGTTTTGCGAGGTTCTGTTCGAAGAGGTTTTTGGATCGGTCGATCGCTTCAGTACACATATGTGAGTCTTGACACAATTGTTTTGTATTACAATAACCAAATTAAATAACCAAATGCTGTTATTATTTTATTTTTTGACATAAATTCTACATAATTTATTGAAGGTCATTACAACAGTTTTTTAAGAAGCTGAGAGCAGTGGCGTAGCAAGGGGGGCGAACCGCCTCCTCGTCTTCATTGCTACGCCCCTAGTGGCACTTTTTTGGGGGGCGGCACCAACGAAAAGAAAAGTTTGTTTTTCCTGTTGGGCTAGTTGAAGGGTCTTTCTAAAACGCAGAAACTGCAGAGCAGCAGAAAGATAAAATTATGAATTTTTTGTCGCTCGCTGCGCTCATGGAATGTATTCTGCAATTCATGATCATTTTTTAAGCCTGGAAAACATAAGACAATTGAGTAAATCTTATCTTTGATAAGTAATTACTATTGGGTACAGGTTTATTTAATAATTTCATAATTAATATAAAATTATATAAACCATTTCAATCACTGAATGTCGATAATATCGATTTTCTCCTCCCAGACCAGAATCCTGGTTGTGCCACTGATGTGCATTGTATTATGTTGTGTTTTTCGTGAGGTAGGGGCAGCAAACTCATGGACCGCCCAGGGCGGCACAAACTCTAGCCACTGTCTGAGAGTCGATTTCATTTTATTAATTTTTTATTCCATTTAAATTGAATATTTGTATCGTCTTAATCAAACTACGTAGCCAGGATTTGGGTGGAGGTCCAAAATTCTTTCTTCAGAATAAAGCTAGGCGCCCCCTATGGTGCGCAGCGCCGCCTAGAAGAACTTTCTATTGTATGCATCATATGAAGCAAATTGTACAACATACACTATAAGGGGCACGCTGCAACATGCGAAACTCGCTTGAAGAACTTCTATACCTGAAATCTCGAGGAGAACCAATAAGAACTTTTTCTGTTTGCCACGGCGCACATATCGCACCTCGGCTAGAAAATTGGCACAACTCAAAAAAAAACTTTTTTTGGAGGAAAATGATTTTAAGAGCCTACAGTGAAAAAAAACTTACAAAAATCTTCGCATGTAGGCGCTTCTGTAGCTGTGACGTCAACATGTGGCAAAAAAATTAATTTTGATACACTTTCGTCCGCCATTTTCTCTCTTATCGATGGATAAAAGTGGGTATATTTTAATAACGACTCTTTTTTGGGTAAATATGCACTACTGAAAAAAGGAAGAGCAACTTTTGATCTACAATGGTGAGTAATTTGAGTCGTATACAATTAGTGGTCAAATTTTAGGGTATCATGAAACTTATGGTTAGTGGGAAGTTTGATCCTATAAAATGTATAAACGGAGGAGCGTTTGTCGCCTATGGGATTTAACATGAGCTAAAAAAATACGAGATTTTAAAATGAAATTAAAAATAGAAAAACTAATTATAAATTTGTACCAATGTATCACTAGATGAGCAATATTGTTATGTACATATTGCAATTTGAATTTTGAAAATCACAATTTTTGTTGCAGAAAACAAAACATTTGTGTGAACCATGTATTTTTAAATAGGAATTTAACATGGGCTAAAAATACGAGATTTTAAGCGAAATTAAAAATAGAAAAACTAATTATAAATTTGTACCAACGTATCACTAGATGAGCAATATTGTTATGTACATATTGCAATTTGAATTTTGAAAATAATAATTTTCGTTGCAGAAAACAAAACATTTGCCTGAACCATGTATTTTTAAAATAGGAATTTCTCTTTCTCATTGGTTTCAATGGCTTAGCTGTGGGGCGCCACTAAACGGCGAAAAGTGGAACTATAATTGTCATCTGCTAATATTCAAAATGGCGTCACACATTTAGGCTCTTAAAGTTAAGAGAAGATTCGTGGCTTACTTTGCTGAGGTTTTCAAATGCATAAACCGTTTTGACTTCACGCTATGCGTTTATTTGGCTCTCCTACAGTAGATTGAGATAGAAAAAATGCAGCTTTAAACTGTTAGTCGTTCTCTGGCTATGTAGCTTTATTTATTGACAAAAACCAACAGTAAAAGTTAATAAGGTTCGAAGATCACTGAAGACCTGTAGGTTAAACTCAAATTGACTTAATAACCATTTATAAAAAATATTTTATTTAAACATAGCAATAGCAGTAGATTTAATTTAAAAATGAAATAATATAAAATCCCAAATACCCATAAGCAAGATTCAAGAAAAATAACATGCCTGATTATATGCAAAAAATTATATTCTTTATATTATATAAAAATGGAGTCGTGGTGGTGCATTTATATGGGTGGAGTTTTGGATAGAATGTTCCACGTGGCGGTTTGGAGTGGCACGACGCTGCATGCCATTGTGGGCGACTAGCTTAAAGGTCGCTTAGTTAGGCACCTATCATGGTGGTGGGACAGAAAATGAGTTATGTAGATACAGGTTAAGAGGCTACATCACAAAATTACTTCGAAAAATCTTCGCAAAGAGCGCTAGCATCGTTTTTCTATTGCGCCCCCTAGACCCAATGTTAAAGAAAAAATGTTAATTTTTAAAAATACACAGTCGTGACAATATGTTTATTTTGCATATTTAAAGTTGTCCAAAATTAAGTTTTCAACGTGCAATCTGCACCTTAAATATATGCTGTTCGAGTGATAGAATGATCAAAACATTGGTAAGTGCGGTTATATTTTTAAAAACTATTTCAAAATTGCGAATTTCTAACTCTTATGTTAAACTCCATTGAGTATGCTCTCTTAAGCAAAAAACATCCATAAAAATGCCTAAAAAATAATTTAAAAAAAACACAATTAGGGTTGGTTTATACTCCCTTGCTAAGCGGCAAAGCAGCCTGCGAAGCTTCAAAAATGACGTCAGAGCTTCAGGTTTTTGCCTTCGCCGGAGCATGAAGCTAGCTTTGAAATTGTTCAACTTTTCAAAGCTTAGCAACTCAAAGCACCAATCAGGAAACGCATAGACAAAAGGGGTGAATAAGTCACACCTTTTTTCTTCCAGAAGGGGAAGGGTTCTATTGTTTTGTGTATCTGTTTTATAGGATATAAAGGTCAAAAAATAGGGTAAACTTTGCAAGGCCACATGTATGTGTGAACAAGCTAAGCTTTGGGGAGCTAATTTTACAGAACTTCAAAGCTTGCAAATCTTAGCAAAGTTTGGAGTATAAACCTACCCTTAAACCACTGTGAAGCTAACACGTTGGCGCATTTGCTGATTTTTTCTAGTTTTTTTTTTAAATTACTTTTTAAAATTAACATTTTGTAACGTTCCCGTTTTCGCTCGGCCCACAGAAATGAGAGCATAAGGTAGGTGATTCTACTTCAGTGTCACTATCAAGACTCCATCTCAATCCACACGATCCTACTTTTATATAAAACGATAACAATAAAACATGTGATTTACAAAACAAAGGCGCCAGGTGTGTCCAAGTCTCTTGGACACAACCAGGACCTTTCAATAATATAAAAACATATAACAATCACTCGAAATAACATAACAATTTTAATTAACAATCGACAAGGATATTATCCCATCCTTTCGATAACCTTCACTGGTTTCTCACTGGCCAAGAGATCTGCATCGTTGATTTCTCTAGGATATATCCAATTAAAACCAACGATACAGGCCTTTTGCCGTCGTTACTCATCCTGGTGGGCAGGGAGGTATCAACTAGAAGACCTCCCGGCCACCCCAAGCATGAGGTGAGAAAACCGTCTATAAAAATAACTTCTTATACAGGGTGAGTGTAAAGAATAAATACGGAATTTGTTACAATTTTTTGTTTGACATTGGATCTATGGGCTCAATAGAAAAACGATGCCTGGTGCTCTTTGCGGAGATTTTTCGAAGTAATTTTGTGATGTAGCCTCTTAAGAGAATGAGAGCGAGAGAGAAAAATAATAGCGAAAAAATCTATCACATGTAAACACAGTGTTTGGTATGTAGATAGAATTTTGGGAAAGGGGGGTTCCCTTTTGGCTACGCCACTGTTTTTTACTATTTTAAATTTTGTAACTTTTGAAACGGTTCTTCAAAAATTAAAATTAAAATGAATAATTTTTATCTAAATGTAATTTTCTTAGGTCTACGGAGGAACTTGACACATTTGATAACGGTTCTTTGAGTGGTGTTCTATCGAACGGCTTGATGGAGGACGGCGGATTTCGATCGGTACTTTTCTAGTTGGCTGTTAGCATTTCGAAATGACAATATCTGTTGCTTTGGGTTTCATAGGTGTTTAGTGATCGACCAGTTTCTGTCTATTCGCAAACGTTGAGTGTATCGAGTGGTGGCCGTTTGACAAAGAAAGACGCTCAAATATTTAAGCTTCAGGTCGACTTGAGACAAAGCCAACAACAGATGAGCGACGTTCAAAATCAAGTAAATATTTGGTTACCCAATTATGAAATGAGTAATGAGAAGAAATTTTCTGTTTAATATGACTAGGGAATACATGTATTTGTTTAAGGAATTATGGAAATGTGAGGTGACAACATTTGCCACTAAATTGAGGGGGGGGATTTCAGTTTTTTAGAAATTTAAATTGGCATTGTTTGGTGACTAATAAAAGTCACTTCATTTTTAAGTTTTTTTTTAGAATTTTAATGTCGTATTTTTAATTTTAAAAAATATTTTAGCGATCGTTGGGTAAGTCTAGACAGTATTTTTTTAAAAAAATCCTGGCGGTAATGGCCTTTTTAAGTGACTGCATAACTCAACAATAATATGCAACTAAATACATTTTAATATTTTTTAGAGGTGTGAATACTAATTTGCACATCTTGTCATGTTCAAAGCGTTGTGAATATGTTAACTGGTATTTACAACTGAAAGCCTATTTAAAAATGGATTAGTTCTAATTCCAAACTCGATCACATTTTACATGATATATTTCGACAAAGCTCATTGGTTTAGCATTACCTTTCACTTAGCGTTTATAAAGAAAACAAACCTAAGTGTATGTGTGCTTTTGTTTGCCAGTGGTTAGATTAGATCTATGGTTTCCAAACTTGTTTTTCTCGTGGCACAATATTTTTTTACCTGGAGAAATGGCAGTAAACCTAGCGAAACACACGGCACACTTGTGTGCCACAGGGGACACCCTTGGATATTAGCTCGTTCCAATACAATAGGGGGTCGATTATCGGAACCAATTTTTTTGTGTACACTGTAATAGTTTTCTGTTATAAATTCTGTTCTGTTTCCCACTTTTTTATTGGGAGTTCGATTATCGGAACTATTCATGCCCCCATAGTCGATGCCCTACTGTAGTTAAAATTTAACATTTAAATAAATTATAACACTGCCAATAACAATTAGTATTAATTGCTTTAATTGTAATTTTATAAAAAATTATTTACTCTCATTAAAACAACTATTAAACAACTATTTATTTGTAATAAAAATAATGAATATATATATATATATATATATATATATATATATATATATATATATATATATATATATATATATATATATTCATTATTTTTATTTTATTTGTAATAAAAATAATGAATATATATATATATATATATATATATATATATATATATATATATATATATATTCATTATTTTTATTTTATTTGTAATAAAAATAGTTGTGTGATGTAAGTAACAATTAAGATAGTTTTATTGTGGATAAGGATAATGTCGACGTACTTTCTAATTTTTTAATATGTTAGCTTTCAGATCGAGATCGTACAATTGCTCAACTCCAAGTACAGATCACAGACCTAAATCATGAAATATCAATAAAAGACAGCAAATGCTATTTGCACTGCCATACATTGGATCAACGTGGCGATAGTTCGAAAACAGCTTCGAAATTGGATGAATTGGTTCCGTTGTCACCGATAAGTAGCGAAAATGATGCAAAAACTGTTTTTAACGACAAACCTCTCATAACTCAGGTATTTTTTTCCCCGAGTATGTTACTCACAAATATGAATTTTTTAATTATTATTTGTTTCTAATAAAGATTAGTAGCTGTGGTAAAAGTCTTTCACCGAAAGAAGAACTGAAAAATATTTTGTTGACGTTGCAACACGATAACAAAAGACTCACAAGTGAATTAGCATGCCATCAAATTTTGCTAAACGAACGTGAAGGCGATTTAAATGAGACGAAAGCCACTTGTGCTCGCCTCGAACAGGAGTTATCTATCACGGAGAATCTTTGGCAAGAATTAGAGACGTATAAGGAAGACAAGGAACGCTTGATAGAAAAGTTAAATCTGAAGCGAGAGAAGTTACGAGAACTGAAAGTTCGGTTAGAAAATGATAAATGTAACGATTGCAATGCTAACTTAAGGGAAGAAAAGCATGTGGTTGATGGATCTTCCGTGTGCGACGTTTCCAATCGGGTCGAAAACGAAGATGGCAATGTTGAACTTTGTCATCTCAAAGGTTTGGAAGAAAGGCATCGGCTCAAAGCGTTTGGTCTCGAGGTTGTCATTCAGCAGCTCGAGGAACAGATTGCAGCCTTTCATGGAAGAGAGGACCTTCTTGCAGAGGAAATTAGACAACTCAAGGAAGTACACCAAGCCGAAGTACTTTCTTTAAAGTCGCAGATTCAAGCTAATGTCGAAGATGTCGACAATTCTTTTCAGGTAACTGCAGTTGAAAAAATTATACATATAAACTATAACTTGTAACTATTCTATGTAGAGGTAATTTTTTGGAGAAACCTGATAAAATGCTTAAGAGGCTATATAGCAAAATTACTTCGAAAAATATTCACAAAGAGCGCTAGCATCGTTTTTCAATTGAACCCATAGATCTGATGTTAAAGTAAAAACGTTAATTTTTAAAATACATTACACAGTCATGGCAATATGTTTATTTTAAATATTTAAAGTTGGCCAATTTTTATAATTCAAAGTTGTAACACCCAGTAACTTGTGATCCCACCAAAACCATAGATTGGGGCGTAAACAACTCATGCTTGTCCCTCCCTCCCCTCTTAATTAATATTTGAGTGGCGGATTGATACTCTTAGGACCATGGTCACTTGGACCTGGTTACACCTAGTAGGTGTACACAGGTCCAAGGTATAAAAGGACCGTGTTCCTCGTTCTTTGTCCACTCTTGCTCTACTTTTGTACTACGTCTGATTTTATATCCGTATCACATCATGGGCCCGTGGCCACACCTTTGATAACAAACATTCATTCTTGTATTCTTGATGTTTCTGTACAAGATTGAATAAAGTGTTTACAATGAGAAACTGCGTTGTCTACTTGTTCCGAAACTAACCCTTCTCTAGACAAGCCAGAGACACCACAAGGCTAGGAGACATACGGATCCTGAAGGAGCAACAACATCTTCCTATCATAGAGGAAGATGTACATCAATGGCGGCCAGAAGTGATGGTCACCATCCTTCTGTGCAGACTACACCCCTATACAGAAGGATTGATCACAGTCTGTCACCATCCGACCACTACTTCTCCGTGCGGTCACCGTGCGATCCAGGGAAGAAACTAGTTATAGAAAAACATCGTATTGAATTGGTAAATATTCTAATGTCGTCATCAAAAGCTCACAAAGTGCCATGTGAACTTTAAATATGTTTATCTAGTGATAGATCGTCAAAAAAATGGAAAGTGGGCTTCTATTTTTTTAAAAAAAAATTTCAAAATCGCGAAATTTTAACTCTATGTTATACTCCTTTTTGGTAGAAAAACAATACCTAATATTATATTATATATATATATATATATATATATATATATATATATATATATATATATATATATATATATATATATATATATATATATATATATATATATATATAAAACCAGGTCTGTGTGTGGCTGTGTGTGTCACAAAAAACCTTGAAGCATGTCGGAATTTATATAAATTTAAATGAATAAATGAACCACTTCTTTCTCAAGGTCAACTATATGACCATGATATTAAATAGGAGAGGGGGAAAAGGTTGGAGAGTATAGAGGGGGGTAGAGAAACGTGGAGGGGGAAAAAGTAGAAGGGGGGAAACTGAAATTGAAATGAAAGGAGTAAAAAAGGAAAAAACGACGCGCATGCGCACAATTGCCTGTGAATTTTGCTCCCATCATTTATGACGGGTTACCCCACTAGTACATAAAGAATACCTAAAAATAATTTTTAAAAAAACCAAAAAATATATAAAGTGATGTGAAGCATAATGGAAATTAGCAAATGTTACCCCAATATTTAAGTCAGGTAATAAGTCCAAAGCTGCAAACTATAGGTCTGTATCTCTAACTAGGCGGTAACTAGTGGTTTGTAAAATTCTTGAGCATATCATATGCTCTGGCTGCATTAAGTTTTTCAAATCTCACAATCGCATTTCTGATAACCAACATGGTTTTCTGAGAGGGTGCTGTTGTGAGACTCAACTTATTCTGGTAGTGTATGACCTCCAGAAAAGTTTAGAAAATGGTAAACAAGTGACATGGTGTTTCTTGACTTTTGTAAGGCATTTGACACTGTTTCACATTCAAAACTTCTGGCAAACGTTGCAGCATATGGGTTGGGGGCAGGTAACCAAATCGGTAACTTCTTTTTTAAGTGATAGGAAACAAAGGGTAGTTGTAAATGGGTCTCACTCAGAGTGGTTGGCTGTTAAATCTGGTGTACCCCAGGGTAGTGTGATGGGTCCTCTTTTGTTCCTGATATTTATTAATGACCTCAGCAGCACAGTTGGCAGCAACTGTAGACTATTTGCTGATGATACTCTGATTTACAAAGAGGTTGATGGTATCCAAGACTGTGAAACATTAGCTCTAGACTTGAAGGCAATTGAGGGTTGGTGTAATACATGGCAACTTCAGTTGAATGAGGGGAAGTGTAGTGTTATGAAGCTAACTTAGCGTAGAAATCCAATTGTGTTCAATTATAGTATGAATGACATTATTCTTCGGAGTGTCAAGTGTTATAAGTACTTGGGGGTTACAATGACAGATGACCTTTCTTGGAAAGAACACAATGATGGTGTTACTTGGAAAGCTCTATAGATGCTTTGTTTTAGTCAAAGAACACTGGGCACCTGCCCAGCACAAGTTAAAACTATTGCCTATCAAGCATTGGTTCGGCCTCATCTTGAGTATTGCTGCAGTGTATGGAATCTTCACTCTGTCACACACACACACTCATTCAGTTGAAATGGTTTAGCGTAAAGCAGCTAGGTTTGTTTGTGGCAGGCACAAATTTACAGATAGTGTCACTGAGATGCTGTCAGTGCTACAATGGCATAGTTTGGCACATCGCAGGGCTGAGTTAAGTTTGAAATTGTTTTGAAAAATGACACATGGTGATTGTCCTAAACAGCAGTCCAGTGATATTCATAAAGCACTATACATGGGCAGGGCTAACCACTCTAAGAAAATTAGGGAGATTTTTGCTAGGACAGATTCCTATTATTGGTCTTGTTTTCCTAGAGTTATAAGACAATGGAACTCTCTTCCTGAGCGAGTGGTGAATGGGGATAATTTTGTTTTGTGGAATTGACATTTGTATATTCATTTTGGTTTTTATATATGTACATGTATAATATTGTATATGTGCTTGACAATGCTTAATGCTGCATGTGGACTTTTATGTCTCTCTGCAATAGGCCTATTTGGCTGCTAGCAGGTTACTAGTTGTAATTGTAATAGTGAAGACCACGTGCACGTGCTGTTTTTTTAAAATTATGTTTAGGTATTTTGATGGACATTTTAATGGTTGTTTTTCTTACTCAATGAAGTTTAACATAAGGTTAAAAATTCGCGATTTTTAAATATTTTCTAAAAATGGAAGCACACTTTCCAATTTTTTGAAGTTCTATAACTAGATAAGCATATATTTAAATTGCACATTGCACTTTGAACCATCAAAATTGGACAACTTAAATATGAAAAATAATAGTGTTGTAAATTTAAAAAAGCGTGTTCGTTTTTTTTTTTTAAAAACGTGTTTAAAAAAAACGGTAACGAAAAAAATTAAAAAAACCGGCAGGAAATGCAAAATAAAGTGTTCGTTTTTTGAAAAAAATTATGTTTTATTTTTTAAAAAAAAGCTGGGGGGGGAGAGGAAATGCAAAAAAAAAGCCTTTCTTTAGATATGGTTGTGGTGAATCCTGATTCCTGATTGGTTTCAGTTCTACGATAGGGAAAAATACTAAGTTTACATTAGCAGTGAAATGCAAATTAATGAATTAAGAATATAAATTATGTGAGATTCATGAATTAAGTCATTTTAATTACCCTTCACTGTATGATAGTAAATCTGGAAAACATTTTTAAAATTTTATCTTAAAAATGTTTGACACTTAATAAACTTTGATAACTTAAAAATACATAATAGTTAAAAACACGTTCATTTTCAACACTAGTAGGGTTGGGAAATGGAAAATAAGAAAACTTTTTTAAAAAAAAACGTTTTTTTTAAGTTTTTTTTGGGGGGGGGGTGGGTTTACATTGAATAACAAATTGAAGTAATTGGGCTGTAAAATGTGGTATACCACTACACACACTGCAGACTACCACATTTTATGGCAGTGTTGTAGAAAGCAAATCTCTGGTCTACTTTTTGTTGTACAGAAAATGTTGTAGCCAATGGGATGCCACAATCCATCATTGCACTTTAAGGCTCATCCTTACGGTTCGTTCGTGCACATTCACACACATTAGTTCACTCTCCTGCAATAAAACACGTTACATTCACACTGGGTGATTCACGATGTGCACAATCCTCATTGATACCTATGTAACAGGGTCCTTCAGTCTCGTTGAAAAGCGAAGAGAATTCTTCGAGAAGCAGTCTCGAATTTACTCGAGGCTGCATAAACGTGCACGGAGGAAAGGTATGATGTATACTAGGTCATTATCATACTAATTTTATGGGACCCTAAAGGATTCTTAAACGATTTTTTTTCTGCACTTGCCTGAATGTGCACGGAGGAACAGTGAGAATGAGCCTTTAAGGTTACAGACGGGGTGGCCATTTCAATTCAATTCAATTAGATACACCTGTAATCAGCTTGAAAGCCATGTGGCAGGGGGGATTGCTCCCAATCATGAGTGATTGTCATTATTTAAAAATAAGACATCATCACGAAATTGAAATCGTCCTAACAAAAAACTATTCACAGGAAGAGAATTCCATAGTCTAACAACATTAGGAATAAAAGACCAAAAATATGCATCAGTCCTAGCCATTAATTTTTTGAAAGTCTTTGAATGCCGAAATCTACCTTTACGAGGATTTCTAGTTAGTAAACCATTAAGCAGAGTAATGTTATCATCAGACAGCAAACGTCCCAGAAGAGCGAGGCTTAGCTCATTTCTTCGGACTGCTAATGTTTCCCATTCTAGCTCTTGAAGCATAGATGATACGCTGTCAGTATATGCATACTGTCCCTTTACAAATCTTGCAGCCCTATGCTGCACCATTTCTATTTCTTGTTTTAGGTTATTTCTAAATGGGCTACAAATTGGGGAACAATATTCTAAGATAGGTCTAACTAGGGTAAAGTAGCAGACCTTTTTTACATTTTCATTACAATGTTTAAGGGTGCGTTGGACAAACCGCAGCCTTTGATTAGCTTTTGCAACTGCTTTGGTTATATGATCTTTCCAAAGCATGTCTTTGGACAAGGTTAAGTGTCATAACTTGACGGAACAGTGTGTTACAGTGCAAACACGATGTGTCGTGCATCATGATCACATCATACAACATGTGTTGTACAATGCAGGACTACGTTTGTGTTGCATAATGTAAGCCCGCCTTAAGCCTAGTACACACCAGGATTCTTTGTTGTGATACATTGTTGCGGGACAGTATCGCAACTGACGCGATTCATACCCACAACATTGTTCCGTGTCCAGACCTATACTCAGTTTCTCTCCATCCTTCTGGCTTTCACCATGTCATTTTCACCTGTGGAAGCGACCCTTTCAATATGTGCTTACACTGTCATTGATCAAGAGAGGCGAATAAAACAGAAACGGTGGGGGTGGGCACTGGGCACACGAGCTTTTGTCTCAGCCGAGAACACGTTCAGTTAACCCTGGAATTAGGAGATGGGGCAGGAGAGGTCGAAATCCGAAAAACACAATTTAGAAGTAAATTTACACAGAAGGTCCTAGTGTAGTTTAACAGTATTTTAAAAGTCTAGTCTTTAATAATTAATAGCAAACTGAGCTCTTTTGGGTCTTTGTTCAAAAAGCGTCCACACTACGAAATATTTCGCAACAATGTTTAAATGTTTCCCATTTCAATGGTAGTCAAGAAACATAAATCTGAGCTGACGCGATTCAGCCCTGCAACATTGTATCGCAATAAAGATTCCTGGTGTGTAGTAATGGTGTGTAAATTTCAACATGACTACGTGTTTTTCGAAAATTTTAAATTAATAATTTGTAATTATAACTTTAATAAGCAATTGAAGCATGCGTTTCTTAAAACTTAAATGTTTCATACCGGTATTGTTTGTGTTGTGTATGTAAAATGTAATATATAATTACATTTTCAATGTAAAGTACTGCTTTTTCTAAGTCGAGATTTAAATAAAAATTCCGATTTTTTTTAATAAAAGTCATTGGATTTTTCCATCCTATCCATTAGGGATAATGAAAATTTAATAAATTAATAATGAGGGAATGACGACAAGGGATTCTGACTCAACCCCTTTTCTCCACTTTTCCTTCCAAGTCACTACTGCCTCCTTGATAAACCTTCTTTCAAATTTATTGTACTGTCTCGCTGGGATCGCGAATCCTAATCCTAAAAGGTTCTCGAATCTCTCGAATCCTTCATATAAGAATCCTATATTATTCATTAATAAGATACAAATGAATGAAATTATATTAAATATTTAATTATTAATAATAAAAAAAACACTCGAGAGTCGCCACAAGGTGATACTGGTGATCCGGGTACTTTGCAACAATCACCGTTTTATTTGTTAGTCAATGCTTCTTTTGTACGTCAATGGACTTAAAACTAATTTTAACAATGTTTTAACAGTTTTTTTTAGGTTAGGATTCGAAAGACGAAAAAAGCGCAAAGATTCGAGTTTTCGAATCTCAAATATTTTTCAAGATTCACGGGATTCAAGGATTCGAATGTCACATCCATAATTTTTTTTTATATAAATTACTAATATATTTCAGAAAAGGAAAACAATTGCTGATATTCATTTGTTTTCGTAGGTAACGGATTTAAAAGAGGCAATTTCGAAGTTAAAGGAGGAATTACAAACTGCTCTCAATGTAGTTCGAACAAAAGACACTGAAATCGAAAGACAATTTCAGACTATTCGTAATCTACAGGAGGCCGTTGTTAGTTTGAAACGGCATCACAGTACAAATTTATCTGTTACCGGCAACGATACCCATGGCTCAGTTAGTAGTACCACTCCGAGAGGAATGTCTCATACTCAGAGCAAATCGAGGGAGATTTTTGACATATAGGTAAAACATTTAAATTTAGTATCACGATGTTTTTTTGTATATATATCGTTAATAAGACTGTCCCTAACCGATTTTTGCTGATTTACTGTTAATCGGCAAAAATCGGATCGGCGAACAAATGTTAACCGATTTCCGATCATTAACGCACTCAACAATTAGGTCTGTTCCCCTATATAAACTGACTTGGTCTGAACAGCTTTGGAGAGCGGGGTAGGGGTGGGGCAATTGCCCTCCCCCAGCTCGTATGCCTGTGTGTACAGCCTACACTTTCTGTACCAAAAAACGGTAGTGAAAATCTGTATGATCGGCTCGGTTAAATCAATCGGCATGCCTATTTTTTTGTGTGTGATCGGTTCGGTATTGGCTCGGTAAAAAAAAGTGTGATCGGTACAGCCTTAATAATTAATAATTATTTTAGTTGACATTAAAAGATGATAAATGTTACGTGCATTCCGAAGTTCAAAAAAACTGAAATGCTGTTTGGTTGTTTCAAGTATTTTTTTTTTCTTCTTAGATGTGACTCAGAAATCGGAACATCAGGAGAATTTTTTCGTTAAGTCGTGTGTTTTTTTGACTGAAGAACAACGTCGTGTACAAGGAACGAAGAAACCGCTGACGTTTGCAAATTGGTTTACTATGTGACAGATGAGAATATATTTTTTAGTTATTCTGGTAAGAATTTTAACTGACCCTGTGGTGTAACTTTTATAAGTTCATTTAATTGCTAATTTATGTTTTTATAAAAAAAATATATATTGTTTAGTTTTTAAAAGGTTTTATTTTTATGACCATATCTTTGTTATGGTGTATATTTATTAAAGATACGTTAAATTCATATGTTAAAAAGGAAACAATTGTTTTAGACTGACTAATATCCGATTTATCCCTCGTATTTATTGCCTTCGGGGGTTTTGCTTCAAAAATTTGAAATTTCATATTTCTCTAAAAGAAATCCTGCTACATATTAATAAATAGATAATAGAAATTGTTACATTTATTATGGGTCCTTTAGATTCATATGAACCGTATTGGTTTTGTATAGAAAAAATTAGGGATGGGCCATTCGAATCCTTGAATCCCGCAAAATGCCCTGCCGAGGATGTTAACTTTTTAAGTAATATTCGTTTAGATATTATATAACACGTGTATACCTACATCTAGCGGTGGTAGTTTATTATTAGGGATGGGGACATTCGAATCCCGCGAATCTTGAAAAATAGTCGAGATTCGAAAACTCGAATCTTCGCGTTTTTTTCGCCTTTCTAATCTTTTGAATTCTAACCTAAAAAAAATGTTAAAAATAAGAGTGTACCGAGCCGATTTTGCCCAACCGATTTTTGCCGATTTACTGTTAATCTACAAAAATTGAGGGCGGCGAACAAATGTTAAGCGATTTCAGATTTCGGCACTCAACAATTAGGTCTGCTCCCCAATAAAACTTCAGCGTTGGAGTGTCAATCAATTTATTACCAACTTTATCACTAATTCAGCTTTAAAAGGAAACTGTTGTTTTGCCATTGCTTTGTAAACTCGAAAATTATAATGCGAACCGCTTCTCTCTTGGCCGACGCAAGAAGCCGAAATCGGTAGTGAAAATTAGCATGATCGGCTTGATTAAATCGATCGGCATGCCAATTTTTTTTGTGTGATCGCTTCGGTATTGGCTTGGTAAAAAAAAGTGTGATCGGTACAGCCTTCGTTAAAAACTTTGGTAAAATTAATTTTAACAAACAAAAAAACGGCGATTTTTCTAGTTTCGGTGATACCCGGATCACCAATATCACTGTGTGGCCAAACCTGAGTGCCTCACTGGTTTTTATTATTAATAATTTAATGTTAAATATTATTTCATTTATTTGTATCTTCTTAATGAATATTATATGATTCTTATATGAAGGATTCAAGGGATTCGAGAACCTTTTAGGATTCGGATTCGAGAAAATTTAGGATCCGTTCCACCTCTAGTTTTAACCATCTTTATTGCTGACAGAACACATTGCAATTGTTATTGGGTTTTGACAATGTATTTCGCATGCTGCAATCGGACTCCTGTCTTTCTGCCATAGGCCTTCTTGGCTGCTTGCAG
This sequence comes from Brachycybe producta, assembly GCA_036925085.1. Lineage (NCBI taxonomy): Eukaryota > Metazoa > Arthropoda > Diplopoda > Playtdesmida > Andrognathidae > Brachycybe > Brachycybe producta. Next base: position 2,051,275 of record JAUPFP010000020.1, read on the forward strand.
AGTCATTTTTTAAAATTCAAATTCAAATTGTGGAGTATGTGTTTTTCTCGTCTTTCGTATGCCGCGCGTTCATCTTTACACGGCAAATCTTTCTTTTTAAGGTACACTGACCGTTGGTGACAGTCACTGTCGAGCCTCGCTGGAAATCACCGTTCATATACAGAACTACGGGCCTCTTTGGAGCATCGTCACTGTCTTTAATGGTTTCTTTGTGTGTTTGAATTAAAGGTCGATGGTCGGATTTCTGCCTTGGTACGTATCTCCCCTTCCCAACAGGATTCCTAGGGTTGAGAAATTGTTGGTTTGTTACTCCCGTGTGGGAGTTGTTACAAGGATACAACCAAGGTTTTAACCAACTTGGTGTAAACCAACAATTTTATCAAATGTTCCATCAAACAACAACTTTGAATCTTTGCAATTTGGGGATTCATATGTTATTTTCATGCATTGTGATTCCAAATTTTTCATCATGGGTTCATTTTTAACATTTGAACAAAATGTCAAAACTGGGACACATTCTTTGGAACATGACGTAGTCGAGATTCTAACCCACAATAAAATATGATCATCAAAAATGTGATCATCGAAAATGAGTAATTTGAAATTTTCGTTTAGGTTGATCTTGATTAAACATGATTATTTGTTACAGAAGTTATATATTTGAATTTTCACATTTAAATTTAAATATCTGAAACTATAGCACTTTGTAATATTTTTTGTGTGGGTGGGGTGGGGTCTGCGGACCGATGCAGATCCAGGCCCGGATTAACACTTTTGGGCGCCCTGTGCCAAGTAGAACCTGGGGGCCCTTAGAAGTAGCGGCGCATATTGGGTACAATAAATGGACAGACAGGAATTCAAATGGGGAATTTCTAGTATTTGGTTTAAGAGGTTAAATCGCAAAATTACTTCGAAAAATCTCCACAAAGAGGGCTAGCATCATTTTTCTATTGAGCCTATAGACCCGATGTTAAAGAAAAAACGTTAATTTTAAAAATACACAGTTGCGGCAATATGTTCATTTTTCGTATTTAAAGTTGTCCAATTTTGATGGTTCAAAGTGCAATATGTACTTTAAATACATTATATGTTTATCTAGTGGTAGCATGACACAAAATTGGTACGTGTGGTTCTATATTTTTTTAAAAAAAGTATTTCAAAATCGCGAATTTCTAACTTATGTTAAACTCCGTTGAGTACGCCCTTGTAAGAAAGAAAACAACATTTGTTAAAATGTTGGTAAAAATACCTAAAAATTATTTTAAAAAAACAAACAAAAATCAGCATGTGCGCCAATGTGTTGTCTTCACTGTGGTTTACTTGTGGTTTTTTTTAAATTATTTTTACGAGCATTTTAATAAATTTAGAAATTCACGATTTTGAATTAATTTAAAAGTAGAAGCACACTTGCCAATTTTTTGTCATTCTATCACTAGATAAAGATATATTTAAAGTGCACATTGAACTTTGAACCATCAAAATTGCACAACTTTAAATAGGAAAAATAAACATATTGCAGATACTACTGTGTGTATTTTAAAAATTAACGTTTTTTCTTTAACATCCAACCTATGGGCTCAATATAAAAACGATGCTAGCGCTCTTTGTGGAGATTTTTCGAAATAATTTTGCAATGTAGGGGGGAAAATGGGAATTTACGTAAAAACAAATAAAACCTGGAAGACTCAAGGAATTTAAAATCTGCTAAATATTTCTTACTTTCTCTGAATTTGCAATTGCAAAACAGTGCATATTTACAGTATTTGTAATTGTTTTATTTTTTGCTAAAAAAAAAAGTAAATAAAATCAATATAAATATGAACTCGTTAGAAAGCATATTAAAGTTTTCAGTGATAAAATTGATAGTTTTCCATATATTCTGAGATACAAATCTTTTATGATTTGATAAATTTATTATACTGCATGTGTTTTTAAACTATGAGTTATAGATAGGAAGTTGTCAACAAGTGCTTATATTAATTTATTAAATTTGTCAGAATCATTTTCAGTTCGACTGTGGTGTACATCAGAGGAGTGTAATGGGCTGTGACCTTTCAGTCATTTGTTCTAAGTCCATTCCTTTTATTTTATTTGATGTTCGAAGTAAAGCTTTTGACGGTTGGATCGGGTTGATTCTTTAAAATTTTATAAGTAGAATTGGACTCCATTGCTCATTGTGTATTATGAGGCTACATCACAAAATTACTTCAAGAAATCTCCGCAAATAGAGCGCTAGCATCGTTTTTCTATTGTGCCCATAGACCCAACGTTAAAGAAAAAATGTTAATTTTTAAAATACACAGTCGCAGCAATATGTTTATTTTTCATTAAGTTTTCAAATTGCAATGTGCACCTTAAATATACGCTGATCGAGTGATAGAATGACAAGTGCGGTTCTATTTTTAAAAACTATTTCAAAATCGCGAATTTCTAACACTTATGTTAAACTCCATTGAGTACTCCCAAATAAGAAAAAAAAACATCCATTAAAATGCTCGTAAAATTACGTAAAAATAGTTTTAAAAAACCAGAAAAAATCAGCACGTTCGTCAATGTGTTGGCTTCACTGTGGTTTACTTGTGGGTTTTAAAATTATTTTCAGGTATTTTTATGAGCATTTTAATGGATGTCTTTTGCTTACGAACGCGTACTCAATGGAGTTTAACATGAGAGTTAGAAACTCGCGATTTTGAAATAGTTTTAAAAATATAACCGCACTTACGATTTTTTGTCATTTTATCACTTGATCATCATATATATTTAAGGTGCACATTGCACTTTGAAAACTTCATATTGGGCAGCTTTAAATATGAAAAATAAACATATTGCCGCGACTGTGTATTTTTAAAATTAATATTTTTTCTTTAACATAGGGTTTATGAGCGCATAGTTAAGTGACTTACCTCCCCTTCTATTTTCTAAAATAATTTCCAGTTGTTGTTTTTTAATTTTTACTTCTAAAAGACCAAATAATGAAAGTTCGAAAATCACCTGTTCATAAACCATCTTAATTTATATTATTTATTTTTATAAAATTTAAAACTCATTAGAAATTTAGTTTAGATTTTTTATTTCTATAAAATAACCATCTTAAATCATCTTCATTTATATTTTTTGTTTATATAAATTTTAAAATTTACAATTCATTAGAAATATATATTTAATTTTAAGAGTTCGAAAATCAGCTGTTCATAAACCACCTTAATTTATATTATTTATTTCTATAACCTTTAAAATTCATTAGAAATTTATTAATTAGGAATGTACTTAATTCTCTGAGTTCTAAAATCTGCTGTTCATAAACCATTTTAATTTATGTTTTTACATTAATATAAAATTTAAAATTCAAAAATCATCTTAATTTCAATTTTTTATTTATATAAAATTTAAAATTCATTAGAAATTTATATATATATATATATATATATATATATATATATATATATATATATATATATATATATATATATATATATATATATATATATATATATGTATACTGTATGTGTATATATATATATATATATATATATATATATATATATATATATATATATATATGTATACTGTATGTGTATATATATATATATATATATATATATATATATATATATATATATATATATATATATACACATATACACACATATACACTGTATATATATATACACTGTATGTGTATATATATATATATATATATATATATATATATATATATATATATATATGTATACTGTATGTGTATATATATATATATATATATATATATATATATATATATATATACACATATACACACATATACACACACACAATTACAATTGCCATTTTTTTGTATTTCAAACAAATCCATAAACTGAATATTGTGATTTTTTTAATGTTTGTACAATTTCTTATTTGCTTTCATTATATTTTATTTTATATTTAGTGCATTGTTTTTATTTGAAAGTTGTAAACACTTTTTTTTATATATATACTATGTGTATGTATGTACTATAGAAGGGGGGGAAGATCGACAGACTCTGGTACTATGTATGTATATGCACACATATAAACACACACAGTTCATTGCATGTACTCATGCGCCCTCTTGCGTAGCAGAATAATTTTTGACGCTCAGAGCGCTTATAAAAAAGAGCGCTCTGAGCGAAATGGGTTTTCACGTCGCCCATGTGATTGGAATTGACCAATAGATTAATCGCTTTCTTGCCGCCTTGTTGTTACCGGGCGCCATTACAGTCGCCATTTGTAGTTTCAAATATTGTCAAGGTCGGATATTTTCCAACATTTATGTACTTCCTAAAAGTGTTTGTGACTTGTGTTCTCGCGAATAAGATGGCTTAAACCATGGAGAAGCCATGACGCATCCAAACTTTCCTACGAACGGTGCGAGTTTGGAGGATTGCCATACGAATTTCTTTGCCCTGGTAAGTTCACTCAATAAACTGAACATCTTTCTAGCGCCTCTATATCTAGGAAAACATATCACGTTTACCTCATGAATGAACGAGAACACTTATTTAATCACCGGTTCTCTTTAATTCTGAATTTATTTAAAGGATTAGAATATGAATTAAGTGATCGGTTTCGTTATAAAAATTAGCACGAAACACATAACGGAGTAAAAGGAGCGTTTGGATTGCTTTATGTTGCTTATGGACGGAGCAACCGGAGCGATCAGAGACAAAAAACGGGGACGGTTTTATTTGATATTTTTTATTTGTTTCGTTGATTACAAGGCGATATGTTTCTTATGTTTTTGTGTTTGCGTCTCACGTAACGACCATTTACGTTACGTACTACTAATTTCGGATAGTGTATGTGACGTCGTGAGTAATGTGACGCAAGAACGCAAACGCAAGACCCTTTTTTTTTGTAAAGAGTAGGTCAATCCTAAGTTAGGCCTAAATCGGCTCTTGAATTCTAGAAGGTTATGGAAAGGGAGAGGGCATGATCCAAGTTGTATTTGATAACTTATGGAAGCACAAGGCGTGGTCTCGAGTCCCTAAAATGTAAACAAGTGGGTGACCTAACATGGCGCTTTTTTACGCTTGCGTTTTTATTCAAAGTACGCCATATTGGTATTTTGTTGTGACTTCCATAATATGATGTTATATTACCTACCCTCGTTTATTATCTTATGTGGCTGGACAAATAGATTCTGAAGGCACGATTAAGGAGTCGTTTAGTTACGTACTGATGCCAAAAGGGGATTTGAAGACATGATGAGTGTTGAACCAATATGGTGTCTTGAAGGGGGGGGGGGAGGGGGATCACGCCATATTAGTACACTGGATTTTTATAAACGAGACGAACCTCAAATAATTAGCGTCATATCACATTTTGTTGGTGTATTTCCTGTCACCTGCAAGTGATTATAAAATTTCTGAAAGGGATGAAAGGAGGAGTCGGGGTGGTGGTGGTGGGGAGGGAAAGAGGGTGTACTGAAACTAGATTTCGTTTATTTTAATCGTTTAGCCATTTGATTAGCTGATTATAGATCCATAGTGTTTATATGATGGCTTTTCTGAAGAGAAATTACATTTCTTAAGTTAAAGATTTTTTTTTCCTGCGTATTTTTTTTTGGCAAAGTTGTCAAACGAATGAGATCGTTTTTTTTTAAATCTTAACTAAAGACATTTCTCGTATTTATTATCGTTTGTATTTGCCTGGTTTCTTTCTTTCTTTTTGGTTACGTATGGGAATGCATGCTTGCTTGCGTCCTTCCGTTAAAGTTCGTATTGCTGAATCGGTAACATAAGGCAAGTGTGCCGAGCAGTAAAAAATTTTGTTGGCCCTTTTATGAGCGTCAGACCGAATATCAACCAATTAAAAAATTGAAAAGGGCGGGGCATGTGACATCAGACCAAGTAACAAACCAATTTAGAAATGAATGACGCTCATAAAAGGGGCGGGGTGGGGCCAACAAAATGTTATTGCTACGCACACTTGCCTGTATCGGTAACGGACGCAATTGAAATACTGTATTTAAGAGTGAGGCGATCTCATTTTTTGATGACGTAACAGAACAAAATGTCATCGTAATCGACACACAAGTGTTGATATGCAAATGAGGTTAGATCTGTCTAGTTCGCTGTTGTTGTTGTTGATGATGATGATGCTGTTGTTTTTTGTGTATGTTTTTGTAGCAAGCTTAAAAACACAGTTAACGATGTCAACGGAATAGTAACCCAATAAAAAGGCTTCTTCTTTATAAAAGGGGTATTTCTTATGTATGTCAGTCAGTCTTGATTCAAAGCCTGTATGTAGTTGCTAGAATGAATGTTCATCTCAATAATACGGAGCCCTTTAAAGGTCATGCGAGATTTTTTTTTTAAAAATCTCGTCATTTCCACTTTTTTTCAAAATCTAGAAATTTCGACTTTAATCTCGACATTTCCACTTTTAATCTCTTATTCGGCCATGTTAATTATGCCATGTTGTGCGCACCATACTCTAATAATGAAATTATTGCAAGCACCCTCTTGTAGCAGCAATCATTTAATTATAGTATGGTGCGCACAACATGACATAATTAACATGACCGAATAAAAGAGATTAAATGTCGACATGTCGAGATTTTGGAAAAAGTGGAAATGTCGAGATTTTTTTAAAAAAATCTCGCCTGTCGTTTACATGGCTCCGTAGAATAATAATAATTGTATTCTTTTCGTTTTTTATGGTACAGTGTAGTGTGCTAAAGTGAAAAAAAAAATCACTTAATTCCGCATATAAGTTATGGACTCTGCGCAGAACCACTAATTTGGCTACGGAAAATCTGCACACTTGCTAGCGATGTTTTTAAGGCAATGTAAATAATTCTTAACCACAGGCGGCACCGGTAAATAACATGGCCCAGATTCAACTATGGAACTTGGTACTTGAAACCAGGGTGGCTGATTTTTTTGATTTTTTTAAAAAAAAATCAAATAAATCGATTTTTTTTATTTAAATCAGATTTTTTTGATTTTTTTTTCATTTATGTGAAATATTAATTTTTTTATGATGATGTTTGCAAAAATGAGTAATAACAGCATTGTTAATTGTTAAGTTGTTAGTAAAATAATAGCAAAATAAGAGAAAAAAAATGTTAATAAACATTCAAAATAGAAAATAATAAGTTTCAAGCACTTTTAATTTAACATTCTGAACATATAAACACCAGCTTTGCAGTCTTTTCAGTTCCCAAAGCAAATCAGTGCCTCAAGAGGTAAACTGGGTTGTCACTTTTTTTTTTTAAAAAAAAACACGATTTTTACATCTTCATAAGATATAAAATTCGTGTTTTTTAAAACAGCTTGTCAAGTTCTATCGGCAGTAAACAGTGTTAAGTCCACGGTTTTAGACATCGGCCGCTAGATGGTGGTATACCATGTTAAATCCTATTCCATCAATGAAGAGAAAAACTTTCAAAGGACTCCACTGTATAATTTAGGTTTGGTGACTTAAAACAGTTTACCTCTGAGGCTCTTAAATAGATTACTATTAAGTGTATTTATATATATCTCTCTCTAATGATTTTTCCACCAGTCAATTGGATGATATTTCCTCAAGTATATCTTCCAAATAAATAATGCATTAATGAAAGGACTACCACCGGACTTTATTTTATAAACATAGAGAAAAATGCTGGGAACTGTTTTATTTTTATTGTATAATTTATATGTTGAAATAAATGTGAATATTTTTTTTTAAAAAAAATCATTGATTTTTTTTCAAAAAAATCATTTGATTTAAATCACTGCCACCCTGCTTGAAACTGAAGAGGCTGCTGCTACATCAGAATATGGAGCCCATATAACCCGATGTTAAAGAAGAAACGTTAGTTTTTAAAATAGACAAGTCGCGGCAATATGTTTTATTTTTAAAGTTGGCCAATATTAAGTTTTTAAAGTGCAATGTGCACCTTAAAATATGCTTGATCGGGTGATGTCAAACTCCATTGAGTACGCGCTCGTAAGCAAAAAAAACATCGATTAAAATGCTTGTAAAAGACCTAAAAATAATTTAAAAAAACACAATTAAACCACAGTGAAGCCAATAGATTGGCGCGCGTGCTGTTTTTTTTTCCTGTTTTTTAAAAATTATTTTTACGTATTTTTTTTACAAGCATTTTAATGGATGTTTTTTTTTTTTGCTTATGAGCGCGTACTCAATTCAGTTTACATTGTAACGTAAGAGTTAAGCCTCGTTTTCAGGGCGATAATTCTATCGTGAGAGTAGCTGTCATGAAAGTTGCGATAGTTTACTCTCACGATAGCAACTGTCTACACGTCTTGAAGTAACGTGATAGTTCTGTCACGACAGTGTGACGTCTACTTCACAGATATCATTGAGTCAACAACAGCGTTGCCTCTTCCCTTCCAGAAGCCAAATTTCCTTACAAAGTGGATATTTCCCTACAAGCGGTCATACAACAACTATTACTATCGCGACAGTACTATCAACTATCTAGTCAAACAAGATAGTGCTATCGCGATAGAGCGATAGTGACTTATCATGTGGTTTTCACGATTCACAACTATCATCGTGAAGACTGTCATCGCTTTAGAAATTCGCGATTTTTAAATAGTTTTTAAAAATATAACCGCACTTACCAATTTTTTTGTCATTCTATTACTCGATCAGCATATAATATTTAAGGTGCACATTGCACTTTGAAAACTTAATATTGGATAACTTTAAATATGAAAAATAAATATATTGCCTGGCGACTGTTTATTTTAAAAGTTAACGTTTTTTCCTTAACATTGTGTCTATGACTCTACGGGCTCGATAGAAAAACGATGCTAGCGCTCTTTGCGGACATTTTTCGAAGTAATTTTGTGATGTAGCCTCGTAAAACGTAATCCATCTCTCTGAACAGAGGGTTCCAACATTGATAAAAACCATTTTTAACCAATTTTTGTTTTGTTTATTAAATAGACTTATAGGCCGCTTACTATGGAGCCCTGCAGAGGAGTTTTGGAAAAAAAAAATGTAATCTCGACAAGTCGACATTTAACGTCAACATGTCGACTTTTAATCTCTTTTATGCGACCGTGTTAATTATGAAATGTTGTGAACACCAGAATCTAATAATTAGATTATTGCTGATACAAGAGGGCGCTTGCAACAATTTATTAGAGTATGGTGAGTGCAACATGTCATAATTAACATGACCGAATAAAAGAGGTTCAAAGACGACGTGTTGAGATTAAAGTCGACATGTTGAGATTAAAAAACAAACTGCAAAAGTTCTCGGCAGGGCTCCATACTGCGAAGAGGACTTTTGCCAAAAAAAAAATTTAATCTCGACATGCCGACTTTTAATCTCGACATGTCGACTTTTAATCCCGACATGCCGACTTTTAATCCCGACATGTCGACTTTTAATCTCGACATGTCGACTTTTAATCTCGACATGTCGACTTTTAATCTCGACATGTCGACTTTTAATCTCGACATGTCGACTTTTAATCTCGACATGTCGACTTTTAATCTGGAGGTGAAGTTTTAAGTATCTCGTGTTCTTGAATTTCTATCTTAAAGCCTGGTTTACACGGGTAGAGTTTTTAGTAGAGTAGAGTAGCGAGGAGAGTAGACTGAACTCTACCAGTCACTCTACTGAAGAAAGTTGAGTCTACACGGGTATAGTGGGGAGGCTAGTAGTGTTTCGAGGTGGAGGGGTCCGAGGGGGCAAGTAGAGTAGAGCTACTTTGCCACATGTGCGATAGTACTCTACTCTACCAGCAAACCAGTACTCTACTGCAAACTCTACTCTGTGATTTTTGCCGGGTTTCTATGGGTAGAGTTACTCTACTCTGCCCAGTACTCTACTAAAAACTCTACTCGTGTAAACCAGGCTTAACATTTCCTTTTGTAAAGCGTATACAAAAAACTTCGTTAACGCAGAGTTTTCCAATTAAGAAAAATTGAAACTATCCTAAATTCCGAAAGTTCCTCGCATCCAAATCCTAAAAGATTCTCAAATGTTACGAATCCTTCATATAAGAATCCTATATTATTCATTAAGAAGATACAAATAAATGAAATTAAATGTTAAATATTAAATTATTAATAATAAGAAACAGTGTGGCACTCAGGGTTGCCACAAGGTGATATTGGTGATCCGGGTACCACCGAAATTGACGGGCAAATTAGAAATCTGGACGAACAGAAGTTGGCCCCGTCCTTTTCATGACGACTGGCAACTTCTAATTCGTTGGTTATGTAGTCTGACGTCACATGCTCCGCCCTTTTCAACGTGGAACCACACAACAAACCAATTAGAAGTTGCCAGTCGTCATAAAAAGGGCGGAGCCAACTTCTGTTCGTCTCGATTTCTAATTGCCAGTTCGAAATTGCAGCAATCGCCGTTTTTTGTTAGTGAACGCTTCTATTGGACACCAATGGAGTTAAAACTAATTTTACCAAAGTTTTTAAGAGCCTAGATCCACGTCCCTCCATCTTGTTGTTTTGAGCAGACGACAAGGAGACAAATGAGTGTTATTATATGGTGTTACTAAAATTGCAAGAAATCGTCTCACAATTACTCAATTAAAATACAGTAAAGCGCAAAATACAATAAAAAGTATTGTTCTTTACGTGCTTGATTTATATAAATTTTGAAAAGGTCCATCTATTTTTAAACAACGTTCAAAATCGTTCGTTTTTTAACCCCATGTTAAATCTCATTGGATCAAAAACCGCCCCACAAACATTTGAAGAACTGTCGTTAAAAGCGATTTAAACAATAACAAAATAATTTTCGCATACTGTCATGTACTGGCTTCACGGTGTTTCCTTTTTATAAATTTTGAAAAGGGTCCTTCTATTTTTTAATAACGTTTAAAATCATACATTTTTTAACTCCATGTTAAGTCAAATAGGAGCAAAACACCGTCCAACAACGTTAGAACTCTCATTAAAATTGATTTAGAACAACCAACAAAAATTAGCACGTGTACTTACACGTGTTTATTGCTTTCACGATGATTCTTTTTGCGAAATTCTGAAAGATCCTTCTATTTTTAAATAACATTAAAAATCTATCTTTTTTAACTTCATGTAAAGTCCCATAGGACCAAAAAACTGTTAGCAAAACCTAAAAACGATTTAGAACAGTATCAAAATAATTAGCACGTGCATTAATCTAGTGACTTCACAATGTTTTTATACGGTTTGCACGTGAAATTATTTTTCTATTAATTATTATGTGAGTTGTAACCATGGAGAAAAAAACGTTAAAAACCGTTTTTCAATCAAAAACGATCGCAGCGCCTACGTTCGGAGAAATCTTGAACTAAACGCTGTATCTAGGCTCAACAATTTTTGTTTAGGTTAGGATTCGAAAGATTCGAAAGACAAAAAAAAGCGCGAAGATTCTAGTTTTCCGAATCTCAAGTATTATTTCAAGATTCGCAGGATTCAAGGATTCGAATGTCCCATTCCTAATTGAAACTGTAACCTGTAACCATATACCCTGCGTGCAGCATAGAAAACGTTACGTAGATGGAGCAGGGATTAGATTATAGTATTTGGATTTAAGGATAAACAAGAAAATTAAACTGAAAAACATGTTTTTTTTTTGTGATATCTTATAACCCCCTCTTGTCTTGCTGGTGTAGTGGTTAGTCTCAGGCAACTGAGACCGAGGTAAGTGTCGGTCATGAGTTCTCAATCCCCGTGCTGTGTGAATTATATTTTGAAATATTTCAGAAGGTGGTGGGTGTGGACAAACAAACAAATTATTGAAGTTCAATAGAGACGAGGTTATAAAAATAGATATGTATTAAGCGAATGTAATGATTCGAATTTATATATTAAGGTGGTTCTAAAGTGTAAACCGAGTGTTGAATTCTGAATTATTCTTTCGTAAACAAAAGAGAAAATTGAAGGTGTTTAGAAAGTAGAAGGGCGGGTAGTTTCAATCACTTAAGAAGAGGCTTCATCGCAAAATTACTTCGAAAAATCTCCACGAAAAGCGCTTTTTTTCTATTGAATCCATAGAACCGATGTTAAAGGAAAAACGTTAATTTTTAAAATACACAGTCGCGGCAGTATGTTTATTTTTCATATTTAATGTTGTCCAATATTAAGTTTTCAAAGCGATAGAATGACAGTGATAGAATGACAAAAAATTGGCAAGTGCGGTTCTATTTTTAAAAACTTATTTCAAAATCGCAAATTTCTAACTCTTATGTTAAACTCCATTGAATATGCCCAAATAAGAAAAGACAAAATCCATTAAAATGCTCGTAAAAATAGTTTTACAAACCCAGAAAAAAAATCAGTACGTGGGCCAATGTGTTGGCTTCACTGTGGTTTAATTTTTTTTTTTTTAAATTATGTTTAGGTATTTTTAGGAGCATATTTTAATGGATGTTTTTGCTTACGAGCGCGTACTCAATGGAGTTTTAACATAAGTTATAAATTCGCGATTTTGAAATGAGTTTTTAAAAAATATAACCGCACTTACTAATTTTTTTGTCATTCTATCACTCGATTAGCATAATATTTAAGGTGCACATTGCACTTTGAAAACTTAATATTGGACAACTTTAAATATGAAAAATAAACATCTTGCCGCCGCGACTGTGTATTTTAAAATTTAACATTTTTTCTGTGGCTTTCAAAATATGCTTTTTATGTGAGGTTGAAAATCACTCAACAGCAGGCTTTTATTTTTAAATTTTCGTCTATAAAAAGTTTATTTTGAAAGATATCAACATGGAAATTACCTCTTAAGAGTTGGATTCTACACTTCTAAATTTATGAAAGTTGATTTTTTTTATTTTTCTTTCTGATGTAAAATGAAAGTTAAAATTTTAAATATTAAGTTATAAATTATTAATTTATTATTATTTGACGCAGACGCCCTAGTGGCTGAGACAGGCAATTAGAAAACGGGATGAACAGAAGTTGGCTCCGCCTTTTTATGACGAACGGCAACTTCTAATTGGTTTGTTGTGTGGTTCGACGTTGAAAAGGGTGGAGCATGTGACGTCGCAGACTACATAACCAACCAATTAGAAGTTGCGTTCGTCATAAAAAAGGGTGGAACCAACTTCTGTTCATACCGTTTTCTAATTGCCTGTTGGATTAATCCATCAGTTGTAAGTCAAGTACAAGGGCCTATTTGACCGTGACATGGTATTTTGGTTTTCTTAAAAAAAAATGAAATTATGTCAGTTTGAAGAATTGAAATAGATTTTTGCGAAGGGGGGTCGCTTTTTGTTCAACTTGAAGTGAAAAAAAATGTTTTGAGATTTCAAAATTGTAATAAAAAAGTTTATTTCACATGAAATTATTATCTTTATATTAGCCCTCGTTATTTACTATGCTAGATTCTGAAAACAATTTCGAAATGTGTTTTTTGTTGTTGCTAAAATTTGCTTCTAAAAAATATGGAGCCCTGCAGAGGGCTTTTGCAAATTTCTTTTTAATCTTGATATGTCGACTTTTAAATTCTTAACGTTTATTCCCATTACAACGTTTGCTACTGCTTCATTACTGCAAAATTACTGTACTATGGTTTCTTCACTGCAGTTCACATTATCACAGCTACATTACATCTAGCCAATGAAAATTTTTCTTCTATTAGCCAATTATAAGGAGTATGATATAATTTTAGTTTCCTGATAGACGCCATTTTGTTTATTTGGAATAAACGAGAAAACTCCTGACCAAAAACGAGAAAATTCGAGAGTAGTTTGATTTGCTCGTTTGTTACTTCTCTACTGAAATGACCAACCAGCCCGAACTACAAAGGATATACATATGTTGTGGGGGTTTTCGCCCCGAGGGAGTAAACTTTTCCCCGTTCTCAACATATGGCCACTGAGACCAGTTTTGACCACGTCAGCCCACTTTCGGCCAACGGTAGGTCATTTGAGGGCCCGGGTTGCCGACGCACTCTGCCGCGTCCTAACTGACCGGGATCGGTCGACACTTTTTGGAACGTAAATAGGGTGCTTCACTTTTTCTCTAAAAAGGCATCAGTAATGTGGTCGTATTGCAGCAAAGTAGCTGTAAAGTAGCAGTAATGAACATATGGGAATGAGCCTTTAAGATGTGATTCTTCTGGCGCGTCTGTGGGTGGCGTCTGCGTCCTGGTGGCTTTCAGTAGTTCTTTACTTGATCCGTTCTTTCGATGCTCCGATGAGCAGTTGCAGTTAAAAAGCTTGATGGAAAATGCAAGCTGACCCCATGACTGATGACACTAGCGTTAGGAGACTCTTCTTTTCCTTGACCGCGAGATGCAAAACCTGTAGGTTTTGCCATCTCTAGGATTCTTCCTGCGCGTCTGTGGATGCTGTATGTGGCCGCGTCTGAAGTCTTTTGCCTCCATAGCCGCATTTGCGTCACCTGCATAATTTTTCTGGTGCATCTTGCTGCCAAAAAACGGAGTCTCCTGATGCTATTATCATCAGTCATGGGACAGTTTGCATTTTTCGACACACGTAGACACACCACGTAGACACATGGTAGCACACCATGTAGACACGGCCACACAGCAGAATCGCCGGCTGCACACACTGGATGCCAGACGCATATGCATCGAAGGAATTACTGCTCAGGTAAAGAACTATTGAAAGCAGTTCGGCTGCAGGACACAGGCACACAGAAAGTATCACTTCTTAATTCGGCCATGTTGTCTTTAGGTGTTGGATTTTTCAGGTTCACTAATGCCTAGTTCTCACAACCTTCATGTAGCTCAGGCTAAGGACTTAGCCTATATATAAGTTTTGTGAGAACACACACTAGATGGTGGTCAATGTCAAATGTTAGCTTTGGTTAGGTAGCCTTGGTTACCCATATGTAGCCTACACATTATTTAGTATGAATGCAAAACAAAGTTAACTTGATCGTACGCCACCTGGTGGTCATAAATCTGAATAGAAAATGACGTCATTCATTTTCTATTTCCATAGTTAGATGTTTCAGTCTATTTGTTAATTTATTAATATAATTTAAAATTATCAATTGATCTTTATTATTTAATAATTACTTATTTCCATAAACTTTAAAGCATCAACCTACCTAAAATTAAAATATGTTGCATTTAGTGTGTTCAATGAAGACTCATGCAATTCAGTTTTGTTAGTATGGACAATATCAGCCATTTTCCCTCCAATTATGTATGCATGTACAGTATGCAGGATATACACATGCACAATGTCCACACATAATGGCCAGTGCCAAATTTCTAAAAATCAAATAAATATGCTGTAGTGAGCGCCACCTTTAGGCAGGTCACGAAACCCATATGTAGCTGCTCACATGTGAACACAGTCGTTTAGCCAAGGCTATTTTAGCCCGAGCTACAAGAAGATTGCGAGAACTATTCATAACAGGTTGGTTTTGCAGATTATCGGGTCAAGCAAGTGCCCCCCCCCCCCCCCCAAAAAAAATTATCGTCTGGTCATTTTTAAAATCGTAAAAGAAAGCTTAGTTTGAAAAATATCAAATATAAAGATATCCTTGAAGAGACTATTACCACCAGAAAGTACTTTCCAAATATTGTCAAGACTTACCCAACGATTGTCAAAACGATTTTTAAATTTTAAAATGTCAATAAAACCACAAAAAACTTACAAATGAAGTGACTTTTCATGAGTCACCAAACGAAGCCATTTTAAAATTTCCGAAACCGAAAGTCTCTCCCCCCCCCCCTTTTTGTGGCAAATGTTGTCACTTCACATTTCCCATAATTCCTTAATCAAATACGCCTACATGTATTCCCTGTTCATATTCAACTCAATACAACCTTCCATTTCCCATAATTCCTTAATGAAATACATGTATTCCCTGTTCATATTCAACTCAATACAACCTTCCATTTCCCATAATTCCTTAATGAAATACATGTATTCCCTATTCATATTCAACTCAATACAACCTTCCATGTGGAATAATTCAAATATTAAGTCCATGATCTGATAAAGAAGTCAACTGATTTTAATTTTTTAAATTATATTAATGACTTATTTTAAATTTTAAAAATCGTTTTGGTATGACTAATCATATTTTGACAAGAAATTTCTGGAGGTAATGGTCTCTTTAAGCAGGGTGGCAGTGATTTAAATCAAATGATTTTTTTAAAAATTACTCACATTTATTTAAACATTAAAGTTATACAATAAAAATAAAACAGTTCCCGGCATTTTTCTCTATGTTTATAAAATAAAGTCCGGTGGTAGTTCTTTCATTAATGTATTATTTTTTCGGAAGATATGCTTGAGGAAGTATCCCCCAATTGACTGGTGGAAATCAGGGACAAATGCTGTAGATGTAAATAGTAATCTATTTAAGAACCCCAGAGGTAAACTGTTTTAAGTCACCAAACCTAAATTTTACAGTGGAGTCATTTGAAAGTTTTTCTCTTTATTGAAGGAATAGGACTTAACATGGCATACCACCATCTAGCGGCCCATGTGTAAAACTATGGACTTAACACTGTTTACCGGTGATAGAACTTAAGCTGTTCAAAAACACAAATTTTACATCTCATGAAGATGTAAAATTTTTTTTTTTTTAATAAGTGACAACACAGTTTAACTCTGAGGCACTGATTTGCTTTGGGAACTGAAAAGGCTGCAAAGCTCGTGTTCATGTTCAGAATGTTAAATTAAAAGTGCTTGAAACTTACTATTTTCAAATTTGAATGTTTATTAACATTTTTTTATTATTTTGCAATTATTTTATTAACAACTTAACAATTAACAATGTTATTATTACTCATTTTTTGCAAACATCGTCGGCATAAAAAATTAATATTTCATATAAATGGAAAAAAAAAATCAAAAAAATCCGATTTAAATCAAAAAATCGATTTATTTGATTTTTTTTAAATAAATAAAAAAAATCACCCACCCTGTCTTTAATTGATTAGGCTACCCTTCTAATTTCTAAGACACATTCAAGTTTTTCTTAATTTTGCACCAGAAAAGCGCCCGAAAGGCGTTAAAACCACTTTAACAAAATGTGTGTTTTTCTTTTTCATAAAGTGAATTTATGACAAACGTACTTGAAGTTGACAAAACAATAAGAATGGAGTAATGCCGCATTTACAGTCTGATTTTTGCATAAATATTGCGTGTAAATGCGGCGTTTTATCCAATTTTAAATGCATTCAGTAAAAAAATATTATCCGATTTCAGGATTTTTATCCAAGCTGTTGTGTTTGTAATATAAGCAAAGTATTTCTTTTTCCACCATATGGTAGCCTGCTGTGAAGATGCGTGGCGCCATCTATGAATGAAATGAATATGATGTCCTATGCTGAATGTGACATAATAGAAATAGTCAATTAGAAATCGGCACGATGCAATCTAGTTGCCAATCAATTTTTTAAAACCTCTTTGAAAAATAAAATGGCGTCCAGCAAATGGCCTGATTGGTTGTTTGTCAAAAAGTTTACTTGAAAAGTCTCTCAAAGTTGAACATGTGCAACTCAATGAGGCTGAGTTTGACACTAGTTAAAGGGAAAGTTGTATCAAGTTGCATGTCATATGACACTATAAACAAGGGAGTGGCATGTTACATTGCACATTTTATTGCATTAAAAGTTGCTAGTGTAACAGCGGCTGTAGGTGGATTCACAATGCTAGAAAAAAGTTAAAAACTATGGAAACATTAACACAGGCAATTGGGCTAATTGGTTGGTTATGTAGTCTGAAGTCACATGCGCCACCCTTTTCAACGTCGAACGACACAACAAACTAATTAGAGGTTGCCGGTCGTCATAACAAGGGCGGAGCCAACTGAAGTTCTCCCGGATTTCTAACTGCCTGTATATTAAACAGCATATTGTCCTGAAAAAAATTTAAGTATGCCATCGTTACTTTGAAGGAGCAGTTACTTTTGTGACATCCTAGAACTAGACACATGATTTGTTTCTTAGGAATGTAAGTTAAAATATGGTTTTCTTATGAATATTTAATTAAAATAACTCAACTCAAGTTTTTTCGTGGAACCCAGTTTGAAGACCACTGGCTTAGTTTTACTCTTCTAGCCAAGTGACCCATGTCTGTCTGTCTGCAAATGAAAAGTAAAAGGGGGATTCGTTTATTTTCCACGCGTGATTTTTGTTGGCGTTGTCTTGTTTGTGTTAATTACAGGTACTGGGAATAATATTATTGATTAATGAGTGTATTATTAATTTATTATTAAGTTGACAAGATGATGAGATTGTTTCTGTAAATGGAAAAATAAAACAATGCCGTGTTCGTTCCGTTAACAATGTTCAGTTGCTGACTGGGTGGAACAAAAATAACAATCGGATTTAAAATTTAAATCGTGATTTAAATCACGATTTAGAAAATCTGTACTTAACATTAATAATTTAAAATTTAAATATATGTATAGGTTGACAAAAGGTAGAACCAAAACGGTTTAATCGGTTCGAGAGTAAGGCCCCTATCACACTAGCAACCTCAAATGCAATTCAACTTGCAATGCAACTTGTGATGTGACTTGCAACTAGAACTTTGTAATAAACTTCTATATCACACTATGCAACCTAGTTGCCAATCAAGTTTTCAAAACTGTGTTTATGCGAAGGGCCCGACATTCGGGTGAATCTCGTACGGTATCGGAAGCCATTTTACTTTTAACCCGCGTTTTACTGAATTTTAAAATTTTAATTCTAATAAAATGCCAGTAAAATGCAGCTAAAAAGTAAAATGACTTTCCATCCACACGATCTGCTGGTGAATCTTAGTGAAAATCGTACATGATTTTCTGTTCAATGTCTGCCCCCTTGATTTGTGTCCATATTGTAATCAACTAACAGGAAGTTCATAAACCCAGAAGTCATGAAACCGGGAATTCGTTCAATGTTACATATGTCATTTCCGGCAAACGGCCTGATTGGTTGTTTGTCAGAAAGTTTACTTGAAAAGTCTCTCAAAGTTGAACCTGTTCAACTCGGTGAGAATGATTTTGACACCAGTTGAAAGGAAAATTTTTATCAAGTTGCATGTCATATCACACTATAAACATTGAAGTTGCATGTCACATTGCACGTTTTGTTGCATCAAAAGTTGCTTGTGTGATAGGGGCTTAAGAGACAAAAGTAAAAGACAGGCATTTAGAAATCGGGACGAACACAAGTTGGCTCCGCCCTTTTTATGACGACCGGCAACTTCTAATTGGTTTGTTGTATGGTTCGACGTTGAAAAGGGCGGAGCATGTGACGTCAGACTACATAACCAACCAATTAGAAGTTGCGTTCGTCATAAAAAGGTCGGACTGAAAAACATTTTCTAAAAATAAAAACTTGAAAAAAACATTATATTAGTAAAAAAAAAAACACTTTCATTTTCAACACTAGTAAGGGTTGGGAAATGGAAAATCAGAAAAATTCAAAAAAAAAAAAAAAGTTTTTTTATTAATTAAATCTGAAAAATGTTTATTGTTTTTAAACGAAAGAGACTAGAGAGGCTTAAATCTAGGATAATTGGATTAATTGAAGGTCGATTAATGTCTACACGTCTAGGTGTGTGTGTGTGTGTGTGCGCATGTGTGTTTCTTAACTAATTTTCTTTCATTGTAAAGAAAAGGCAATTTTATACCATTAACAGATTGGTTGACGTTTGATGGATTTATATAGGTTCTTTTGGATTGGAGATTCGAATTTCTCAATTTTTATTGCACTCGCATATAACCAGCGTTATAAGAAGAGTCTTGGCACATGAATGAGTGGTAAAACTTCAGTCAAACGGGGCGATTTTTGTGGCGGCTACTTGAATAAGTAGTGAACCCGTTTTCTTTTTTTTTTGCGAGGTCTCTGAATTTCACGTAACTGATCACTTAGCACAACGTCAGCACAACGAGATTTCATAGTATATTCATAGTGCAAGTACAATAGCTCACAAGCGACTAGCTACTCGTCGATACCAGTAGCTCCGTGTGACCGTCTTGTGGCGGCTAGTGAGAGTGGCGACCACTAGCCGCGACAAAATCGCCCCGTGTGACTGAAGATTAAAGGTGGCCGACTATGAGATCCTATCAAGAGCTAATTTTCAGAAATTTCATTGGAAGGAAACATTATAGGAATGAGAAATGCAAGAAATGTTGAAAAAAATAGTTAATGCAAAGGTGGAAAGGAAGAAAAATCATTACAAAAAGGGAACATAGTTATTAAACAATTTCTTTTTTGATTTTTCCAGTGCTAATTATTAATATAGATCTATATAGTTTTTCTTGTTTGTAAATTTGTAACTACCTGTAACGTAACACGTAAAGCTTACTAACATTTTACTATTACATAATAATCCTAAAATTGGTGAGTGTCTGAATAGCCCATGTGGTAAGCATCTCCGAGTACCAAATCCTGCTCCTGGCATTCACTATTTATTTAATAAAAATAAACATAAACTGTCCTAGGATGGACTGGGCAAATGGTTTTAGGACAAACATCCCTTTGGGGCAAGTGGTTTTAGGACCAACACCCCTTTGGGGCAAGTGGTTTTAGGACCAACACCCCTTTGGGGCAAGTGGTTTTAGGACCAACACCCCTTTGGGGCAAGTGGTTTTAGGACCAACACCCCTTTGGGGCAAGTGGTTTTAGGACCAACACCCCTTTGGGGCAAGTGGTTTTAGGACCAACACCCCTTTGGGGCAAGTGGTTTTAGGACAACCTCAAGTTGATTGGAAGAATGTTTTGAGTTGAATATGAATAAAGAATGCACGTATTTAATTATGGAATTATTTAAATGCGCGGTGGCAACCTTTGCCACTTACTGAGGGGTTGACTTTTTGTTTTTATAAATTTAAAATGGCGTCGTTTGGTGACTCATAAAAGTCACTTCATTTTCAAGTTTTTTTTTATAGTTTTAATAATTTTTAATTTAAAAAAATACTTTGGCAATTGTTGGGTAAATCTTGACCATATTTTCACAAGAAATTTCTGGATTTAATGGTCTCTTTTAAAAAGTAACCCGTGGGATCAAGCGATGGAACATTTTTTGATCATTTTTTTTGTAAATTTTACCGTCCTAGGACGGGCTAAACTACTAGTTTAAATTATATTATGTTTACTAAATGGCACGTTTACATGTAAAATTGAAAAACGAAAAAAAAAATGGGTTAAACTCGTTCAACCCAGCGCAGTTTAAACCATGTTTAAACAGTGGTTTAAACCACTAGTGGGGGGGGGGAATGAAATGTAGACCAAAAATATCTCGAAGACGTTTACCCACCTCTGACACTATGTGGCCCTTGCCACACCTTCTGTTTTTTCGTACTTTAGCCTCCACCTTTCCTCTGTTCTTCTTCAGTGGATAACATAATACATGTTACATGTATTTCATTGACCTCAACGCTTCCTATATTTACGGTTCATAGGGTCTGAGAGAGGGAGAAAAAAGAGGGTCTTTTTAATGCGGAAAAAAGTGACGAGGTGGGGGGGGGGGGTGAGAGATGATATGATTGTGCGACTTAGCACAAAAAAATACCGATGTTTGCTTAGATTGGATTTGAACAATTTGAATTGAAACATTAAGAAACAGAAAACAACGTTTTATGTTCTCTTTAATCCGTAAATACATAGTAGTAGCCGTTCGTCTTTAGCCGTTCAGAAGTGTTTTAAATTAATACATGACGACAATTTTGTCAAGCCTTTTTTTTTTTTAATAAAAAAAAGACACATTGACCATATTCGTAGCCCTCATTTAGGGTGAGGAAAATATAGGGGGTTGGGGGTCCCTACAGCTACCAAAGCTCACAAGCGCTACTAAGGGGAGAACAGCTACTTGGGTCGCTACAGCTACCAAAAAAAATTAATAGACCTTTTGTTCATCAAAAGGGTCACTACAGCTACCAAAAAATAGGGGGACAAAATATAGATCTTTTTTTATCACTTTCTCCTCACTACAGCTAAAAAAATAACCCTTTCTCCCTAACCTAACCGAACCTTAACTATCCTAACAAAAAAGTACCAATACTAACCGAACCTAACCGATCCTAACCAAACCTAACTGAACCGATCCTAACCAAACCTAACTGAACCGATCCTAACCAAACCTAACCAAACCAAACCGAACATAATGGAACATAATGAAACCTAACTGAACCGAATGTAATCTAAACTAAACGTATTGATAAATAATAAGACCTATATTTATTGGTAGCTGTAGTGACCCTTTTGATGAAATAAAGGTCTATATATTTTTTTGGTAGCTGTAGTGAGCCTGGTAGCTGTAGTGACCTAGTTAGCTGTAGTGAGCCAGTCCCATATAGGGGATGAGAGTGAGATAAGAGCAGGGATGGGTGGATTATCCATATATAATACAGGCATTTAGAAATCGGGACGAACACAAGTTCGCTCCGCCTTTTTTATGACGACCGTCATCTTCTAATTGGTTTGTTAGTGTGGTTCGATGTTGAAAAGCTTGTGGACGTCAGACCACATAACCAAAATCAATTAGAAGTTGCCAGTCGTCATAAAAAGGGCGGAGCCAACTTGTGTTCGTCACGATTTCTTAATGCCTGTGCTCACTCGTTTCGTTATATGAAGTTTGTTACTATTCACTTTTATTTTAGTTTCATAATTTGTTTGTCCGCCATATTCTGAAATATTTGAAAATAATTTACACTGCACGGAGATTGAACCCATGGACCAACATTACCTTAGACCAAGAGTCCGAGACACTAACCACTACACCAGCAAGACAAGAGGGAATTAGATCTTGTTTTTTCTTACTTTTTAGTCTTTTTTTTATAAAAGCGAGTATTATAAAAAACATGTTATTTTATATTTAATTAAAATTAATTTTCTTGTTTTCATTTAACTTGATTCGAACTAAATTAAAACAAAGTTGATACAATGAGTTGAGTTTATTATTTTATTGGCGTTAAAATTTGTGATTTTATAACAGGTTTTATGCAGGTTTTTTACGTTTTATGCAGGTTTTTTACGTTTTATACAGGTTTTTTACGTTTTATACAGGTTTTTTACGTTTTATACAGGTTTTTTACGTTTTATACAGGTTTTTTACGTTTTATACAGGTTTTTTACGTTTTATACAGGTTTTGTATGTTTTATACAGGTTTTTTACGTGTTTATACAGTTTTTTTTACAGGTTTTATATGTTTTATACCTGTAGGTTTTATACAGTATAATACGTCAACATATAAAACATTACTTTTGTGGTTGTTATTATGGTGTACCCCAAAGTGATTGGGACAAACTTCTTTTTAAATAAGACAACATCTACTGGCAATGGACAACTTGGGACAACAATTTAAATTTTTTGGACATCTCTCATTTCTGAGAAAAGTTGCATACAAAAATTGGGGTACACTTTAATGCCATACCCCAACATGTTTGGGACAACTAAAACAACAACTGAAATAGTATAGCCAATGGACTGATTCGGACAACTGAAATTTTTTTTGGACAGTTACCATTTTTGAGGAATATAAGTGTGCCATTTGGCAACAAAAACAGTTAACAGTAAGAATATTTATAATGTGAAATACAAATTAAAAAAAACAAAACATCTAAATTAATTTATTTACAGTGAAAATGATAAAAGCAATTTTTCTGTTGTGTAAGGCAAAGCGTAACATCACATTTTGAACACTTCGTACGAGAAAACCCATTTTTACGTAAGTGGCAACGTCCTTCTTTTTTTGAAGATGGAAATGGCCAGTGATCCAGTTTGTCGTAGTGCATGTCTAATACAATACTGGTGTTGGGATTTTTGGATTGCAGGTCTTTTGTGGTTGTGGTGGTGTAGACAATGGCCTTCCCCTTTTTAGTTTGTTAGCTGTACAAAGTGCCATTGCCACTTGAGACTTGAAATTTTTCAAAGGAAATATAAGCTTCAAGTAGTTGGGCGCAATCTCTTCGGTATAAAAGCCATGCATTAGCTATGCATAAATCAATCATTTGTCCAAGGATGGGCATATACCATCGTTTTGCTTTCATATGTGTTCGATAGAGTTGAACTAGCATACCTGACAAATCGACACCACCCATGTGTGTGTTGTATGAAGAAACAACAGCCGGGCATTGGACAAGGAACTCTCTGCTTTTTCTTTCTGTCATAACTCATGACAGTTTCCAAAGGTTGTGCACCACTCATTGTGCTTGCAAGAATCACCGATTTGTTATCAAACCATTTGACAACACAAATTCCCAGATTCCTTTCCACCTGTTCATCATGTGTTCCTCAACCAAGTTTCTTCATCTGTTTGTCACATTCCAAAGTGCAATTTCGAAGTCGGTTTCCACGAAGTGTCCCAGTTGCATGAATAGATTTTTGCTTTAAATATTGTAAAAGTTCCAGAGAACAAAAATAATTGTCGAAGTAAACCTGACCTTTGTGAGAAGTTTTGATGCTGCGGCATAAAAAAATTACAATTTCGCTTCCAAATCCCATTTGTATTTCCTCCTCTGTAAAAGAATTTGCAGAGAATGTGGACTCAGTATAAAAAAGAAAATCATATACAAGTCCAGATTTTCCTGCCAGAACAAACATCTTATATCCCCACTTGTGTGGCTTGTTTTTTATGTACTGACGAAGAGTACCAGCACGTGTTTCTTTGTAGGGGACCATCATTTCATCAATCGAAAATGCATTTTCCTGCTCAACTGCTAAACACTTTTTCCTAATTTCATTCAATAATGGTCTAACTTTGTATAGCCGATCATGGATATCTTCTTGATCGTTGTTGGCAAAGTGGATGTATCGTCGTAAAAGTTGGAAACATTTCATTGGCATGATGTCTGCAATTATTGAATAGCGTGTGTGCCCACTCCAGTAGTCTTCAATTGACTTCATGGTTACGATACCCATAAGCAGCAGTATGGAAATGAAATCCATTATTTCATTTTTTGTGGTCTTCAAGAATGAAGTTGTGGCTTGAAAACAATACCTAAAATCCAATATAATTATACTATAAATTCTAAAATAAACTTTTTGCAAAATACGTACGTGTTTGTTTCTGAAGCAATTTTTTCCATCACATCGTCGTCCCAAAACTGCTTGAAGTATGTCAGTGGGCTTTTGATTTCAGCAGGCATCTCAAATGTTCCTTCATCTTCAAGAACAATAGTCTCAAACGGAACTTTTTTCCAGCGAAATGGAACAGTTGCTTTAGTTTTGTTTCGTACCTGCACTTGGCTTTTTCTTATTCCCAATAGCAGGTTCTTCATTGACCTCTTTCATTTACAAAAAGCAAAACCAACATATCAAGAATGCAACAACTGAATTTCATATTAGTCAAATGTTTGTAAAGTAAAGATTACCTGATTCATTTGAATCGAGTGCTTCATTGTCAGAACAACTTGATGATTCTGATTCAAAGCAAATATTTGCTTCAACATCAGATTCCTCACCATCTGAAAGTGTTGGAATAGGAGGAACTTTTCCACAAATATGTTTTTTCCCATGTTGATGAAGATGCAGAGGCCCTAATAATCAACACAATTTATACACAATTATGCCTTTGTTGCCAATTGGCAACATACCAATTCAATTTAGTTGTTCACATTAATATTGGTCATCAAGATATTTCTTCATACACATCACTTAATTAGATGTTATTTAGTATAAATATGCATTTAAAATAATTATATTACCTGGTGGCATTCATTTTTTCAAGATATATCACACAGAAAAATTGATTTTATCAATAAAAATCGATTTATAAAAAGTGCAAAAAGGTGCTTCTACTAAAGAAAGTAATAGCCAAAGGCTACAAAAAATGTGTGTGTATATTTGTTGTTGGCATGATTCACCCCCAATGTCTTTCCCTTTGCAAAAAAAAGAACAGACTTTTACTCGGATTTTACGCATAAATAATGTCACCAGATGGAGCTAGCTTCATTTTTGCCTTAGACCATTCATTCAACGCTTTAACATGGAGAAGATAGGAAGTTGCCTGTCCAGGAAAGTAATAGTCTAAGGTGCTACATCCGGTCAAAAGTTATTTAAATTTTATTCTGGTTGGGGCAACTTGATGTTAGCACTAACAAAAACGTATGTTGTGCAGCACTGGCTAGCAATGACATGGCACAAGCGAAATGGAATTAATTACCTAGACGTGAAGTGACCGGAAGTAGCAATAACAAAAAAAAATGTAGGGGTAGGACGAATCCTAAATTTTCTCGAATCCGAATCTCTCGAATCCTTTATATAAGAATCCTATGTTATTCATTAAGAAGATACAAATAAATGAAATATTAAATATTAAATAATTAATAATAAAAAAACAATATGGCACTCAGGGTCGCCACAAGGTGATATTGGTGATCCCGGTACCACCGAAATTGCAACAATCGCCGGTTTTTTTTTATTAGTGAACGTTTCTATTGAACGTCAGGTCAGGTTTAGGTTAGGATTCGAGAGACGAAAAGATTCAAGATTCGCGGGAATCGAGAATTCGAATGTGCCATCTCTAAAAAAATGTTTCCGCGCTAACTGGCACTAGCAAGTAGGGTTAAGAGGATAAACAGGTTGTGTACCCCACAGGGCTGGGTTATTCGTTTGGCAAAGCAGGCTGAATCATTGGAGCCTGGAGTTCTTGTGGGAAGGGGTTCCAAATACCGAAACGCGTAGTGAGTCGTGATCCTTCTTAGCTTAATCTGGCCCTTGGCCTCATTGACCTCACGAAGGGAGAAGAGTATTATGTGAATATATTTCACTTACATTTGTCCGTTACTACTTTTAGAAAATGACAAGGTGGCGGCACCAGGTTCACTTTATTGGGACATTATTATAAATATGGGTCGGGACACAAATATCTGTGCCGGAAAGACGGCCGCGCTTCCACCCAGTTTCTTCTCAGTAAACTAGAAACCACACTTGTTCGGGGAAAACACCCGATAAGCTTTTCAGTCTGCTTGGAGACACGAACATCCTTTGACGTAACGGGCAAAAACCGACAACTGGTGGATCGAGGCCGAACAGAACAACGAACAAAATGTTTTACAGAGAAATGTCCGGAAAAACGTCAACACTGTTTGCGAACAGTGTTCGTTGTTCTTTTCTAGTCTGGACCCACCTTAAGAGCCTAGATACACCTTCTTGTTTTGAGCAAAAGACAATGAGACAGAGTGTTACTATATGGTGTTACCAAACTTTCAAGAAATGGTCTCACAATTGCTCAATTAAAATACAACAAAGTGCAAAATGCAATAAAAAGTATTGTTCTTTATATAAATTTTAAAAGGTCCTTCTATTTTTAAACAAGGCTCAAAATCGTTTGTATTTTAACTCTATGTTAATTCCCATTGGACCAAAAAACCGTCCTGCAAACATTTGAAGAACTCTCGTTAAAAATTATTCAAAACAATAACAAAAAAATTACCACGTGCTTTCATGCATTTGCTTCACGATGTTTCCTTTTTATAAATTTTGAAGAGGTCCTTCTATTTTTAAAAAAGGTTCAAAATCTTACATTTTTTAACTCTTATGTTAAATCCCATAGAACCAAAAAAAACCATCCCACAAACATTTGAAGAATTCTCGTTCAAAATGACTTAGAACAATAACAAAATAATCAGCACGTGCATTAATCTATTGGCTTCACGGTGTTTCTTTTTTATAAGCTTAGCACGTGAAATCATTTTTCTATTAATTATCACGTGACTTGAAACTTGGAGAAAAAACGTTAAAAAATTGTTAAATCATAAATGATCGCAGCGGGAGAAATTTTGAATTAAACGCTGTATCTAGGCTCTTAATGTTTTTGTTTATTTGAACTAAAAACGGAAAATTTTGTTTGTTGAAGCAGTCTAGCTTCTGAAAGGTTTCTAACATATTTTTTTTTATATAAAACGGGTAAAGAAAGATGAAATAGGCCTACTATTATTTGGAATTTGCAAAAATGTAGTCATGTACTTAACTATATCACGAATCGATTTTTTTTAGACTAGAGAGATTTGTGTTCGTTTATACCGGTATCAGTTACCTTTTTTGTGTGTGTGTGTCAACAGTGACAGATATTGATCGAACAAAAAAGGTGCTCTTTTCATATCTAGTTGATATGCACTTAGTTAATAGACCCTACCATTGATCAGTCGAACACGTTATTTTTAAATTTTTACTATAAGCACAGTATTGAGTGTACGAAATAGTTTGACAGTCGTTATGAAAATGAGGCACAGTGACAATGCCGCGCAATGGCGTCTACAAGTGTAGATCAGAGTTGAATGACACAGGCAATTAGAAATCGGGACATACAGAAGTTGGCTCCGCCCTTTTTATGACGACCAGCACCTTCTAATTGGTTGGTTATATAGTCTGACGTCACATGCTCCGCCCTTGTCAACGTCGAACCACACAACAAACCAATTAGGAGTTGCCGGTTGTAATAAAAAGGGCGGAGCCAACTTCTGTATATTCCGATTTCTAATTGCCTGTTTGAATGACTTTGAATGAGGCGCTACATCGCAAAGTTACTTCGAAAAATCTCCGCAAAGAGTGCTAGCTTCGTTTTTCTATTGAGCCCATAGACCTGATGTTAAAGAAGAAAATGTTAAGTTTTTAAAATACGCAGTCGCGGCAATATGTTTATTTTTCATGTTTAAAGTTATCCAATTTTGATGGTTCAAAGTGCAATGTGCACTTTAAATATATGCTGATCGAGTGATAGAATGATAAAAAATTGGTAAGTGCGGTTTTATTTTTAAGAACTATTTCAAAATCGCGAATTTTTAACTCTTATGTTAAACTCCATTGAGTACGTCCAAATAAGAAAAAAAAATCCATTAAAAAAATGTTAAAAAAAATCAGCACGTGCGCCAATGTGTTGGCTTTACTGTGGTTTAATTGTGGTTTTTTAAAATTATTTTTGGGTATTTTGCGTACGAGCACGCATACTCAATGGACTTTAACATAAGAGTTAAAAATTCGCGATTTTGAAATACTTTTTTTAAAAATAGAACCACACTTTCCAAATTTTTGTCATTCTATCACTAGATGAACATATGTTTAAAATGCACATTGCACTTTCAACCATCAAAATTGGACAACTTTAAATATGAAAAATAAACATATTGCCGCGACTGTGTATTTTAAAAATTAACGTTTCTTCTTTAACATTGGGTCTATGTACTGGATTTAAAAAAAAAAAACCGATGCTAACGCTCTTTTTGGACATTTTTCGAAGTTATTTTGTGATGTAGCCTCTTAATGCCCATCAACAGACTTTTAAACTGAGCCTTTTATACAGGCAATTAGAAATCAGGACAAACAGAAGTTGGCGCCGCCCTTATGACGAACGCAACTTCTAATTGGTTGGTTATGTAGCCTGGTGTCACATGCTCCGCCCTTTTCAACGTCGAACCACCAAACAAACCAATTAAAGTTCCCGGTCGTCATAAAAAGGGCGGAGCCAACTTCTGTTTGTCCCGATTTCTAATTGCCTCTGCCTTGTATTCATTTCTCTTCGGTCGTTGCGAAGATAAACATTTTGCCATTTTTTTAAAGCACGTGTATTGCTTTTATACACTGTAACAGATATGGACATTTTTTTCCAGGAATCTCATTTTTGCTAATTACTAAATGTGTGTAGAAATTTTATGAAAATTCGTTATTGTCATGGTTGCGTGGCGTGTAAAACTTAACATGAAATAACCGATAAAAGCCTTTTCTGTTTTCAAGCATTCACGAGAGCGATTAATACTTATTATTTGACAGATGTAGGTGGTTACTGTAACTTAAATACAAACACCTGATGATTTAGGTATTTAGTTCCACAAGTAAATATTTTAAGTAGCAGGTGACAGAAGCAACAAACAATTACAACAAAAACAAATGATGCGCAACTTGAATGTTTTTTTAGAAACTATATGGGTAGCTGAATCACTTATGAGGCTACATCGCAAAATTACATTGAAAATCTCTCCACAAAGAGCGCTAGCATCGTTTTTCTATTGTGCCCATAGACCCCATGTTGAAGAAAAAAATGTTATTTTTTAAAATACACAGTTCGCGTCAACATGTTTAATTTTCCTATTTAAAGTTATCCAATATTGATGGTGCAATGTGCACTGTGCACTTTAAATATATGCTGATCTAGTGATAGAATGACAAAAAATTGGTAAGTGTGGTTCTATTTTTAAAAAGTATTTCAAAATGGCGAATTTCTAACACTTATGTTAAACTCCATTGAGAGTACGCCCAAATAAGAAAAAAACATCCATTCAAATGCTCTTAAAAATACGTAAAAATAATTTAAAAACAAACAAACAAAAAAATCAGCACGTGCGCCAATGTGTTGGCTTCACTGTGGTTTAATCTTAGACTAGTAAAGTAATAGTCTAAGGTTTAATTGTGGTTTTAAAAATTATTTTTACAAGCATTTTTATTGGATGTTTTTTTATTACTTACGCGTAATCAATGGAGTTTAACATCAGTTAGAAATTCGCGATTTTGAAATATTTTTTAAAATAGAACCGCACTTATCAATTTTTTGCCATTTTATTACTAGATCGGCATATATTTAAATTGCACATTGCACTTTGAACTATCAAAATTGGACAACTTTAAATATGAAAAATAAACATATTTCTGCGACTGTGTATTTTAAATATTAACGTTTTTTCTTTAACAGAGAAACGATGCTAGCGCTCGTTGCGGAGATTTTTCGAAGTAATTTTGCGATGTAGCCTCTTAGGGGTGTTTTCATGTTGAATATTTTTTTCAAAATAGGCCTAAGCTTGAAATATGAAGCGTTGAGTTTGAAAATGGCCCAACATTTAAAGTTAGACGATATTGTGAAATTTTTTGTTTATAAAAAGTTAATTTTGAAAGATATCAACGTGAAAATACCCTTAAGTGATTGAGATACACTTCTAGTTTCTAACGCACGTTCTAGTTCCTCGTAATTTTTGTATCCTGATAGACAGAATATTCAAGAGTTCGAAAATCAGCTGTTCATAAACCACTTTTAAGGTGAACGATACAATGAAATATAATTTCCTAATCGGCTTATTCAACCGCAATCTGTACCGATCAATGTTATTGACCTGAGAATGTTGACGAATTCAGTGTTTGTTACTAATGTCTTGTTTTTATATTTGTCTTTGAATCCTAGATGGACCTTTGTGGAATCAAATGGCGTAGATTAAGTGCTGAAAACGTGCCCTATGTCGATCCACTGGACGATCCGGTGCTTCTTTCGTTCAGCAAGTGTTTGGCGGCCGACATCCTTTGCGTGTGGAGGCGAGTACCGTCACAGTGTTCCGTCCCGCACCGCAACTACATTGATATCCACACACAACCGCTTCTTCATAAGAAGG
The DNA here is from genome assembly GCA_036925085.1 of Brachycybe producta. NCBI lineage: Eukaryota > Metazoa > Arthropoda > Diplopoda > Playtdesmida > Andrognathidae > Brachycybe > Brachycybe producta. The sequence continues at coordinate 2,082,518 of JAUPFP010000020.1, forward strand.
AACTATGGATATTTTGGTATGGGAACGAACCGGATCTGACGAACATTCTCTGTTCCGGGCTTCCGGGTAAGTGTTTATGGTTGTCTGAGGCTGAGGGAAAGGCAACTCGTCAAGTTCTCGGATGTTGATGGGATTTCTTCTTCTTCTTCTTTAGAAATTGAACAGGGTTCCTGGGAGAATGGTTTATCGTACGAATGTCGGACACTTCTCTTCAAAGCTATTCACAATCGTATTGAACGGTACGCACAATTCGGAAAATATCGGAAATTTTTTTTTTCTCTCTTCACGTTTCTAAGTACTTTTTATTATTGTAGGAGTTTGCTTTCTCGAGATTACGTCCGTTTAGGGAAGTGGTTTGTTCAACCGTGTGACGTCCTCGAGAAGCCGATAAAGAGGTAACATTTGAATCAGGGTTAACAATGGGCTATGTATCTTTATTTACGCGTGGACATCTTTCAATTGCGGTCAGTTTACCCTGAAATTAGGAGATGGAGCAGGAAGTTCGAAATCCCCCAAAACACAATTTAGTAGTGAATTTACACAGAAGGTCCTCGAGTAGTTTAACAGTATTTTAAAAAGTCTAGTCTTTAATAATTAAAAAGCAAACTGAGCTCTTTTGAGTATTTGTTTATGTTTCAAAAAGCGTCCACACTATGAAATGCTTCGCAACAATGTTTAAATGTTTCGCATTTCGATGGGACTCAAAAAAACATGAATCTTTAGATGACGCGATTCATCCTCGAAACATTTCAACATTATTGCGGATCTGAATCGCAACTGACACGATTCGGACCCGCAACAAAGAATCCCGGTTTGCACTACCCTTTAGTATAGAAAAGAACCTTATCACTAGGCGTGGCTATAATACAGGTCTTGGGTCTTGTTACAGAAAGGTCAATACGACTGTCCTCTGATGGCAAATTGTCCTATCTAGCTTGTAATACCCTTCTAAAGCCTCGTTTTCACGATAGTTGCTGTAATTGGAGCAACTATCGCACGAACTATCATTGTGCAGACCACAGGATAGTCACTATCACAACGCTGTTGTTGACTCAAACATATCTGTGAAGTAGACGTCGCACTGTCACGACAGAACTATCACGTTACTTCCAGACATGTAGACAGTTGCTATCATGAGAGTAAACTTCACACAATTTTCATGACAGCTACTCTGACAAAAGAACTATCACTGTGAAAACGAGGCTTAAAAGTCAGAAAAGCTAATTAGAAAATATTATTATGACAAATATTGTCTTATGACTGTCGTTTACTTGTGTACAACATATACCTAATATGATAGTTGTAAAGTAATAGCACACAAGCAGTGACATCATAAGGTATGATTGTCATAATTTTACAATTATTTCCATAATAAGGCCTCTGGTTTTAAGGCCGATCCACGTCAAGCTGACAAAACGCAATGAAAACAGAAACTCAAGTGTTTCGAGACAAATTGGCGACAATTCTAAAATATTTATGCGACTTATGTGTTTTGTTTTGTCGGCAATTTGACAAACTATTCCATGCTGCCGGTGCAAGTCGGTAAACGTGGAAAGTTTGTGTTCTGTCTCGGTAGGCCTACTACGCAATATTTTGTCAACTGTTTGTGCAGTGTGGACAGTTAGTTTTGAAACAACAACAGACCAGTTGTGTCGTTTACGTAGGCCAGCTATAAAAAACAAAACCAATTTGTTTGTGTTGTGTCACAAATTTGTTGTGGTTTTTTCATGAGTGCTGCTGACAGTTGTTTCAAGTTTGTTTTGTATACAAAAATCTGCTTTTCCTGGTAGTTTTGTTGTGTTTTTGTTTCGAACTCATGTTGCGCTTTTGTCAGCTTGATGTGGATCGGGCATTAAACACTTGTTTTTTTTTTGTGTTCATAAAATAATTTCCGTGGTCGTTCCAGTTGAACCTATGGAAACAATAAACCATGTGGTTATGGCTGGTTCAACCACATGTGCAGGAAAATAATGCCTCTTATTTTCTCGTCTTTATCAGCTAATTTCTTTCAGCGTAGCCGACGCTCTTTAGCAGTTATAGAAGATCAAATTGAATATTATTGGTTTCATTTATAGTTCTGTGTTCCGATGAAACATCGGAACACAGAACCATGGAGCTCTTAAAGGACATGCAAGATTTATTTTAAAATCTCGACATGTCGACTTTAAATTCGACATGTCGACTTTAATCTCGACATTTCGGCTTTTAATCGGTTTTATTCGGCCATCTTAATTATGCCATGTTGCGCGCACCGTACTCTACTAATTAAATTATTGCAAGCGCCCTCTTGTAACAGCAATAATTTAATTATTAGAGTATGGTACGCACAACATAGCATAATTGACATGGCCGAATAAAAGAGATTAAAAGTCGACATGTCAAGATTTAAAAAATAAATCTCGCATGTCCTTTACAGGGTTTCGTACAGAACTATTAATAAAACCAATAATATTTAATCAAAGAATGATGCGCTGTTGTTTATCTATGCAACGTTGCTTTGTGTTTTTTTACAGTCCACACAGTTTGTCGTTTAACTTCTTTATCCACGGAGAGAGTACAGTCTGTGCTTCCGTCGATGTTCGAGAACATCCACTTGTACGCAAGCTCACGCAACAGCATTTGCTTAGTTCTCAGGGTTCGCAATCTGGCGTTCAAGGTCTGTTTATTTTTTTACTGTAGTTCCGCCACCATTTATTTTTGTATTTTATTTCAAATGTGATTTTTTTTTTTGACAACTTTTTATTTCTAGTGATTTTGGGTCCGTATGGTCAGTCCGGAACTTTGACTGGCCACATTTTTAAGGATAGTGACGCAACCATTCAAAAGTTGCTCGAGGAGTGGAGACAGTTTTTTCCTGTCGATGCGAAGCTTGGATGTGGTGCTCGAGATGGAAACACCGATCCCGCTCCTCCCATTCCGGCGTTTGTCGAAGTCATTGTTGGTAAGTTGTTTCTAAGTTAAGTGTCGTGATGTGTTGGCCGCACCTGGCATCGTATTTTATTGTCTTGGCGTTGCTTTCGGTTTGTGTGGTGTTCCACAATGAATGGTATACGCTTTTTTTTGCTCGTCAATTTACTGTCGGTTCCTGTTTTTAGTGGGTTAGCGAAATCTCTCAGGAAACTGTTGTAGTTAAAAAAAAAAAAAAAAGGTAGTTTGAATTTTGTTAGGATTTCATCGTTTTAATTAGCAAAAACAGCGTTTGAATCATTTCAAACGAAATCATTTGCCATATAAGGCGCTATCGGTAGTAGTTTTCACTATTTTTCTAAAAGATTCTTTGTACTCACTACGTGTGACCGTCATTGATATATTGGTAAGTGCAGTTCTATTTTTAAAAACTATTTCAAAATCGCGAATTTCTAACTTATGTTAAACTCCATTGAGTACGCCCAAATAAGAAACAAGGGATTCAAGGAACCCTATAGACCTCCATTGCTTTAATATATGCTTTCATATACCAAATAACCAACTTTTTTTCATTGTGCGCATGTGTATGCACATGTACACACTTGTGCGCATGTGTACGCACATGTACACACGTGTGCGCATGTGTACGCACATATTATATATGTATATAGATAATCACACATGTATGTACTCATGTACATGACATAGTTACATGTGATGCGCATGCGTCATTCATTTGTAATAATATGGGTTTAAAATGAAAATACGTCACATGTATTCTAATATACAAAAATAATAACAGAACATAAAAAGGAACACCCCTCCTAAATAATAGAAAAGTCCCCCCTTTCGAATGCTACAACTGGAAAGAGGAAGAATCTCGATTTTTTAAAAAAAAAATTACGTTTTTAAAAAATCGAAATTTTATATATCGAATCGCTCTAAAATTCCAATTTTTTTTCCAGTTTCATCGTCAGAATGTTTACATCATTTTAAGTCTGATGACATTTTATTGTAGGTGGCCCCGTTTTCGAGTTGTTCGACCCACTAAAAATTATGACCAAAAACTCAAAATTTGTTTCTAAAAAATTCATAAAAAAATAACCCCTTGGTAAAATTTTCTAATTTTTTGTCAGGAGCTTCATATTGACCCACGGAATCAAATAAAAAATACTGCATGTCTTTATCTCATTCCGTTCTTGAGTTGTTCGAGGAACTAAATCGGGTTCCGGACACACATACACACACACATACACACACAGACATCCTTTTTTCCCCTTTTCTTGCATGATCCTATATACCTCCATTGCTCTTTAGAGCAATGGAGGTCAAAAAACATCCATGAAAATGCTCGTAAAAATAACAAATTTTGAGTTTTGGGTCATAATGTTTTGTGGGTCGAACAACTCGAAAACGGGGCCACCTACAATAAAATGTCATCAGACCTAAAATGATGTACACATTCTGACGATGAAACTGGAAAAAAATTGAAATTTTAGAGCGATTTGATATATAAAATTTCGATTTTTAAAAACGTAATTTTTTTAAAAAAAATCGAGTTTCTTTCTTCTTCTTTCCAGTTGTAACATTCGAAATGGGGACTTTTCTATTATTTAGGAGGGGTGTTCCTTTCTATGTTATGTTATTATTTTTGTACTAGTGGGGTAACCCGTCATAAATGACGGGAGCAAAATTCACAGGCAATTATGCGCATGCGCGTCGTTTTTTCCTTTTTTTACTCCTTTCATTTCAATTTCAGCCACCCCCTCCCACTTTCCCCCCTCCACGTTTCTCTCCCCCCGTGTACATGTGCATAGACATGCGCACACGTGTGCACACGTGCGCAGACGTGCGTACATGTACGTAGACGTGCATACATGTGCGTAGACGTGCATACACGTGCGCACACGTGCATAGACGTGCGCACGCGTGCGTAGACGTGCGCACGCGTGCGTATGCGTGTGTAGACGTGCGCACACGTGCGTACGCGTGCGCGCAATTGCGTACATGTGCGTACGCGTGCGCGCAATTGCGTACATGTGCGTACGCGTGCGCGCAATTGCGTACATGTGCGTACGCGTGCGCGCAATTGCGTACATGTGCGTACGCGTGCGCGCAGTTGCGTACATGTGCGTATGCGTGCGCGCAGTTGCGTACATGTGCGTACGCGTGCGCGCAGTTGCGTACATGTGCGTACGCGTGCGCGCAGTTGCGTACATGTGCGTACGCGTGCGCGCAGTTGCGTACATGTGCGTACGCGTGCGCGCAGTTGCGTACATGTGCGTACGCGTGCGCGCAGTTGCGTACATGTGCGTACGCGTGCGCGCAGTTGCGTACATGTGCGTACGCGTGCGTGCAATTGCGTACATGTGCGTACGCGTGCGTGCAATTGCGTACATGTGCGTACGCGTGTGCGCACGTATGTAAATGTGTGTACGCATGTGGGCACGTGTGTGCCCACATGTAACAATGAAAAGAAGTTGGTTATTTGATACATGAAAGCATATATTAAAGCAATGGAAGTCTAAAGGGTTCCTTGAATCCCTTGTTAAAAATATAACCGCACTTATCACTTTTTTTGTCATTCTATCACGCGATCAGCATATATTTAAAGTGCACATTGCACTTTGAAAACTTAATATTGGAGAACTTTAAATACGAAAAATAAACATATTGCCGTGACTGTGTATTTTAAAAATTAACATTTTTGCTTTAACAACGGGTATATGGGCTCAATAGCAAAACGATGCTAGCGCTCTTTACGGAGATTTTTCGAAGTAATTTTGTGATGTAGCCTCTTAATCGTGTCACAAAGAAATTTCACCAAAATTCACTGGATCTTTTCGAACACCCTGTGTATGATTTAAAACCCTTATTTGGTGTTACTTTTGACAATAATGCTGCAATGCATGCTGTTATAAACTAGCAGTAGAACTGTTTTCCTAGCTAACATAAGAAAACAGAGGGTAGTAGATATGTTAGTGAGCGTTGTTGATATAATGTATATACTATGTTATATAAACGGTGATTTTATTTGTTACAGGTGGAGTGAAACTTCGTTATCCTTCATGTTACGTTTTGGTTGTTGACACTGACAAACAAAGTTCAGAAAATGCAGGACAATGTTCATCAATACCAGGGTCGATGATGTGTACTTCAAGTGGAACGGGAGCAGCTCCAGGTACTGTTATTGATCTTAATTTATTTTTCATACTGATGATGTATGATATCTTTGTCGTGCAGTGTCTTCGGTTTCATTGACTCCTCCGACATCACCGTGTGATCCGACGTTGTCGGGTTGTGGATCGTCTCGTATACCGTCGGTTACTAACGTTGGATGTTTGAATAATGCTGGGGCTCTTGGTGTTCAAGGGTTCGATGGATCGCGACTCGAGCTACTGGAAAAACACTCTTGGGAGAGTCCATGTCGGAGAATTGTTTCCGATGTTTGCCAGGACTCGGCCGTGACATCACCTGTTGTGCGAACTTCTCAGTCGGGTTCTGGTCAAAGTGATGATTCGATTTCGTCTTGGGATTTTAACGAGCCAACGCAGAAGGCGTCTTGTGCTTTTCTCAAGTAATGCATTTCTGCCATTCATACTTTTTTTTAATTTAATGTCTTCATTGAGATTCTTATTTTCTTTCTTAAAATAGATGCAAGAAGATTCGACAGGGTTCTGGCAGTAGCAAGTCTGTGGCCGGCGGAGGTAACTTCGCTTCCGGTTCAACAGGGGCGAGCGGGAAGAAGCCGGACAGGTCGGAGAAATCGGAAAAGCAACAACCTCGCCACTTACGTGCGATGACTTCATTTCATCGTCGCATGATAACTGTTACTGAAGATATTGCAGTGTTTGACAGCGATACGGCCAAGAAGCAGTTGCTAACAACTTCCACAGCCTTTCAGTTTAAAGGTACTATACAATAATAATGTTTGTGTTCAATTCAATTGAACTCAGTACTCCTGCTATCAGCTGGCGAAAGCCATGTATCAGGGGGATAATTCTCAGTTGTAAGTGGTTTAGACATTGTTTTCAAATTAGATTCGTCCTAAAACAGAATTTTGAGCTGGAAAAGAATTCCATGGTCTAAATACATTTGGAAAGAGCAACTATTCAAGAAGGGCAAGACTTTGCTCAGTGCTACGTTTTACCAGTGATTTCTACTGAAGTTTTTCCAGCATGAGGGTTAAACTTTCAGAATACATTTATTTACCTTTAAAAGATCTTGCAGAACTATGGTGAACCTTTTCTATTTCATGTATTAGATTAACTCGAAAACGATTCCAAAGTGGTGAATGATATTCTAATAGTGGTCTGATAAGAGTAAATTATTAAACCTCTTTTACATTTTTTTATACAATATTTCAAAGTCTACTGCACTAACTACAGCCTTTGATTGCCTATTTTTAGTACTTTTGTTATAAGTTCTTTAAAAAAAGTTTTGGAGGCAGTTAAACCAAGATATTTAAAAGTATCCGCATTGTCCAACAGATTACCCACAAATATATAGTCTGCCTCATTTGGATGATGTTTACGGGAGACATGGATAACGTTGCATTTACTATAGTTCAGCTGTAGATGCCAACACACCTGTCTGACTAGATTAATATGTTGTTGAAAAATTTCAACATCACTAGGAAACATTCGTCGGAAGGAGCTAGCTACTAATATTATTGAGTAGGTCATTTACAAACAATTGAAAAAGAAAGGGACCGAATATTCTACACCAGATATTACATTAATCCAGTCTCAGGCAACGCCATAAAATGGAATTATGCAACTACTTGATTGTTGATATTAAATGATGTTAACTTGCTAATCAGCGGCGACTGCTTTGCCGTGTTAAAAGCCTTTGCAAATTCCATAAATATTAAATCAAATTCAGATTGATTATCTAACTTTAAACAGAATGTTTTGTACAAACAGTGCTAAGTGAGTTTCATATAATCGACCTTTTCGAAAGCGATGCTGATTTTCATTTATTAGTTTATTGTTAATTTAATGCTTCATTGTGCATGAGTAATTACATGTTCAAGAGATTTACACACTGCTAATGTCAAATATATAAGCCTGTAATTAATTGGCAAATTCTTGTTACCAGATTTATAGATGGGACATATACAGGGTCCGGCAAGGAGGTATGGAATGTTTTAAAATACTGTCACACATATATTTTTCAACGAAATGCAAATTTTATTTATTTAATAAACAGCTGAGATATTGCCATTACATGATACGTAGTGAAAAATGAGAAAAAGTAATCAGGTGCGAAAAATGACGTCAGTTAGGTGGTGTCCGTTTTTGTCCAAGCACTCCTGTAGATGGCGTGACTACCACAATTGAGAAGACGACGCATTAACCTCAATAATGTATGGTATCAACAAGATGGGGCAACATGCCATACCTCCAGAGCAGCAGTGGCTTTTTTAAGAGAAACTTTCCCTGGACGAGTGACTTTGTTGTGTGGAGATGTGCAGTGGCCTCCCAGGTCACCAGATCTGACACCTTGTGACTACTTTTTATGGGGTTACCTAAAATCACAAGTGTACATCAACAAACCTCGTACTCTTGAGACACTTTCTGAAACAATACGCCAAGAAATCCGAACGCTTCCGCATGAAATGCTTAGGAAGAGTATGGACAACTTCTCACGCCGTCTACAGGAGTGATTGGACAAAAACGGACACCACCTAACTGACGTCATTTTTCGCACCTGATTACTTTTTCTCATTTTTCACTATGTATCATGTAATGGCAATATCTCAGCTGTTCATTAAATAAATAAAATTTGCATTTCGTTGAAAAATATATGTGTGACAGTATTTTAAAACATTACATACCTCCTTGCCGGACCCTGTATTTGTTTGCTTCCAGGCTTATGGTAACATTCTATTAGTTAGAGATGTTTGGAAAAGATTACTTAGGAATGGGCTGACTTCTGTTAAGAAAAAGTTAGGAAAAAAGTCAAGTTAAGTTAGGGGGAAAGTCAATGAAGTCATTTCTATCATAACAATTTAAAGAATTATTAATGCGGCGTGCAAAAGCTACACCAAGTGCATAAAATTTAAACTTTTTTAAAATTTTTTGTCATTCATTAACAGTTTTTCACAAAATTTTTAAACTGAACTTTAAAAAGTGTTTGCGATCTTATATGTTGCAATGGTAGCACGGGACTTTATATTTAGGAATTGATGTGGTAGCTGCGGGCAAAATGAATTTGGCAGTGGTGGAAGAAAAAATTACTATCATCGGTGACGGCGTGAGCCTCGCGCCACTCAAAAATCGGCATAGCTATCGTGTGCATAAAAAACTGGCGTCGTTTGGCGTGGTGCAATGAACTTGCATAAAAACTTAGTGTTTTAAAAATTAAAAGTTAAATTATGGCTATATATAGTATTTTGCGTGTATCGATATTGTCGTATCGTATAGTAACCTTGTACGCTTTGTTTGTGCACTGAGTTTTGGTGTTCGTGGACATATGATTTCTGTACTAATTACTTATTTGCTTATAATTATTTTGTAAGGATTTGTTTTGGAACAACAATTTTTTTAATTAACTCTTTCCTAATGATTACGGTGATCATATTTTCAAAGTACCAAAGCGGGCAAATTTAGAAGGGATGATGTTGTAACAACATCATCAAATAAAATTGTAAAAAACTAGAGTTGGGGCGAATCCTAAATTATCTCGAATCCGAATCCTAAATCTCGAATTTCTCAAATCCTTCATATAAGAATCGTATAATATTCAATAAGAAGATACAAATAAGTGAAATAATATTAAATAATTAATAATAAAAAACAAGTGTGATACTCAGGGTCGCCACAAAGTAATATTGGTGATCTGGGGTACCACCGAAATTGCAACAATCGCCGTTTTTTGTTAGCGAACGCTTCTATTGGACGTCAATAAAGTTAAAACTAAATTTACCAAAGATTCGAGTTTTCAAATCTGAAATATTTTTCAAGATTTGTGGAATTCGATCATTTGAATGTCCCATTCCTTGTAAAATCATTGTGGTTACCATCTGTTTTGACTTGAATTTGGCTCGGGCTTTGACTATATTTTGCACAAGTTGCGTTTTAGTTAACATACTTTTCAGATGAATGAATTTTTTAAAAAAAAATTTATCTTTACACACTATTATAAAATTCCGAACAACGTTCATCCTTAGAATTTACTCTTATTGTCACAGGCTATGGCCAACTACAGTACATTATGCTGTTAGTTGGCAACAAGATGGCACCCATCTCACATTGAACTGTATAAGTTTGGCGTCAGGATGGCGCCACCCAAGTATCAACAGTTGGCCATACTCTAGTCGCAAACTAAATAAAATGTGAGGAACAGTTTTCGAAATGAGTTAATAGACACCAGATGACAGCCCCTATTTTGGACTTTTGGTCCATTACCAGTACATTTTGAGCAAAAATATTTGAAACCGTTACAAATGGGATATTTTAGGCATTCTTTCGGGACACCGGGACAAGCATTCTGAAAACGGTACTGTCCCGGTCAAACCGGTACATATGGTCACCTTACATATGAATGAAACAAAGTAAATCTATTTAAAACTAAATTTGAAGCAAATACTGCAAAACATATGAATAAAAAATGGTTGACCAAAAGTCAAACATTCAGAATTAAAGCTTTACTCGTTTTAAGTACTGCAGTAATTGCTTTTAGTAAGTACAGTAGGTCTCCCCGACTTACGCGGTTATGAACACAGCACCACAAGTATCTGTTTGCTCTGTAAACACAATTAAAATACATAGGACTTAATTGGATTCAACTTACGTGGAAACCTTCAGAACGAATTAACTGCACTAGTTGATGACTTACTGTAGTAAGTGTTTTTGTAACATGACTTTTTCAAGTACAGTATATACTATAAAAAAGCTGGACAGGTAGCTATTTTGGCTACCTTGACCCTTTAAAAAGGGAACGTGTTATATGTAGACCGATTTTTTTTTAAATTTGTAACAATTACGCTCCTCGAGTATTAAAACCAAGCATATTCGTCATCATGATCAACTTGCCCATAATCTGTTCGCATGTTCGACATTTTTATTAATTACGGCATTGCATTGCCAATAGTCTGGCATTTACTTCGTGAAGCCAATACCATCCGTGGTATTTTTCTCTGTGTCACATTGCTGTTGTATAATTTTTTCTTTTTTTTAACAATAAAGCAGGAGTTTGCCCACGAGCGTCGACACCGAGTGCCCTACCTTTGATGAGGACCAATGCCTTAGAGCCACCGGCATCTGTTGGTTCTCCAGTTTCTGCTGCGCCGTCACCATTGGTTTTATCTCATTCACAACCTTCTTCGGTCGCTGCCCAACCAGGTCGGGCTTATCTTCATTTGAAACATTTTCGATGTCTTTTATGGTTTTCAACAACTTGCCTTTTTTTTTGGTTTGTTTTATCAAGATTCTGCTATGCCGACGTTAAGTCCTCACCCGTCTTTGCAGAGAGATGGTGAGCATCCCGAGGGAGCAGAAGTCCAACCCGATTCTCAAGAAGCATCTCAGTTCGTTAACGGTAAGGCACAGACCCCTCAGGAAGCTGATAAAGATGTAACAAAGCAGACAATGGAACAGGTAAAAGAGGATTTGAATTATTTTATAACATATTTCCAATGATTTTATGCAAACTTTTGCTTCTTTTTCGATCAGGTTCCGTCACCGTTTCCTAACAACGGTTCCGAACCTCCGAAATCTGTAGACAACCAACCTTCTACGGTGACTACTGCTGCTGCAACAACACCAACGTCTTCGAGTGGCGCAGTTTCAACGAGGGTGAATCAGATGGCGTTGTCTGTACAAGAACTCCAACCTGCACCGCTAAAGCGACCCATTTTGCCTACGAACAATTACGAGGAGCTGGATGATGATGAGCCAGCAACGGAGTCTCTTTACGACTACTCTTGTCTTCATGCTTGGTAAGTGCAGCTTATTTCATTAGGTTTTTTTTTTTAATGGAGTATTGTGATCTAGAAACTGGATTATCTGTTTTTGTGAGTCTGCACACGGGCTATGTATTTTTTTTTTTGGGGGGGGGGGGGGGGGGGGTTCATGCTACAAAGTAACTGTTCAGAATGACCGATTTATTGTAAAATAGGACTACATGTAATACAGGGTTGCCACAAAACCTGGAAAAAGTAGAGGATTTTTTTTCTCTAAAATTCCAAATTCCAGTGAAATAATTGATATTAATATGGATTAAGATGTATTAAATGCATTAATGGCATTTGAAGAATCGATGAAAAATATGCAGAAATGTTTTCTGATCGATTTCCCAATATGTCCCCATACCCCCCTTTGTCAGACTGTCGAAAACGTCATCACCACCAGTCCTATTAGGTACTGGTTTGACTTCAAAAGATGTCAAAGATGTTATTTTAGTGGCCGCGCCACCTCAATTTGTACTGATGACAGTTGTACTTTATTCTAATCTAACAACAACTTTTTTAACAAATTGTTCAGAGATCGAGTTCCATACCCCCCCCCCCCCCCAAAGGGGTGTATTTGCCCCCAGTTAAGGACCCCTGTTGTTCGATGGTACTAAGGTATCATTTTTAGGAACAAGATATGATGTGTGGTGAACCTTAAGTAGGAAATAAAAAGAAAGGTTTCTTTGTTTAGCCTGCAGTGGAAAGGAGCAAGTTTTATTTTTTAATTAATATTAGCAGAGATGTCTGGCATTGCCCGGGATAAAATATGACGGGACCCATGCCACCTTGTCCTTCTTGGTTGAATATAAATTACGCACATTAACCTTAAAGGCACTTGCCCTAAAAAACAATTGCCATAAATTCACTTGCTATAAAATCATTTGCCATAAATTCACTTGCTATAAAATCATTTGCCCTAAAGGGACATTGCCCAGAAAACAGATTGCAGTGCGATCACTTTTTGGGAAACGTATTTCTTACGCATTGTGGGCAAGACTTGTTTAAACCACTAGTGTTTGCTTAGTTTATTACTGTTGATAAACACGACATGTAACATTTGTTGCACGCCTGTGTTCTTTAAATATGTTTTGTATTTATTGATTGATGTCATGTCATGTTTTACTAAACTAAACTTTTACTTTCAATTATCCAGGTTGCAGCATCCTGTAAAGAAATTTAAACCTGAGCCGAAATCTGATCACTGCCCCAATTATCGTCGGTCTAGCATCGGCGATAATCTTCCTTCGCCAAGTTCAACACAGTTTAAGAAGGAACCTGTCACTCCTCAAATGCCTTTGGATCATGACATGGTGTCACCGAAACCAACAGATCCTTATGAGTTTGTCGACGACTTTCCGACCACCGTCAGCATGGCTGGGTTTAAAAGTAAAAACGAAACGGGCAAGGTAAATAATCAATTTTAGTTACAGCCAGTTAAATCAACGCCTTTACTTAAGGATGAAGTTCAATTAAGATGTTAGAACTAGTGGGGTAACCCGTCATGCATGACGGGGGTAACCTGTGTCCCGTGATGTATGACGGGACATTCTAGTTTAACTATTTTATTCAAATTCTGAAGGTCACTCAATGAAGGACGTTTCCTTCTCCCCTCTCCCCCACCGCCCTCACGTGTGTTTGCTTAAAGGTTTTTGTCCTTGTTCTTACAGCGTTACTTATAGACAGACAGACAATTTAGCATTATTATATTATATATATATTAATCATAAAGAAAAGTTCATTTTTAAAATACACTGTTGCGCCAATATGTTTATTTTTTATATTTCAAGTTGTCCAATATTAAGTTTTCAAAGTGCAATGTGCACCTTAAAGTGATAGAATGACAAAAAATTGGTAAGTGCGGTTATATTTTAAAATCGCGAATTTCTAACTTATGTTAAACTCCATTGAATACGCGCTCGTAAGTAAAAAAAATCCATTAAAATGCTCGTAAAAATACCTAAAAAATAATTTTAAAAACCAAAAGTAAACTACAGTGAAGCCAACACATCGGTGCACGTGATGATTTTTTTTTTTTCTGTTTTTTTTTTTAAAGATAATTTTTACGTATATTTTACTAGCATTTTAATGGATGATTTTTCTTATGTAGGCGTACTCAAATTTGCTAGAAATTCGCGATTTTGAAATAGTTTTTAAAAATATAACCGCACTTACCAATTTTTTGTCATTCTATCACTCGATCAACATATATTTAAGGTGCACATTGCACTTTGAAAACTTAATATTGGACAACTTTAAATATGACAAATAAACATATTGCCGCCGCGACTGTGTATTTTAAAAATGAACATTTTTTCTTTAACTTTGGGTCTATGGGCTCAATAGAAAAACGATGCTGGCGCTCTTCGTGGAGATTTTTTGAAGTAATTTTGTCGTGTAGCCTCTTAACTCCTTTCGACTTTTCATCTACCCACAAAAATGTCTAATGCTGTTAAAATACTATCTCCTGAAACACAAATAAAGTAACATTTTAGGACCGTTTTGACAAAAATAAAGATCACGGGTTTTTTTTGTTTCGCAAAAAAAAAAAAAATAAATATAAATATATGGATTTTTGGCTCTATTAGTTGTTTCTTTTTATCAACAGTACTGTGACGGTAAAAAAAAATGTTGACAAGTTACCTGTAAAAAACTTGGGTTGACCACATTGAATTCTATGAAAAATCAGGGAGGTGCAATATGATGGCCAGCTCTGAAATCTTGCTTCACCCTACCACTGTTGTTCAAATCTAAACACTCGCCGCTTCCTACCTCCATGGTAGGAGACTTACATTATAATGGAAGTAATAATTGCTGTTTCCATAAATAGGAAGAAGATAAGGTGAAGGAGGTTAATCAATCTGGTGCTGCCGCCGCTGTTGATGCTCCGCCAGTGACGGTTGCACCAAAAGAGCCAAAAACGAGCACTAGTTTAGATCCATCAAGCTCGCCACCAACTCCAAAAGCACAAAGTACAACTACCAGCTTATTCCAAGAGAAAGATCTCGTTGCCACGTACGAGGATCTTGATCAACTCTTTGATACGTCCGATGATGACACCAATAATGATGCGGTAGAACGTGATTCGTTTGATTGTTGCTAACCTTTGTTTTATACAATTTTTTTTTTAGTTTCAGCCACCAAATTCGCCAGGTTCTTCAAGAGCCTACACTTTGTTGGAGGACGGAACGCCAGTTAAGACGAGCAAAACAACAAGTGGAATAGGTATTCTGGGGCCAACAGAGTTATCGCGCATGTTTCCGACCCCACCATCGTTGGAGCAAGCTTCCCCATGTGGGCCTGTTAGTGGTAGCGATTCGGCTAACCTTGAAGGTGTAGACACTGCTATGGTTTCTATTCGGGATCGTTCAGACATGTATCATAATTACGACAGTCCGTCGGACGAATCTTCTATGGTAAGAATTTGTTGTTCGTCGACTTCTTCAGACTTCTAATTGTTTTTCATTTCAAACTTGAAAGGACTGGTCGTATGTATTTAAGCCGTCTCCGATTGCGAAGTTTGTTGGTTCGTCTAAATACGCTCCGATGGCGAATTTGCCGAGTCAGTTATTACCTCCTGTTACATTACCTGCGCATTGCATCTATAGACCATCTTGGCAACATTCTGTGTCAGTTTGGGATAAAATGATACCTGCAAGGTGAGTCAACCTTTTCTTTATATCAAGTACTCATTTTGGGGATTTTGTTCATTGATAACGGGTGCTAATCAAAGGTAATGTTGGTAAGATAAGATTAAGCATCCCTATCTTTTAATGCCATGCTTAAGAGCCTTGATACGCTTCCATCTTGTTGTTTTGAGCAGACGACAACGAGACAAATGAGTGTTATTATATGGTGTTACTAAAATTGCAAGAAATGGTCTCACAATTGGTCAATTAAAATACAGTAAAGCACAAAATGCAATAAAAAGTATTGTTTCTTAAGTGCTCACTTTATATAAATTTTGAAAAGATCCTTCTATTTTTAAATAAGGTTCAAAATTGTTCGTTTTTTAACTCTTATGTTAAATCATACTGGACCAAAAGACCGTCCCACGGACATTTGAAGAACTCTTGTTAAAAACGGCGTAGAGCAATAACAAAAGAAATCATCACGTGTATTAATCTATTAGCTTCACGATGTTTCGTTTGTATAAGCTTAGCACGTGCAATTATTTTTCTATTAATTATTATGTGACTTCAAACCTGGAGAAAAAACGTTAAAAAACCATTTTTAAATCAAAAACGATCGCAGCGCCTACATTTGGAGAAATTTTGAATTAAATGCGGTATCTAGGCTTTTAATGTTCACATTACTAAAAAGCTGGAGAAAAGAAATTTTTATTCCTGAATGATTGTAAAGTAAAGCATGTGAGTGTTGTAAATTTTGATCTTTTGAAGAAAATTAATCATTTGAAAAATGTAAAACAAATTATGTACTGAAACATCCTAATTAATGCATTTTTTCTGAATTACTTTTTAACTTTAGTCACGTCAGCGCGTTATCATCGGTGGAGTCATTGGATAGGATGCATGGAAGTGTTGGACGTAGTATGGAACCATCTCCTGCTACGTTTGTGAATAGTGTTGAGCCTAGGTTATCACAGAGTTTTGAACTACAATCTCCTGCTTCGAATGCATCGTCATACCTCAATAAGAATTTAAATTCTGTTGACGACGGTGTTTGTGGTGGCAATATAAGTACTCACGTTCCAGAGGCTCATAGTCTTCTCGTCAATCTTTTACTTTCGGACTCGCTGCTCAATATCTTTAAGGATCATAATTTTGACAGCAGTACAATGTGTGTTTGTCACATGAACATTAAGGGTTCTGACATGGGCACTTATCTTCCGGACTTAGGTAGCCCATCGGAAGAGCCGTCTTACAAGTGTACGTGCGGTTTTAGTGCTGTGATCAACCGGCGGTATGGCTATCAGTCGGGTTTGTTCTACGAGGATGAAGTCGAGATCACAGGATTGAGAAACGAGTTGATCGACAAAAGGAAGTCGAATCTGTTGGTTTTAGAACCTGGAAAGGAGGCGTCTTTGATGTTGGCTGCTACAAACAATCCTACCCTCAAAGCGTCTCTCGATCCAACGCCACAGTGTTTATTAGAATTGTTAAAAGTTCAATGCACGACTATCGCTGCCTCCTCCTGTAACATATTGTACAAATCGTTGCTCGCATACCATCATATACAGCAGGGCGCTTCTTTGCGAGGCAGCCAACATCCACCATCTCCGCCTACGACAATAACGACAACGAGTTCCTCTTCGATTATGGCGACCATTAGTTCGGTTGTAGCCGGTTGCACTTCTAATAACGTAGGTTCGCTTTCAGTTGCTGCTCCTGTTTCTATTCCACTTCAGTTGCAAACATTGTCTGCTTTGGACGTGTCTACGTCGTTGAGCGTGATTGAAATACTTGATGGGTGCGAAGTGACAGTTGCTGCTTTGGAACAGGGTCGGCAAGCATTGGACAATCTCTGTGGCATGAACAGATTAGACGAGAATCTGAAAGTTACCGTTTTACACAGGTGGCCCTTTCTCAAAGGTAGGTTGTTGTACATCATAATGTTTTATGGATTGGAACTTGCATATTTTCCATTTAGTATTTCATTTTATTTGTAAAACAATATGCCCTGCAATGTCATGTAATTACAAGTTTTGTGTATTATTGTGCACTCGACATTGCTTTGCAAAGTGCCGAAATTTGAGCGTTATGAGTGTTAAAGGGAATGTCGAAAATAAGTTTATTCTATCTTTGTAGATGTGCGACTGCGAAATTATGGGAGTGCGCTCCAAAGTAGTGGTCTTTTTATAGCTCCATTCATAAGCATATTGCACTTAACCACGTTTACATGAGAAATTATTAGCTAGTTGTATAGCTCAGTGGTCCTCAACCACGTGGAATTCTTTCTTGGGTGAATTTACAGTTCTAGGGGGAATTTGGACCGCTTTTCAGCAAAGTGTTATGTGTAGTTTTTTTAAATTTAATCTGCAGTTATATATATATATATACTAGTGGGGTAACCCGTCATAAATGACGGGAGCAAAATTCACAGGCAATTGTGCGCATGCGCGTCGGTTTTTTCCTTTTTTTTTACTCCTTTCATTTCAATCTCAGTCACCCCCTCCCACTTTTTTCTCTCTCCCCCCCTGCTACACTTTCCAACCTTTTCCCCGCACCCCTCCCATTTTTCTCTCTCTCTCTCCTTCTACACTTTCCAACCCTTTCCACTCACCCCCCTTTTTTCTCTTTCCCCTTCTACACTTTCCAACCTTTTCCCCTCACCCCTTTCCACTTTTTTCTCTCTCTCGCCCCCTTCTACACTTTACAAAGGAAGAGTTGAACATATAGTTGACCTTGAAAAAAAAATGGTTCATTTATTCAAATTTATATAAATTCCGACGTGCTTCAAGGGTTTTGTACAGTTGTTACTCCACACACACACACACACACATACACAGATCTGGGATATTATATATATATAATACAATATTAACGCTGTTCAAACAAGAACAAAAACGTGTAAGCACATCGGAATTTATATAAATTTAAATGAACCGCTTTTTTTCTCAAGGTTAACATTATGTTGCGCTCTCCCCATGCAAGAACCCCATGATATTAAATTGAAGAGGGGAAAAGATTGGAAAGGGTAGGTGGGGGGAGAGAAACGTGGAGGGGGAGGGGGAAACTGAAACTGAAATTGAAATGAAAGGAGTAAAAAAAAGGAACAAACGACGCGCATGCGCACACAAAAAAGCAACACAAAAAGCGCACATAAAAAAGGGGAAGGCAATTGTGCCCAGCATTAGAATTTCTTTTGCTCCGCCTTTTTATGAACGTCAACAATTTCTAATTGGTTTGTTACTTGGTGGATGAAAAGTAATTCTAATGCAGGGCAAAATTAATTGCCTGTGAATTTGTCAGGGTGGCTGATTTTTTTTTGATTTTTTTTTTGATTTTTTTTTTTTAAAATCAAGTAAATCGATTTTTTTTTTAAATCAGATTTTTTTATTTAAATCAGATTTTTTTTATTTAAATCAGATTTTTTTATTTAAATCAGATTTTTTTTTATTTAAATCAGATTTTTTTTTTATTTAAATCAGATTTTTTTTTATTTAAATCAGATTTTTTTTTATTTAAATCAGATTTTTTTTATTTTTTTTTTTCATTTATATGAAATATTAAATTTTTTTATGACGATATTTGCAAAAATGAGTAATAATAAAATTGTTAAGTTAGTAAAAAAATTGCAAAACAAAAAAAATGTTAAGAAACATTCAAATTTGAAAATAATGAGTTTCAATCATTTTTAATTTAACATTCTAAACGTAAACACGAGCTCTGCAGCCTTTTCAGTTCCCAAAGCAAATCAGTACCTCAGAGGTAAACTGTTAAATCACTTTTTTTTAAAAAATAACGCGATTTTACATCTTCATAAGATGTAAAATTTGTGTTTTTTAAACAGCTTGTCAAATTCTATCAGCGGTGAACAGTGGTAAGTCCACAGTTCTACACATCGGCTGCTAGATGGTGGTATACCATGTTAAGTCCTATTCCTTCAATAAAGAGAAAAACTTTCAAATGACTCCACTGTAAAATTTAGGTTTGGTGACTTAAAACGGTTTACCTCTGAGGTTCTTAAATAGATTACTATTACTATTTCTATCTACAGTATTTGTCCCTGACTTCCACCAGTCAATTGGGGGATACTTCCTCAAGCATATCTTACGAAAAAATACTGCATTAATGAAAGGACTTCCACCGGACTTTATTTTATAAACATAGAGAAAAATGCTGGGAGCTGTTTTATTTATATTGCATAATTTTAATGTTTAATTAAATAAATGTAAATTTTTTCTAAAAAAAATCATTTGATTTAAATCACTGCCACCCTGGAATTTGGCTCCCGTCATTTATGACGGGTTACCCCACTAGTATTCAATAAAGTTTATTAAAAGTCAGATTAAAATCAATTCTTGGACATACCGCATAATTACCGCATTATAGACTTCTAAAGACCAGAAAGTAATCCAAGAAATTCTGTTATAATATAAACTATGAAATTTTTTAACGAAAGCTTTGAACGAAACCAAGCTTTTCATGTTTTGTGTAATCCACGTTAGTGGTTTAGTTTCAGTTTTAGATTCAGATGAAACAGTGGCTTCAAAACTGTGAAACGCTCGCAAGTCTTTACAAAATGTAATCGAATTTATTTTGTTCAAACTTTTTTTTTGTAACGTTTTCGGGGTGAATTGATTTAAATCTCATAAGTTTATATATTTTTTTTCCTAAAGAAATTGTATCAAAATTGAGAAGTTGATTTTAGGTTGTATGCTCGTATTACGAACCAGAAGATCATGATGAATCAGTCATTACGTATTTGTTTCACTTTATTTTGTTTGACATTCGAAACATCATTTATTTAAATTTGAATATAGTTATCTTTTTTTTTTTTTTCGGATTTTTGGAAATCGTAATTTTTTCCTCTGCTATGTTCTCAGACAAGTTGTATGGAAATTAGGACGGGAACATAGGCATAATAATTTTTATGGACTTGAGTCACTGATTACATTTAAGAGGCTACATCCCAAAATTACTTTGAAAAATCTCCACAAAGAGTGCACTAGCATCGTTTTTCTATTGAGCCCATAGACCCAATGTTAAAGAAGAAGCGTTAGTTTTTAAAATACACAGTCGTGGCAATATGTTTACTTTTCATATTTAAAGTTGTCCAATTTTGATGGTTGAAAGTGCAGTGTGCACTTTAGATACTGTATATGTTCAACTAGTGATAGAATGACAAAAAATTGGTAAGTGCGGTTCTATTTTTAAAAACTATTCCAAAATCGCGAATTTCTAACTCTTATGTTAAACTCCATACAGTGTTGCTAAAAATGCCTAAAAATAATTAAAAAAAAAAAAAAAAAACAGAAAAAAAATCAGCACGTGCGCCAATATGTTGGCTTCACTGTGGTTTAATTCTGTTTTTTTTTTTACAATTATTTTTAGTGGATGTGTGGATGTGTTTTAGCGGATTTTGTAATGGATGTTTTTAGAAATTAAATTCGCGATTTTGAAATAGATTTTAAAAATAGAAAAACACCAATTTTTTGTCGTTCTATCACTAGATCAGCATATATTTAAGGTTCACGTTGCACTTTGAACCATCAAAATTGGACAACTTTTAAATATGAAAAATAAAAATATTTGCGCGACTGTGTATTTTAAAAATTAACGTTTATTATTTAACATCGTGCTTATAGGCTCAATAGAAAAACGATGCTAGCGCTCATTGTGGAGATTTTTCAAAGTAATTTTGTGATGTAGCCTTTTAAGGGTTAAAATATTTAATGCAAAAAAAGTCTGTGTTCATGTCGAGGTTCATTTTATGCCGGAGTTGCGGGTTATTGTTGTGTTGAATTGTTACTGTTTTCAAAGGAATGTTTTGAACATTTATTTAGACGTGCATTAAAATGATATGGTTTTTAACTTCAAGAATTTTTAATTTTATAGCAAAACTGCCATCGAACAATCAGGATTTAGTGAGACTGCTAAGAGCGTTGCAGCCTCTTTTACAAGAGGCCGTCCACAAGAAACCAAGCACACAGTTCTGGGAAGCAACCACAACAGCAACGTATACTGTTTCTGGGCCGTTAACGTGGCGCCAGTTTTTGAAACTTGCAGGTCGAAGTGAGTATCGTACAAATCGAACTAGAAAACTTTATAAACAAAATTTTTTAGCATGTTTTTTTGTGCCGTTATACGATTGTTGATTTGATTATTGATATGAAGTCCGTAAGCTTTGGTTTGTTTTCTGTTTACAAGGAAATCAGTGATTAGCATTTTTGTACCAAGACGTGATATTCTATGACGTGTGTTTAGGGAGAACGAAATTTGGTCGAGTAAATTCCACATACTTAATTTTGGGCAACATGCTTTCTGCTAATTGAAGAGGTGGTTCATTTTGTGAAGTAACTGTAACAAAAAGAAAATTAAGGTAGTTGCAAGAAATGAAAAGATTTTGTCGTAACTAAAGTCACTATTCAAATTGGCTTACCATGGAGAGCCTTTGTTTTGACTACTTTATTCTTTCATGCTTTCGATGTCAAAGCAATTGATAAAAGGAGGAAAGCAGAGTACCATGGTGAATAAGTTACACACACGACCGACATGTATGATAATTGGAAATCGATTGCAACCGGTTTGGAAACCGTGTGCAAGCCGCTTGGAAACTGTGTGTTTACTGGAGTGTTTTTTTTTACGTCTCATGTATACATGTATAACACAAAATTTATCTGTGATCGAGATATTCAGCTTTTTGAGAGCAATCTTAAATATAAAATAGAAAGTTTGTGTGTTTGTGCGTCATGCTAAAAACTCGCAAACCGCTTAACGTAGTGAAGTGAAATTGGTCTCAGTTGTTGCGCTGAAAAGGTCGAGGTCAACGGTGCTACTTTCAGCTTGCTACGTTAAGAAGCTGGGTTGATGCTGTCGGACGTCAACGAAGCAAGTAATGGCCGATATAGGGCGCTGACATCGTTAACACTATTAACGTTTGCGAAAAATAGTTTTTAAAAATATTTCTAACGTCTTAATTAAAAAATAAATGGTATATCATGAATAAGAAAACAAAATTATCTTACTTTGATAATCTGTTGTATACCGATTAAACGCTCACAAGAGGAGTAAAAGCCTGACTCGGTAGCCCCTAAAACTGCACTTTTCTGGCAGATCTATTTTTCCATTGGGTCGCGTGAAAAAAAAAAAAAAAGATAACGATCCAACGGACAAAGTTTGCTAGTCTGGTACATGAATCAAGCTTTTTCGCCTCTTGTGATCGTTTTATCGGAATTACAACAAGTTACGAAGGTAAGTTAATTTTATTTTCTTAATCATGGGATACATTTTATATTTATAAGTCGTTAGAAATATTTTTTAAAACATTTTTTTTTTTGCAAACGATGATAATTTTAATGATGTCAGCGCCCCTATATCGCCCCATTGACGTCCGAGCGCCTCCATATATATATATATATATATATATATATATATATATATATATATATATATATATATATATATGTATGTATGTATGTATACATACACACACACACACACACACGAATAGGCTGTTAAGTCATTCTCGAGCCCGAGTTTTGAGAATTTGAAGTTGAGCAAAGTAAGAAATTTAATGTTTTCAATATAATAATCGAAGCAATTATTATTAGCAACAAAGTAAAAGTCAATTTCAACGAGTCAACTCGACATTCAAAGGTGTTAAACATGGACGTATATACTTTCAAGATAGAAATTGACAAAGAAGTTCAAAAAGTGATCTTGATGACAAATACAAATAATTGGAATTGCAGCCGTCACTTACGCTCTGTCATGCTAAGTTCTTTCAAAAAGACGTTGAAAGAATAATGCACAAGTGATAAGCGTAGAAATAAGTAATTTCAATACTTTAATAAATTTAGAAAATATATTTTTAGTCAGACTCAGGCAAGGGAATTTGCTAATTGGATCGAATTTCTTAACAGTGAAGATGAAAGTCAATAAAAGTTATTTTTTTTAATTGTTTTACTTTCCCCAGCGAAGTCGGTTAGTAAGGCTAGTTCTATATATTTTGAAAGTTGCTTTAAGAAGTAAATCACTTTTTTGTCTTGGCCAAAATTCTGTGAAATTCCGCTGGTGTTACATTTTATGTTACAAGCAGTTCTTAAGCCTGTGTTTTTGTTTTAGGCACGGAAGACCAGTGTGAACCACAGCCAATTCCATCATTACTTGTTGGTTATGACAAGGACTGGCTGGCACTTTCACCGTTCGCCATCAAGTATTGGGTAAGAACAACCTTGATATCATTATATTGTTGCTATATTAAATTTATGCTATTGATATATTCTTAAACATGTTTTAATACACAAGTTTTGTTTACAAACTGCTAGTTACGAATATCACGAAATAATTTTCTATTTTGTGCTATAATGCTAATTGTCGAAACTGAGTGTAAATAATAGCCTGATTCAATTAAAACTATTGTTTACATTTAAATGACAGCCTATAATATAATCTGAGAGTGAAACTAAATACAGCAGTCTCTCGATTATCCGAGCTAATGGGGACCAAGAGCAGCTTGGCTATGGTCAAACTCCGTTAACACTGAAAAGTAACCTATTACTACCTATTCAACCGTTTTTTGCACTTATAGATACAACCGTAAAGAACTCATGACTTAGCCTTTATGTAAAAATACATTAGAACTTTCTGCAGGCAACCATAACTCGAGTGGTTAAATTGACACAAAAAAATACAAAAAAGTCTATCTCTGATAACACGGAACCTCGGGTAATCCAGGCTTTACTGTATTGACAAGTGCATAGCTAGTACTATTATACCATAGCTAATGGTTTTCGGTATGCTCTGCACGTGCTGGATTTTTTTCACTTTTTTTTTTACAAATTGCTCACCCCACAATAATAATTGTATCCCAGCCACGCAGATG
The DNA here is from genome assembly GCA_036925085.1 of Brachycybe producta. Lineage (NCBI taxonomy): Eukaryota > Metazoa > Arthropoda > Diplopoda > Playtdesmida > Andrognathidae > Brachycybe > Brachycybe producta. Next base: position 2,106,888 of record JAUPFP010000020.1, read on the forward strand.
CGTTATCCTTTATTCTTCAATGCTGTCGCATCTAGTTTTTTGATAAAAAAAATAACTGATTGAAATTTAATTCAACACCTTTTGAGTAGGGCTGTGGAGTCGTTACATAATTGTTCAACTCCAACTCTTGTAATTTGAAATTTGTAATTCGACTCCGACTCAACTACGACTCCGACTGAGTCCGACAAACAAAAATAAAAACAAATTGAAACTAAATCAACATATGTATTTATTCAAAAATAATTTGTACATTGTAATTGAATTTAATTTAAATTGAATGGGTTCTTAAAACTAGCATGGCTTCAATTATGTCTGGTTTCATCAATGCTCTCAAATCAGATTTTAGAATTTGGAGAGCAGAAAATAATCTTTCCACAGATACCCTAGTTGGTGGTAAAGCGGCATTTTGCGTAATCTCGGGGTACGTCAGTATTGCATCTTTAAGACTATTTTGATGTTCGGTCAATCATTTTTCTTTCGAAGTCGGAGTCGTTTACTTTATACCGACTTCGACTAAAAATGAACGACTCCACAGCCTTACTTTTGAGAGACAGGAAGGTTTTCGGTTTGTTTCTTGTTATATCTTGAGTTCTGCAGACAAGTTTCGAATGAAAACTAATGTTTTTGTCAAATTATTACTTAAGAATTTTTTTTCTCTCTTTTTTTTTTTTTTTTTTTTTTCTAGGAAAAACTTTTACTGGAGCCATACTCTCTGTCAAGGGATGTGGCATACATAGTCATTGCTCCGGATAATGGCTTCATTTTGAGCAATGTGACAACTTTCTTTAGAGAGCTGAGTGGAACGTATGAGGTAAGATGCGTTTTGTACGTCTCGTGACAAAAGTTAAGCAAATAATTACAACGTTTTTTAACATCTGCAGTTTGTTAAAAATGTTGAGCGTAATTTTATTTTAGCACAAAGAAGCACTTAAGCTGCTTTCAATAAACGTTGTTTCAGCAACGTGACATGGATGGTGCTAGCATAGTTAAAGGCTTTTATCTCTAAAATATCCAAGTAAAAATATAATTAGCGTCTTAATTAAAATATAAAAAGTATGTCATGAATAAGAAAAGAAAATTAACTTACTTTGATAATCTGTTGTATTCTGATTAAATGCACACAAGAGGAGTAAAAGCCTGACTCAGTAGCCCCTACAGCTGTACTTCGCTTGCAGTTCTATTTTTTCCGTTGGGTCGCCCGCCAAATAAAAAGATAACGATCCAACGGAAGAAATTTGCTAGTCGTGTATATGGATCGGGTTTTTAACTTTTTTCGCCTCTTGTGATCGTTTTATTGGAATTTCAACAAGTTATGAAGGTAGGTTTATTTTATTTTCTTAATCATGGCATATCTTTTATATTTTATAAATCGTTAGAAATATTTTTTAAAATTTTTTTTCGTAAACGATATTTGTTTTAACGATGTCAGCGCCCCTATATCGCGGCGTTGACGTCCTTGGTGCGTCTATAAAATGGCTGTATACATAGATATATGTCTATATTATTTTTTTTAACCATTGCAAGAGTTAACATACTTGTTCTGTTTATTATGTTTTCATTAGTTATGTAGGCTTGGGCGACATAGGCCGATAACAAAGGTGCTGAAAGATGGAATTATGAGGGTTGGAAAATCTGCAGCCAAAAATCTTGCTGAGCAATTAGTCGATGAATGGTTTAATCTAATAGGTATGTATTTATCGTTGTTATTGTTTTTTTTTAGAACTTTGTTGTTGCTCTTTGGAGAAAAAAAAATGGTTGTTATGAATTTATGATAATGTCAAAAGGGGCAAAATGGATGTAGTCTGGGAGTCTTATTGTTTGAACAACTGAAGAACAGAAGAAGATTAAAAGATGGCAGCCTAATCCAACTTTTTTTTTTAAGGATTTTGTATTTTTTTGCAATCATAAAATTTAAACGTGAATACATTTATAGGAAAAGATGCATAGTTTTAATGTGTTGACATTTAACAAGTTAGCAACCTGTTAGAAATACAGTAAGTCCTCAACTCGCTAAACTAAGTCGCTTGTAGGTTTCTTCATAAGTCGAAAAACCAGCTACTTTGAATGCCAATTAGGACTATGTGTTTTTATTGCATTTACAGAGGCAGTTGATACGTGGTGTTGCTATTGTAAAGCCGGGTATCCACTTTTTGCGTTTCTGCGTATCTTATATCCGATGCGTATCAGTGGATACAGCTAGCGTAGTATCGTTCTATATCAAAATATGATACAAAGAAATGCACGAACCCGATCGGGTAATGGTCAATTTTATGAAATTTATGAAAAGTTGTGAAATATATATTGAAAAGTTGTACAATTAATTGAAATCTATTAAATAAAACATGATAATTGCATTAGTTGACATTAAGTTTATATACTAATGGTATATATATAATTATTTCTCACATAATGTGACTAATGATTGTAGGCAGTGTCTGAATGAAATTACACTTGTAATAAATTTACAAAATTGAACGTTAAAAAATTTTCTTTTATTCAAAAATGATTGAAGAAAATAAAAGATTCCAAAAACTTTGAACAAAAAATTGACACAAATGGTAAAATTAAACATGTTTAAAATGTTCCTATGAGCCAATTACAATCACCATTTTTTCATATATGGTTTCACTACTTGGAAACAGGTTTTTAAAATAAATTTCAAATTTTTTTTTTAATATTTCTAACTCATGTCATGAGAATTATTTCAATGAAATGAAATATTTCACATATATTTCACGTGAAATATTTCAATTACAATTACAATTAGCACTCTGCTAGCAGCCAAATAGGCCTATGGCAGAGGGACATAAAAGTCCACATGCAGCAGTAAGCACATACAGTATACATGCACATATATAAAAACAAAATGAATATACAATTGTCAATTCCACAAAACATGATTATCCCACAACACCACTGATTCATGAAGAGAGTTCCAGTGTCTCATAACTCTAGGAAAAAAAGACCAGAAATATGAATCTGTCCTAGCAAAAATCTCCCTAATTTTTCTAGAGTGCTCAGCCCTGCTCATGTATATAGTGCTTTATGAATATCACTGGACTGTGGTTTAGGACAATCACCACGTGTAATTTTTCCGAACAATTTCAAACTCAACTCAGCCCTGCGATGTGCCAAACTATGCAATTGTAGCACTGACAGCATCTCAATGACACTCTGTAAATTTATGCCTGCCACAATGGCACATTACTAGTATCTAGTACTATCTACAAATTCGCATAGCTTGAATCCGTGTATGTCGAGGACTTACTGTATTCAAATGGAATAAAACTTATTTTTTTTGGCTTATCATAAGCAAGATTAAGAAGATATTAATTGGTTTTCAAACTAGAAGAGTAATTGAATCAGTCAAGGGTGCGTCAAGTCTATAGAACAAAATACTGTTCGCGAACAGGGTGGACTGTTTTCTGAACTTTTTTTTTGTAATAACATTTTGTTCATTGTTCTGGTCGGCCATGATCCACTAGTTGTCGATTTTTGCCCGTCACATCAAAGGATGTTTGTGTTCGGGTTAGGAGTAGTTCGGACGTCTCGACAAACATTTTCTCTAACATCCAGTTGTTTGCTTTTTTGTTCAACTTTGGAAACTCTGGCCACAGTAAACAGAACAACGAACATGTTTTGTCTGGTGTTCTGTTCTAATCTGGACCCACACTAAGGGAATTTTCGTGTTCAGTAACTCTTTAAATTAAACTTAAGACAATTTAAAAATGTCATTTCAAGTTAAGTGCATATCACTGCAACAAAAAGGGTCTAGGGTTTCTTGCAATTTTGTATTTATTTTGTCACATATATACAAATTGTTATTTTTTCGTGTTCTTTTCAATATGATTAGGAGATTCTCCGATTGCTACAAAGTTGAAGTTGTATGCCCAAGTATGCAAACATCATCTAGCACCACATTTAAGTACGCAACCACTTGATAGTACGCTGCTCGAGTCACATCAAATGGCCTGGGTTCCTGAGAAGGTGGTTCCGGCTGCTTCGCCAATGCCGCCACTTACACCAGAGACGATAGACAAAGATAGGGTTCCCACACCAAAGCCAACTGATCCAAGTATGAGCAATTGTGACTAGTTTTGAAATTGAATGTATCAAATAATTTTTTTTCTTAACTTTGAAGATGATGGTGGAGACAGCTCTAATCATGGTATTGCTAAGGATGTTCCGCCATCAAGTAGTGGCCCTTCAATGAACAATCAGGATCCATTTGAACAAGAAGACGACTCACAAGCTCCGGCTGTCGTTATTTATATGGTGGATCCGTTTACCTACTGCAGCGACAATCCAGAAATGCACAGACTTGCCACTTTGGGTCTTCTTCGTTGTTATGTCGAGATGTTGAAAGCGTTACCTGAGAGCATGCAGAACAGCATCAATTTGCAGGTGGGTGTTAGAAACATTTTAAGAGGCTACATCACAAAATTATTGTGAAAAAATCTCTGCAAAGAGTGCTAGCATCGTTTTTCTATTGAGCCCATAGACCCAATGTTAAAAAAAAATGTTACTTATTAAAATACACAGTTGTGGCAATATGTTTATTTTTCATATTTAAAGTTGTCCAGTATTAAGTTTTCAATTATATTTTTAAAAAACTATTTAAAAATCGCGAATGTCTAACTCTTATGTTAAACTCCATTGAGTATGCATTTATAAGCAAAAAACATCCATTAAAATGCTCAAGAAAATAACTAAAACAATTTTAAAAAACTACAATTAAATCGCATTGAAACAAACACATTGTCTTATTTTTTTACGTATTTTTATGAGCATGTTTTTTTCTTATTTGGGTGTACTCAATTGAGTTAACATAAGAGTTAGAAATTCACGATTTTTAAATAGTTTTTAAAAATATAACCGCACTTAACTTTTTATCATTATATCACTCGATTAGCATATATATAAGGTGCACATTGCACTTTGAAAACAATTTAGACAACTTTAAGTAGGAAAAATAAACATATTACTGCGACTGTGTATTTTAAAAATGAACATTTTTTCTTTAACCTTGGGTTTATGGGCTGAATAGAAAAACGATGCTAACGCTTTTTGTGGAGATTTTTCGACGTAATTTTTCGATGTAACCTCTTAACAAGCGTGTTGAAACACCGTTCCAGTAATAGTTTTTATGTATTTTTATTCGCCCCCTTTTTTCATAGATTATTCCTTTGGAGTCCATAATGGAACACACTACAAATAACGACAGGTGTAAGCATTCTGATCAACTGAAGTCGTTGGCTTTTTCAGTTTTTTCTCAATGCCGGCGTACCCTCATTCATCAGTCGACTGTTAAGTCACTCACAGGATTTGGGCCTGCAGCTGCTGTCGAGATGTTTCTGAAGAACAAAGATGTAAGTTTTACTTTTGTTCTTTAATTATCTTTTTTTTTTTCATTCTTAAAATGTTTTTTGAATAGCTGATTTTCAAACTCTTATTATTCTGTCTAGCAAAATTAAGAAAAACTAAATGTAGGAAGTGTTTAGAAGCTAGAAGGGTAACTCAATCACTTCAGTATATTTTTATATTAATATTTTTCAAAATGTAACAAACCAGTTCCTGGGTTTTATATTGGTTTAAAAAAAATCATTCAAACCCTGGTGAAAACTAACTGCTTTCACCATCCTATTTGAAGTTAATGTTCTACTAGTCATGATTAGGCCTACAATTTTATATTTTCAGCCAAAGTTATTGTGGCATTTTTTATTCTTTCCACTTATCCGATTTTGTCTTAAAGTTCTGAAATTGAATTTCATTAAATTCATTTCATTAGTTTTTAATTTTGCAAGCTTATCAATGATATAATGCTGTTGTTTATTAAATGTTCACAATCGGTGTATATTTGAAAATTAAATAAAATTTCAATTTTTTTTTCTTGAAAAATGTCCATTTAAAAAATCCGATTTAAATAAAAAAAACCTTGATTTAAAAAAAAAAACAATTATGATTTTTAACAACCCTGTTTTCATTGTTGGAGTAGCAATCCACCAAATCGGGTTGTCAAGAAAATGAACTTTGTATAAACTTTACATAAAAAATGTCATCTTCTAAGCATTGTCTGCTTTAAAGTTGGATCATTTTCAAACTCACATAGAAAGCTTATTTTGAAAGATATTAACATGAAAGTGATTGAGTTACTAAGTACTAATTCATAAAACACACTTAAGTTTTTCCATTTTGTACCTGCAAGACAGGATAAACAGAGTTTGAGGGGATTGTTCGCATTTTAAAACTACCATAAGTATCTAATGTTAACAATTGTTATATTTTATCAGGAGAGGAATTCTGCTTCATATCGAATGTTTAGCCCTCCATATATATTGGCACCAATGAAGGACAAACAGACACAGTTGACGGAATCCTTCGGAGATCACAGGGAAAGGGCAACTGTACTTTACTGTACATATTGCCTTTCTGAGGATCAAAGATGGCTGCTGGCCAGCTGTACAGATGATCGGGGAGAGATTCTCGATACATGCGTCATTAGCATCGAAATACCAAACAGGTTTGTTATCTTGTTAATTTTGTAAAAGTTATATTGTGTAAGAATTTTAGCTATTTACTGCTTCAAACATGGTACTGAAGCATTGATTTCCAAATGCAGTTGATAACTTACAGTAGATCTTACTTGGTAGCTAGAACTTACCATCACTAAAAATAAGATTTCTTTCTGAACACGTTTTTAACTTTTACTTTTTAAGGAATCGTCGTAAAAAAGCATCTGCACGTAAATCAGGTCTTCAGAAACTTATGGACTGGATCTTGGGTGTCATGTCGACGGCGGCCGTGATGCCATGGAGGTTGGTTGTTGGTCGCATGGGACGCTTGGGACACGGAGAATTGAGAGGTGAGACATTGGATGTAACTTAATGGTTAATCCCAGAAGTTCTTTAGTTAAGAGGCTGCTTCACAAAATTACTTCGAAAAATCTTCGTAATAAGCACTAGCATCGTTTTTCTATTGAGCCCATACACCCAATGTTAAAGAAAAAATGTTAATTTTGATTGCGTTTATATTTTTAAAAACTATTTCAAAATCGCGAATTTCTAACTTACGTTAAACTCTAACGCCCAAATAAGAAGAAAACATCCATTAAAATGCACGTAAAATAATTTTATAAAACTAGAAAAAAATCAGTACGTGTGCCAATGTGTTGGCTTCACTGTGGTTTAATTGTGGTTTTTTAAATTTATTTTTAGGTATTTTTATGAGCATTTTAATGGATGTTTTTTTCTTATTTGGGCGTATTCAATCGAGTTTAACATAATAGTTATAAATTCGCGAAATTTCAATTTTTTTAAGGTATTTTGAAAACTTAATAGTGGCCAAGTTTAAATAGGAAAGATAACACTGGTCAACACTATTTTTGCTGACTTATATCCGAGACTTGTTTCTGACTAATTTTGGGATTCTGAACTCAGATATCACATTGGTTTTTGCCCATCACGTCAAGTTTTTACACTATGCCATACCTCCATTTTTATCAATCTCCATATAAAAGTACACAATTACGATGTTTTTCGTGGTGATGGCACATTCTTCCATCATGGATAAGTTTTTGTATGTAGGCCCTTTTTGGAGTGTTTAAATTCAGTTTTTTAACACTCCACCAGTAGTCTGCCATTATGTGGGTATCCCACCTTCTTTGGTATCGCTCCTCCATAGCTTTTATATCATAATGGAACCTTTTGCCTTGCTCATCACTTATATAACCTAGATTTTCAGGAAATGTATCAAGATGACTGTTGAGAAAATGAACCTTTATTCTCATGTTGCAACCCATGCTTCAACTCAGGGCTTGCACACTTTACGTGGAGTCCAAGACTTGTCCTGGTCTCCAAGTCTCACTTGAAAGTAAACCACCTGCATCTTCTTCACAAAATTGCTAAAACTCATCCTTTGACTGGGTACAATGAAGCTTCCACATACATAACAAAATGTATCTAGACTATTCAAACACTTTCTTCTAGCAGCAGCCATTGCCTAAGTTACAATTACAACAGTTGATGAACAAAAACCTGAAAAATAAAACATGCCATGGAACAAAAATGGGACGTGCTATGTAAAAACTGATTTTATTTTTGAAATCAGCACCCCAAAATTACTTAAACGCAAGTGTCAGATCTTAGTCAGCAGAAAAAAAGTGAAAAATTGTTGGCCAGTGTAATCATATTGCTGTGACTGTGTATTTTAAAAATTAACTTTTTTTTCTTTAACGTTGGGTCTATGGGCTCAATAGAAAAAACGAAGCTAGCGCTTTTTTCGGAGATATTTCTAAGTAATTTTGCGATCTAGGATTTTCCAAAGAAAATTTGGAAAGGTACTAAAATAGTTTTGGAAAACGCTTTTAAATTGCTTGCTGTGAAGTGTGTAGAGATCTGTAAGGTATGTAGGGTGGATATAAATCATGATTTGAAAAAAAAACCTTTGATTTAAATCGGATTTTTTTAATTTAAGAAGAATGATTATTTTAAGTTTAACATAAACTGTCCTAGGACAGACTCTTAAATCGTAAAGATTAACCAAATGGTTTTATGGCAAATGTCCCTTATGGGCAAATGGCTTTAGTATAAATGTCCTTTTAGGGCAAATGGTTTCAGGGTAAATGTCCCTTTAGGGCAAGTGGTTTTAGTACAAACATCCTTTTAATAAGTAACCCGTGTGATCAAGCGGTAGAAAATTTTTTTTTGTAAATTTTACTGGATTAGGACGGGCTACACTACTAGTTCATTTAATAAAAGAGACAAAATTCATGTAATAAAATTCAGATTTAAATCACGTTGATTAAAATGGAAAAAAATCAATTGATATTAAATCAGTGATTTAAATTTATATTAGCATGCTTTTAATCTGTTCGTGTTTTTTTACATAGGGTTTTTCAGCTCGTTATTTATTTTATTGTATTATTCTCATTATCATAAAGGGTGGAGTAATCTTTTGTGCAAGAAGACGTTACAGCGTGCAAGCAAACACCTGAAGGAAATGTGCAAACAATGCCAGTACATGAATCCACAAGACACTCCATGCATTTTAAGTGCATGTCTCGTGTCGTTGGAAGCTGACAGTTCGTTACGCGTCATGTCGGACCAGTTTACACCCGATGAATTCTTCAGTAGCAGTTCTAACTCTTGCGACCTCAGTACCCCGCAGGATGCTTCGTGTACCCACATTCTCGTTTTTCCAACATCAGCCACGACTCAGGTATGACGATAATTTCAGTATTGTTTTCAAATACAAGGACTGGTAGGTTGATTTCCCACTGTTGCTAACTTGCTTGTCGGTTTACTGGTGTATGCACGCTGTGTTCGAACGTTTCATCTATATTTTTCAAATTGTGAGGTGGGGAATTGTCTTCAAATTCAGTGACATTATGAGATAAAAGATATGCCTCTGTGTACATTGAGCCCCCACGTTTTAAGTTACTTTATAAAAGCTTTAAAAAGGCTGAGCCAACTTAAGAGACTTTCGAGAATATACGCTCGTATATAGGGTCTATACAGACGAGTCGCGGACGTCAAGGGAGTGATGACACATTTATCGTATGCGAAAAAATGTTTTTAAAAGTATTTCTAACGACTTATAAAATATAAAAGGTATCTCATGTTGAAGAAAATAAAATTAACTTATCTTCTTATCTTGTTGAAATTCCTGTAAAACGATCACAAGAGGCGAAACAACCCGAACCACGTACATGACATGCATTTTTTGGCGTGGAACCCAACGGAAAAATAGATCTGCCTGAGAAGTACAATTGTAGGGGCTACTGAGTCAGGCTTTTATTCCTCTTGTGTGCGTTTAATCGGAATATGACAGATCATGACACACTTTTTACATTTTAGTTAAAACTAGAGGTGGGACGAATCCTAAATTTTCTCGAATCCAAATCCTAAAAGGTTCTCGAATCACTCGAATCCTTCATATAAGAATCCTATGTTATTCATAGAATCATTAAGAAGATACAAATAAATGAAATAATATTAAATATTAAATTATTAATAATAAAAAGTGTGGCACTTGGGGGTCGCCACGAGGGGATATTGGTGATCCGGGTACCACCGAAATTGCAACAATCGCCGTTTTTTGTTAGTCAACGCTTCTATTCAATGAAGTTAAAACTAATTTACCAAGGTTTTTAACAGTTTTTTATATTTGGATTCGAAAGACGAAAAAAGCGTGAAGATTCGAGTTTTGGAATCTCCAATATTTTTGAAGCTTTGCGTGATTCGAGGATTCGAATGGCCCAAATATTTTTAAAAAACGTTCACAAGCCTTAATAGTGTTAACGATGTCAGCGCCCCTACGGCGCCTATATATCGCCCCATTCATGTCTATGGCGCTTTTAAAGTTTCTTACGAAAATCTCAAAGCGCCACGGACGTCAATGGGGCGATATAAGCGCCGATATAGGACGCTGACATCGTTAAAACTATTATTGTTTTCGAAAAAAAAAATGTTTTTTAAATATATATCTAAAGACTTATAAAATATAAAAGGTATGTCATGATTAAGAAAAGAAAATAATTATACCTTCATAATTTGTTGTAATTCCTATTAAACAAGAGGCGAGAAAAAGGCAGAATACAACAATTATCAAAGTTAATTTTTTTTTTCTTAATCACGACATACTTTTCATATTTTAATTAGACGTTAATTCTGTTTTTAATAACTTGACGATACAATTTTTTTAACGATGCTTGCGCCATCCGTTGCCACATTATAACATGTCCTCTTTAAGAGCCTAGATACACCTCCATCTTGTTGTTTTGAGCAGATGACAACGAGACAAATGAGTGTCACTATGAAGGTACAGTAAAGCGCAAAATGCAATAAAAAGTATTGTTCTTTAAGTGAACGCTTTATATAAATTTTGAAAAGGTCCTTCTATTTTTAAATAAGGTTCAAAATCGTACGTTTTTTTTAACTCAGTGTTAATTTCCATTGGACCAAAAAACCGTCCCACAAACATTTGAAGAACTCTCGTTAAAAATGATTTAGAACAATAACGAAAAAATTAGCACGTGCTTTCATATGTTGCCTTCAGGGTGATTTCTTTTTCTAAATATGGAAAGGTCCTTCTATTTTTTAATAACGTTTAAAATTGTACGTTTTTTTAACTTTATATTAAATCCCATAGAACCAACCTTCAAACCATGATAAAAAGCGTTAGAAAAACACTTTAACTCAAAACCGATCGTAGCGCCTACATTCGGACAAATTTCGAATTAAACGCTGTATCGAGGCTCTTAACGGCGAATGTGGTCAAATTATATACAATGTAAAATAATGCACTTATAACTATCAATTAAGATATAATGCTTTTTATTTTTATATGAAGTCCTCGCAGGCATCATACCAGCAGGATCCAATTGACGCTTTGGGGCCTAACTTAAAGGAAGAGGATATTCTGTCTGCTCTTGATGAGGAAGGCCACACAATGACAGACATCGATGCCATTTTCAATTGGACGGACACATCTCCAGGACAGTCGCCAGTTGATTCGCCTAGAAGAGAATGTAGTTCTAGACCGGGATCTCCAGGTCTAGGAATATCCGACAGGCAGTCGCCATTTCAGAATGGCGCGTTTAGCAGGGTTAGTCGATAAAAGAAGCGTAGATAGATTTTTGATTATTATTTTTGGGGTAAATGTAATTGATCTTGTTTTTATAAGGGTGTCGATGATTTCACCGGAGATCCGCAAGAGGAAGCACCGCAGTTGCAACAGCAGCCGTTAGCACTCGGTTACTATGTCTCCACCGCTAAAACGGGCCCGTTGCCAAAGTGGTTTTGGTCGTCGTGTTCTCATTTGGAGAATGTTTGTCCTGCTTTTCTCAGGGTAAGCACGTTTTAAGTTAATTTATATTAGTTGTTTTGTTTAATTCCTGATTTAAATGTGCAATTGTAACTAAATGTAAACTTGCAAGTTAGAGGCATAAGTTGACGTTTATATAAAGGATAGTACACACTGGGATTCGTTGTTGTGAAACAATGTTTTGGGACTGTGTCACAACTGTATCGCGACAGCTGCGATATAGTCTCGAAACAATGTTGCATTGTATCGGGACTGTATCACGGCAGTCGCGAAACATGTTTCTGGTTTCCTATCAGAATGGAAAACACGTATACAGGGTGGGCCATAAGTCACCGTACCTCTTGGGATCTAATGGGTCTGTATGAGCTTCATGGATACATCTCCACGTCCTTTGCAACATTTTACGTAACATCGCTGGTATTATGGCTGCCCAGTGTGCGGTCTTTCGTGGGCCCAAACATGCAACTAAGCGCTCTTCAATCGAAAAAATTACTCGTATCTGCCATCTTAAGTCCAAGATCCTGTGCTATCTCGTGATGTTTATTTCTTTTTTATCATTATCACTGCTACCAACTGTTTGCAAAACACTTATTTCTCACCAGGTGGTATTCCAAGTCATTATAGGTAATTATAAGTTACATAAATAATAATATCTAGGGGTACGGTAACTTATGTTCCACCCTGTACAATGTTGTGCAAACGTTACAAGTTTCGACGTTTTCATAAACAAAGGACTTCAGTTGCTTTTTAACTTTGAAAAAAGGTAATATTTCCAAGATGTGGACCACGGAAAAAAGCTTTAAATCTTATGAAGAATTTTAATTTAGGTGTGGACACTGAACAATGTTTCGGGATTGTATCGTGTTTCTCGATTCTGCCCCGCCACAATATAACGCCACAGCCGTGCAACGTTGTTTCGCCACAAAGTATCCTATTGTGTACTAACCTTAAGAGCCTAGATACTCCTCCATCTTGTTGTTTTAAGCAGACGACAACGACACAAATTAGTTTTAATATATAGTGTTACTAAAATTGCAAGAAATAATCTCACACTCGCTCAATTAAAATACAGTAAAGCGCAAAATGCAATAAAAATTATTGTACTTTAAGTGCTCGCTTTATATAAATTTTGAAAATGTCCTTCTATTTTGAAACAAGGCTCAAAATCGTTCGTTTTCTAACTCCTTGTTAAATCCCCTTGGACCAAAAAACTGTCCCATAAACATTTGAAGAATTTTCGTTAAAGCAATTTAGAACTATGACAAAAAAGTTAGTACGTGCTTTCATATATTGGCTGCACGTTGTTTCCTTTTTTATAAATCTTGTAAAGGTTTAATGTTTGGTTAATGTTGTAAATGTTTAAAATCGTACGTTTTTTTTAACTCCATGTTAAGTCCCGTAGGACCAAAAAGCCTTCCCACAAACATTTGAAGTACTCCTGTTAAAAACTACTTAGAACAATAACAACAAAAAATGAGCACGTGCATTAATCTATTGGCTTCATGGTGTTTCTTTTTTATAAGCTTAACATGTGAAATTATTTTTCTATTAATTATTATGTGACTTTTAGACCTGGAGAAAAACCATTTTTAAATCAAAAACGACCGCAGCGCCTACATTCGGAGAAATCTTGAATTAAACGCTGTATCTAGGCTCTTGAGATTTATTTCTTAAAGAAAAAAAATTTGATAAATTAACGTTTAGTCCTTGACCGTTGTTAGTATAGTTTGGCCGATGCCTGATTATTTTTGGTAATTGTTCAGGAAAAACAATTGGTCAGGGCCGGTATACGCTGATGAATGTACCTTTAGTAGATCGTATAGATACTCGGGCAAAGTTCTCAATTTTGTTGCGTGTTGTGCTTGTATTTGACTTTTTAAGTTTTCATATTTTGTTTTATCACGTTTTAATTAAAACAGTCTGCTCTCCATATACATTCGCCAACCGTTCAACAAAGTTCAGACGATTTGTTTCAACAGCAGTCTCATCTTCATAGTTACCATCCTTTAGATTCCAATTTTACCACCGATGTGCTCAGGTAAGACCATTAGCTGTGTATTTTTTTAATTATGTCCTTTTAATCATAGACTAAAGCCTCGTTTTCACGGGGATAGTTCTTTCGTGAGAGTAGCTGTCGTGAAAGTTGTGATAGTTCACTTCCGCGATAGCAACTGTCTACATGTCTTGAAGTAACGTGATAGTTCTGTCATGAAAGTGATGTTTGACAGCACAAAACACACCAATAGTTAAGGGAATGTGTTGAGTCAACAAAAGTGTTGCCTCTCTCTCTTTCCTGAAACCAAACTTTCCTACGAAGTGAATATTTCCGCTACAAGTGGTCACTCAACAACTATTACTATTGTGACAGTTTTGTATGCACGGTGAAAGTATTCATGATAGGTACTATCACTGTCGCAATAGTACTATCAACTATCTAGTCAAGCGAGATTGTGTGATAGTGCTTTCGCAACGGTGCGATAGTGACTATCATGTAGTCTGCACCATGATAGGCAGTCGCAATAGTTGCTGTCATGACAGCAACTATCTGTGAAAACGAGGCTTAAAATTGAATGTTTGGAAGTGGCTGCTAGCAGAGTACTTTTTTGTAATTGTATTTGTTAAAGTTCAGTAGATCGCCGATTATTCTAATTACATCCTTCGGCAGTGGCGTAGCTAAATTTGGTTGCGCCCCCCCCCCCCCGGCCGCGTAAAACTTTGCGCCCCCCGGGCTGCTTAAAACGTTGTGCTCTCTTTAAGTCCCCTTCCACTTAGCCACATACCGTGGGGGGGGGGGGGGGTTGCTATTTTGATGAACGGCGGATCAGTAGTAACAGTCGGAAGGTTAGGTTTAGTAAGATGAAGCAAATTAGGGAACAGTCGGAACAATGGACACTAATTTGATTTGATAATTCTTAAAAAAAAAGTCGGGGTCTGCGCCCCCAGACCTCATTTTATTAAACCAAACCTTCGGACCGTTCCTACTATTTTTCCGACTGTTCGTACCGTTGTTCGGACCGTTCCGCCGTTCATCAAAATAGCACCTCCTAAAAAAATCTTAGTGCACAATAAACGAAATGAAAGTCGATTTATTTTCGAACGTAACTGAATAAATTAAGCGAGTGATTCGGAATCACTTGCTTAATTGATTCAATTATTTTTGAAAATACATTGACTTTCATTTCGTTTTTTGCGCCCCCATACCTCCTGCGTACCTCCCCCCCCCCCCCGCAGTTGCGGGTCTGGCGGTTCCCTAGCTACGCCCCTTCCCTTTGGCCATATTTTTTTTTACGATTTTCGTCAATTTTCTGATAAAATTCGATGGAATTAAATATTATTAAACTTTTTTTTGGCTAATCTGAAATTATTTTCGGCGGCTGGACAACGTCTAGCCATAACATTATTTGGTAGATTTTGGGCTGCACAAAAAAAAAAATTCGTTTAACGTGGCCAAGCGGTCTAATTCGAATTTGACACAGCCACAAACAAGAATGCTGGTTAGGTCATTGCAAATTTGCAACTGGTTTTTTTAATGAAACACTTTGTTTTGTAATTTTGTTGTATTAAACTTTTCTTTTTTTTTTAGTTTTGTACGTACACCAAATAACAGTTTTATACGTCACGTATTATAACGGTATAAAACCACGTATAATACGTGACGTATTATACCTACCCGTTAAAAATCAACATGTGTTGTTGTTGTTGTTGTCAGCAATTTTATTAATGTTATATTGATTTGCATTTAAATATTTGTTTTCAATTTATAGGTACGTTCTGGAAGGTTATAACGCTCTCTCGTGGCTAGCCGTCGATCCAGTGACGCACGATCGCCGTTCCTGCCTCCCCGTTCATATCCAAGTCCTTATGCAGATGTACTACGCAACGGCTGCACTTGTTTGAGGAGGAAAAGAAACGCACGCACGCACATACATGCGCACTTTTTCTGTCTTTTTTTAACCATACAAGTAATGGTATAACATTTTAACGTTTTCGTTGTTTCATCGTATCATATGGCTTAGAATCCCATTTTAGTTATTTAAATCGAAGAGCGGGGAGACGACAAAAAAACCAAGGTCACGTATTTGGGTTGTTTTATTTTACGTCAGCAGTTGTTAATGATTAATTTAAAATTTGCGGCGTTGATCGCCAGCGGTAAAAAATAGCCGTCGGAACACTCGAAACATAGTATTAAGAATACCTCTCTTGTTGAGAATTTTTTGTCTTATTAATTATCATCATTAATTATTTAGTAATTCATATTTATTTTTTGTACACACACTTATATGCCGTAGTTTTTTTTATGTTACTGGTGAGATTTATATAATTATTCCAACATTTGTTTGTTCGTTCGACGAGAATTTTTACGTCTCTTTGTTATCTGCTCGGGTTTTCTGTTTTTTTTAAGATGAAATCGTGAAGAGAGTCTTTTGAGATTTTTTTTCGATGGCGAGGGTTTTCGAATGTAGAATTTCTCTCATTTTTTTGTTTTTTCGAAAAAAAGGAAAAACCTTGAAAGAAGACTCGAGATTTTAGAAAGAAAAAAAAATTTCTTATTATTATATTAAATAAGAGAAATATGTACATTTTCAAAGTTTATTTCGTATTACTCATTTGCAACGTTTTTTTCTTTTTTTTTTTTAAATATAAATTTCATGTAATTTAATTTTGCAAAAACAAAAAACGAAATGTATAAAATGTTAAATTTTGGGGTACGATCTTCCAAGATGAGTAATTTTTGTTGTTATAACTTTTTGGTACTTTCCCCTCCTTAATTCCTCCGTTCACTACCTGTGTGTGTGTGTGTAATTTGTGCCGTGTGTTTGAAGCACCGAATGTTATTTTAAGTTATCCGCAGTGTTAATTGATTCATTAACAGCTAACACTTGAAATGATGAGCCTATGAGTTTGCGTTGCAGCTGCCGCTGGCAACAAATATTTTTGCCGATAGGAGACAACAAAAGACTCGTATTAGTAAACCATAAGGATGCCCGATTCCGATTTGATTTATCGAAGAATTGATTTTTTTTTGTATACATTGAATCGTTTCAAGTCGTCCTTAAATCAAATTAATCGATTCAAAACCTTACACGAGTTTGCTTTCGATATTTATGTAAGCCAAAGCAAACAGTAAAATTTTAAGAAAAAGGTTCTTTTTCTTAAAATTTTACTGAACCATTGGCATTAGCTTACATAAATCAAAACATATTTTCGGCACATTCTGTTACAATTTCTTGCAAATTTGAGTCCTCCATTGTCAGCGTGTGACGTCATCTTAAGTAAATTTACAAGTTCTGTTTAGTTATGCTAAACCCCCACCCTCCCCTCCTCATTTACATCACGACCTTCTTCCAAAATGCGAGCTTTGAAGCAATTTGGAAATTATGGAGAGTAACAGAATGTGCTGTGTATGACTTCTTATGAATAGAAGAAAATAGATGCAAATAGAAGAAAACGATAATTTAATTAAAAAAAAAACGGCCCTCCGTACGAAACTGTACTTTAGGTTTACTTTGTGTCAACTGACACTAGAAAACTGAGAACTTAATGTTAATTTATTCTTGTTCTTAAATGTGGCGCGCCTGTTTGAAGGGTTCTGCCTCCTTTTTAAAGCATACTTTTTTCAGAAGAATGTATTGCAAACAAAATTTAGATGTTTTCGAAACTAGAATAATTGGTGATAATGCAAAAACGTTTTTTCATAATCATATCTTTAAAAAATAAACTTTTTATCACAGTTCGAAAAGGGCGAAAGTAATTTTCGCAAAATGTTTGATGCGATAAAATGTTTTATTTTCTAAAATTTGAATTTCGGTTTTGCCCCCCAAAACAAACATACTTTCCAAGCATAAAGTAAACCTGCATTTACAGTTGAACACGAGTAAAACTCCTCTCAAACAAAGGTTTATGTAATACACGTAAACATTTTTTAAGAGCCAACATTACGAAGAAAAATAATTTTTTTTGGAAACTAGAATATAATTTGGGATAATAATAAAAATATTTTTCATGACCGATTGATTGCCTTTAAAAATCTGTTTTATGTCAATTTGAAACTCACTTTTCGTAAAGAATGAATAACGACGTCGGTTTCAAACTGGCATAAAAGTTTAACTTGATAACATCATTATATATTTTTTTAACTTTTATCACCTTTTTATTCTAGTTTGGAAAAAGAATGAATTTTTCATTTTCCTGTTGGTTAAGTTGCTCCTGAAATAAAAACAACTAGAAGTAACTCCGAACGAATGATCTAGAGCATTTTCCATTTGAAACGTTTTCGAGCTTCAGAATTTTTTGAAGAATTAAAAAGCCATTTAAAAAAAATGAATTTCAGCACGAATTTTCATATGAACAACAAGATGGCTGATGATGTTTCCGAGCCTAAACTTAAATACTTTTTTTTTTATAAATCTGGTTTATTTAAAAATACGTGCATATATGTTACCACTAACCTGCTAGTGAATCTGCAAAATTTAATATCTTTTAGGTGTTGAATTTTGCAGATTCACTAGCAGGTTGGTGGTTTTGCAGATTGCCAAGGCAACCTGCAGATTGACTGATTCCGCAGATTAACAGTAACATATATATAATAAAGTAAAAAAAAAAGTTAAGCTCGCTTTTATTCATATGGGACAAAATGCTGCTTTTTCAATATTGCTCCTAGTGTTGCTAACAATAACACGAGTATACTTAGATTGCTTAGAGGATTGATTGAGGCTTGAGGGATTGCTTTATTATATAATTCTGAATACAGTGAAAATCATTTAACATGAAAATGGATAACAGGATAAATTCGCTAACACAAAATGGGTTACAAACTTACTAATTTTAAAAATGACGTTAATTAAGGTTACTTATTTTTTGCCCACATTTGAATTATTTTCCAATTGCAAATCAGATGTTAGAGAAAAAAGTGCAAAAAAGGTTTAAAAAATACATAAAATTGAATGAAAGTAATGCTCAAATGTATATCATTTTATTTGTAACCAGTAATAGTTAATGCAAGTTCATAGTTTTTGAATGAAATTCTTGAAAAATACAAAAAGTAGTATAAAATATTGTTAATATTTACCCAATTATTGCCAAAATAAATTTTAAATTCAAAAAAGTCATTAAAATCATAAAAAAAAAACTTAAATGACTTTTCTTGACAACATTTTAAATTTAAAAAAAAAAAGTCTATTTCTCTACTTTGTTGCCAATGTTGTCACCTCACATTTCCATAATTCCTTAATCAAATACATGTATTCACTACTTACTTTCAACTCGGTACATCCTGCAATCAGCTCGAGAGCAACGTGCCAGTTGTGATAATTCAAATATCAAAGCCCATAGTACATTGATATGAATAGGGAATGCCAAGTATTTTAATAGGGAATCAATAATAGTATGAGGTGACAATATCAGCATCTCAATAAATAGTTAAGACTTGGGATTATTTTTTTTCCCCAATGTCTATTGTTTGGTGGCGCATCCATCTGATAAAGTTCATTTATGAAGAGTCAGTTAATTTTTAATTTTTTTTAATTATAGTAAGCACTTATTACTTTAAAAAAGAATTGCATTTTGATTACAAAGGGAAAATAATTACAATTACTAAGTCTCAAAAGTAATGTAATCAATGGTAACTACCGTATTAGCCTGAATATAACGTGATGTTTTTCGATACATCTTTTTCTATAATACGAACTCGCGTTATATTCGTGACTCAATAATTGCTGTATGCGTGACTTCTTTTTTTTTTAAATCGTTTATATAAAAAATTATTGGGTTCGTAATGATAAGGTGATTTAATCATGGTAATTCATTATCTTCGGCAAATTCTTCTTCAACACAGCTTTTATCACAAAAGATTAAAGTCTTTTTAATTTCTTATTAAATGGTTTTCACTGTGTTTCAAAATTGCATTGTTGCCTATAGTAAGTAATTTTGCAGAGAGTGCGCATGACACTAAAAACGACGTTCCCACTTAATCACTTTTGAGTTGTACGTGCTCCAGGGTATTGGATTTGATGAATTTAAGTGGATTGAATCAAATCCAAATCCTCGTTGGACAAATCTAAATGAAATCCAAATCCAGCTTTTCACACAGTTTCTTAAATCAAAATATAACAATTATCATGTAACTCCAAATCCAGTATTTTGTTTTATTTGTCAGTATTTTCTTACTACATTTGTTTACTTAGGTAACAATAATTACTCGCAATGAACGGCAGTTTTTTTTAAATATTTTTGGTTTTAAATTTGACTAAGTTATTGTTCACTAAGTATATTCTCAGTGGTTGAAAATGCCCTTCCCAAACTTTCATATGAGACAGGAATGCAAATCACTTTGTCTGCAATGTCTTGTAATGTTGGGTATGCAGTTGACTAAGAAATCCAAATAATTAACACAGAATAAATAAAAATCAAATACAAATCCTTTTATTTACATTACATAGAAATTCAAATCTAAATCTGCTACATTTGTTCGAAATCCAAATCAAATCCAAATCCTTTCATTTACATTAAATAGAAATTCGAATTGAAGTCTGCTACATTTGTTCAAAATTCATATCTATAAATCCCAAATCCAATACACTGTTGATGTGCTCCTCATATGTTCGGCGACGATCATATTCTTCGTACAAGTTGAAACTTTTTTATAATATCATTATTCATAGATGACAACAAAAAAAAACTACATATATTTGATATACATATATAAATATTGCACATAGAAATTGTATAATTATTAATGAAAGTGAACCCTTGTTGTTGTTGTTTGTTGTTGCTGTTTTACTTTTGTTTTGTTTTTCCTGTGTGCATATATACTGACTTCTAAAAAAATGAATCATATTCGACGATCTCGATAGATTTTACGAGCTGAAGTTCCGAGAGCTCGCATACAAACACACACACAGTGTAACTTTCCCCAGTATCTGGGTTTCTTGCGTAATCCGCAATATATTAAAATATACGGCCGCAGCGGAACATTCTCATCGACGAAGAGAGAAAAAAATCCCAAACTTGCATATATATGTATATGTATATATATATTTATATATATATATATATATATATATATATATATATATATATATATATATATATATATATATATATATATATTGAAATAATGAGGTTTTTGTGGGTGTAAACAATATTTTTTTTGTTCTGTTTTCAGGCCGAATTTAATTATAATTTTACAAGTCAGATTATTTGAAGAGAAAATGTCACATCTCCGTTAGAAAACATTCCTTTTGCGACATATTTTTTTGTTTGTTTCAAAACTAAAAAAATCCCTCTTGACTCCATATGTCACTAACTAACTGTTCTCTTTTTTACAAAAGAAAAAAAGTCGGAACCGGAATTACGATTATGTGTTTACCCATTTCGGTCGATTGCTCGAAAGGTCTGTGCCTTAAAAGTAATAGCTTTTTTTTTGTTAAGCTAGGGCCAGACCGCATGCAGGAGGTACACCAGCCGGTCACTCGAAAACCAACCCGAATCTCCCGGTCGTCGTTGTCGAGTCCGCATCTTAAAAAAACTTTGACGTATTTATATATATATATATATATATATATATATATGCAAATATATATATATATATACACATATATATATATATATATATATATATATATATATATATATGCAAATATATATATATATACACATATATATATATATATATATATATATATATATGCAAATATATATATATATACACATATATATATATATATATATATATACACATATGTATATGCAAATATATATATATATATACACATATATATATGCAAATATATATATATATATATATATATATACACATATATATATATATATATATATATATATATATATATATATATATATATATATATATATATATATTTGCATATATATATATATATATATATATATATATATATATATATATATATATATATATATATATATATATGATATGAATATTGATAAACAAAAAAAAGCATGAGGAGATTGTTCTCGTTTTTCTGTTTTTGTTATTTTTTTCAGCCGTTTTGTACTTATATTTTCATCACGTTTGACGAACATTTTTTTTTATTTTTTCAGAAGTATGAAAACGTTTTCGAGTATATTTCCTCCCATCCCCCTCCCATTTTTCTCTTAACCCAAAAACTCTCCCACCCCTCACCCCCCCCCCCCCCCCAAATTTTCAATTTACCCATTGAAAATACCAACTGTTCTTTTTTTTCCGAAGAGAGAGAGATTCTTCAGAAAGGAAAAAATAATTTATTTTGTATATAATATATATAAATATATATAAATATATAATATTAAATTTACCATGAATATTATTATAATTATTATTATCATCACTATTATTATTTTTATTATTAGTATTATTATTATTATTATGTACTTTGCGACATGGTGGAAATTTTGTTTCAATCAATTGTAATGTGAATAGTTTTTAGATATTGGATTAAGTGCGACGAAAAGTACTGTTCTTTGTTTTTCATTTTTTTTAAAATTTCCACAGATGTCAAATGTCAAAACTCGTGAAGCCGCGAATGAAAAATTATATTTACTACGAAGTATAAATATAGCCCAGTCACAATTTGAACACGGTACATGGTAGAAATGTACCGTTTTTTTATTGTACTTTTTTTTCTTACGATGCTCTCAATACAATAAAATATGTACAGATCACCCACGGAAGACTCCTAACTTTTTTTTTTTTTTTAACTTTTTCTATTTTCTCGTTTTAGTTTTATAAGGTTGAAAATTGAAAATGGATTTGTGTGGAAACGAATAATAATCTCTGCCGAAAATGTTAGCTCCTGCTGAAATCGTTCAAGTGCCAAATGTGTTGTAAACTTTACCCCTGGTCTTGCAATGTGCAACAAGGCTCACTCACATTTGGGAAGGTGAAAAATTACTTTTCAGTTGAGGAGCTTTTTTTTTTTCTTTTTCAAAACGTCACAAGTCCTGTTACGCAGATTTTTCAGGAAACGCAAAAAACTGAAGAGATTGGGATTTTCGTTTCCTCGAAACCAAAAACCATGGTTTTGAAAAACCGAAACGGACAAAACCGTATCCGAAAGACGCTTTTTTCGGTTTTATCAAAAAAAAAAATCAAAATCAATCACTGTCACTAAAACAGGAGTTTGCAATGTTTAAAAAAACCTTGCCTAAAAACAAACAACCTTTTGTCATCTTTACGCAGGATTTTCTACCATAAAACCAACATCAACATATGCCGAAATGATATTTTTGTTGAGTAGTAATTTTTGTACAAAACTTCGTTCACGATTATCTGATATATGAGTAAATTCTCGTGTTTTCCTAGGGATATAGACATTTTCCCTAAAGATACTTGCAATAAATCCACTTGCCCTAAAACCCTTTTCTGTAAGGGGACGTTTGCCCTAATGAGACATTTGCCCTAAACCACGTTTTTGTCCTTTCTTTTCATACAGTTTAGTGCCTTTCTTTTAGGGCAAGTGGTTTTAGGGTAAATGGTTTTAGGGCAAATGTCCCTTTAGGGCAAATGTCCCTTTAGGGCAAATGGTTTTAGGACAAATAGTTTTAGGGCAAATGTCCCACACCCCGTTTTCCTACTTATACAAAATAAAAATTTTGTTCGATATGATTGATTGCTTTTATCAGAAATAGGGTTTCTATTTCCAGTCACTTTATAGCATTACTGGTTTTTCGGTAATGCAGCATTACCGAAACCGGTAAATTTCGGTAATAAAGCAAAAACTTTAATAAGCGCTATAAAAAAAACCTCAAAATTTAAAAAAAAAATGTCCCGTGTTAAAAAAAATTAAATCTGTATATATAAAAATGGATGTTTGTAATCGCTAAACTCCAAAACCGTTTGACCGATCACCATGAAAATTACCACGTATATGTATTTTTTCATGGAGAAAGTTTTTATGTTATCCCGTTTGTTGTAGGTCGCCACCAGATGGCGCTGCAGCATATCAACTTCTATACCTATTAGGGCGAATGTACCTTTACGGCACATTGTTTTAGTTTCAAATATCCTTTTAGGGCAAATGGTTTTAGTTTCAAACCATCTTTTAGGGCAAATGTACCTTTAGGCCAAATAGTTTTAATTTCAAACGGCCTTTTATGGCAAATGGTTTTCGGGTAAATGTCCCTTTATGGCAAATGATTTTAGTTTCAAACATCCTTTTAGGCAAATGGTTTTAATTTCAAACATCCTTTTAGGGCAAATGGTTTTAGGCCGAATGTACCACTAGAGCAAATGGTTTCAGTTTCAAAGACCTTTTTAGGACAAGTGTTTTTAGGGCAAATGTCCCTTTAGGGCAAACATCCCTTGAAAACAGATGGTTTGTTTCAAACATATTTTTAGGGCAAATGGTTTTAGGGCAAATGTCCATTTAGAGCAAATGGTTTTAGTTTCAAACATCCTTTTAGGGCAAATGGTTTTAGTTTCAAACATTTTTAGCGCAAATCATTTTAGAACAAATTTACCTTTAAGGCAAATGGTTTATTGCAAATGTACCTTTAGAGCAAATGGTTTTAGGGCAAACATACCTTTAGGGCAAATGGTTTTAGGGCAAATTTACCTTTAGATCAAATGGTTTTAGGGCAAATTTACCTTTAGATCAAATGGTTTTAGTTTCAAACATTCTTTTATTACAAATGGTTTTAGGGCAAATGTCCCTTTAGGGCAAATGGTTTTAGTTTCAAACATTTTTAGGGCAAATTATTTTAGAACAAATTTTCCTTTAAGACAAATGGTTTATTGCAAATGTACCTTTAGAGCAAATGGTTTTAGGGCAAATTTACCTTTAGATCAAATGGTTTTAGTTTCAAACATACTTTTACGGCAAATGGTTTTAGTTTCAAACATACTTTTACGGCAAATGGTTTTAGTTTCAAACATTCTTTTACGACAAATGGTTTTAGTTTTAAACATTATTTTACATCAAATGGTTTTAGTTTCAAACATTCTTTTATGGCAAATGGTTTTAGAGCAAATGTCCGTTTAGAGCAAATGGTTTCAGTTTCAAACATCATTTTAGGGAAAATGGTTTTAGGGCAAATGGTTTTAGTTTCAAACATTTTTAGGGCAAATCATTTTAAAACAACTTTCCCTTTAAGGCAAATGGTTTATTGCAAATGTACCATTAGAGCAAATGGTTTTAGGGCAAATTTACGTTTAGATCAAATGGTTTTAGTTTCAAACATTCTTTTACGGCAAATGGTTTTAGTTTCAAACATTCTTTTACAGGAAATGTACCTTTAGGTCAAGTATTTTAAGACAAATGTCTCTAGGGCAAACAGTTTTAGGGCAAATGTCTCTTTATTGCAAATGGCTGTGGGGCAAGTGGATTTAGGGCAAGTGTCCATTTAGAGCAAATGTTTCTTTAGGGCAAATAGTTTCAAGGCTTAGGACAAATGTCTATATACTGGATGTGACATGTTTTCATATCTATTATCTAGGTATTCATAAAAATAAAAGCTGTATGCATAATTCATATTCAAGCAAGAAGAACGGGGTGGCAGGGGTATCTTCATATTTTGCCCCGGGCAATGCCGGGTAACTCAGCTAGTTAAATATAAATCCATAACTAATAATTATATAATAAAAAGTAATCATGTTAAATAAAATAAGTGGGTTTTTATTTCGTCTCGATGCAAATTCCAATTTTTTTTGTTGTTGTTTCTTTTGAATATCACATTTTTTAAAATATTTTTATACATAATAATTGTTTTATATATCACAAGCGTAACAAATGAAGGAAGATGTTGCGTTAATTTAGTACCTAAGTATGTACGGTACTGTCGGTGGTACAGTATATAAAGCACGGAAAGGATTTTTAACTGTACCAACGTTTACGTTAGGACCTTACTGCGACTTTTGTAAACGGTTACAAGTGCATACGAATACCATTTTTTATTTCTGTCTTTGAAAAGTTTCTACGATTACATGAAATTTTAATTTTAAACTCGGTGGTTCTTAAATATTGGTCAATTATTTTATCCAAATTATTATATCATTTTTTTTTACCGAAAAACCGGTATTGAAAGGTCAATTTACCGGTAATACCGATGTAACAAAATAAACCGGTTTACCGGTAACGATAAAACCAGTAATGGAAACCCTAATCAGAAATTTTAAAATTTAAAAAATACAAAACCGAAAAACTGTGGTTTTCGAAAATCGTGGGTTCCCCAAACTCTACAAAAAACCGAATCCTTCTACAGTTAATGAGATAGAAAACCTTACTTTGGAGGGGCTTTTACTATGGTACATTTTCTATTTGAGCAAAATATTTTTACTGATATCGCCTCAGCATGGAAAAACTGCAATAAAATAACTAAAACGTGATGTTTTGAAAAGTTGATATTCGTCTGTTCTTGTGAAGAAGAAGAATAGCATTTATTGCTCTCTGGTAGAGACCTACATAGAGTAAAAATTTGAAGCCCAGCCCATGAGACTTTATGCTGGGCCCAGCCACCAGGTCCACAAAGCCCATGAAGCCCACCAGACCCACGAAGCCGACCAGGCCCATGGGCCTTTAACATAAATGCCAATCCAAGCCCAGCCCCAAAGCCCACCATCCCATGGGCTTTGTGTAGGTCTCTAATTTCCACACTAAATGGTTCACAAGTTCACATGCTTACCAAGAAAAGAAACTGCCCCATTAATGGCTTTAATATGTTTATTTTATTGATTGGTCAGTGAGGAATATGTTATACTTTTATTAATGTGTGAAATAATATGTGGTTCAGTTCTATACATATGTAAAGAACCCCATGACACGTGAGGCCCACAAAGGCCACCAAACCCACGAGGTCCACCAGGCCCATGAAACCCACTAGGCCCATGAAGCCCAACAGACCCACGAAGCCCACCAGGCCCATGGGCCTTTAATATAAAAATGCCGGCCCAGCCCAGCCCATGGGCTGGGTTGGGCTTCTGCAAAAGGCCACCGGCCCATGGGCTTTATGTAGGTCTCTACTCTCTGGTCACCAACGTGACTAGCCGACAAACGACTCAGAATACAGGTCAATACAATAATGTACATACATATGCCTCGATTCAGATCATGAGTTTAAGAGGCTATATCGCAAAAATTACTTTGAAAAATCTGAGTTTTAATCTCCACAATGAGCGCTATCATATCTTTTTCTATTGAGCCCATAGACCCAATGTTAAAGAAAAAATGTTAATTTTTAAAATACACAGTCGCGGCAATATGTTTATTTTTCATATGTAAAGTTGTCCAATATTAAGTTTTTAAAGTGAAATGTGCATCGTAAATGTATGCTGATCGAGTGATGAAATGACAAAAAATTGGTCTTTATCTATTTTTAAAAAATATTTCAAAATCACTCCGTTGAGTACGCGCTTGTAAAGAAAAAAATTCCATTAAAATGCTCGTAAAAATACCTAAAAATAATTTTAAAAAACCACAATTAAACCACAGTGAAGCAGACACATTGACGCACGTGCTGACATTTTATCCTGGGGTTTTAAAATTATTTTTACGGTTTTTTACGAACATTTTAATGGCTGTTTTTTCGTATTTGAGCGTACATAAAAGTTAGAAGTTCGCGATTTTGAAATAATTTTTAAAAATATAACCGCACTCACCAATTTTTTGTCATTCTATCACTCGATCAGCATATATTTAAGGTGCACATTGCACTTTGAAAGCTTAATATTGGACAAATTTAAATATGAAAAAATTAACATATTGCAGCGACTGTGTATTTTAAAAACTAATGTTTTTTTTTTTAAAAATCGAGTCTATGGGCTTAATAGAAAAACGATGCTAGCGCTGTTTGCGGAGAATTTTGCGATGTAGCCTCTTAAAACTAATTTTACCAAAGTTTTTAACGGTTTTTTTAGGTTAGGATTCGAAAGACGAAAAAAGCGCGAAGATTCGAGTTTTCGAATCTCGAATATTTTTCAATATTCGAGGATTCGAATGTTACATCCTTAGTAAAAAGTGTAGTTCATAAATTGAAAAAAAAAAAAAATCGTGCTTGATGGAATATGGTAATCACTTGCTTTCAAAGACAAAGACAGTATGCATGGTTCTCGTTTTTAACGAGAGTTCTTCAAACATTTGTTGGATTTTTTTTTGGGCCAATGTTATTTAACATGGAATTAAAAAATGAACAATTTTAAACATAATTTAAAAATAGAAGGGCCTTTTCAAGATTTATATAAAGTGACCACTTAATGAACAATACTTTCTATTGCATTTTGCTCTTTAATGTGTCTTTATTGAACGATTTTGAGAATATTTCTTGAAATTTTAGTAACACGGATGAACTTTACTGTCGACTGCTCAAAACAAGATGGAGGTATTTCTATAGTTTAAGCAATTTTATGCCCACCAGATGGCGGTCACATCTCTGGATCGTCACTTTTTTTGGTTTTCCCAGCCGCGCATTCTCAATTTGAATTTGGGCAATAGGAGCGCAGTATTCCCCTCCCCCTATAAAAGTAGATGTGTACATTCTTAAAAAAAAGCTGTGAATAGTGAATACCACTGGCAAGTGTAGCCGGCAGTATCATTTCGTTTGCTCCGCCCTTTTATGAGCCTGACGATCATATCAACCAATTAGAAATTGATAAACCTCAATGATCTATAAAGAATAGATTGGCAGTTAAGACGCCATTTTGAGGCGAATTGAACACTACGGCGGCCATGACAGTAAAAGGCAAAAAGCTCTTAATTGCCTATGGGCTGATCATAGCAAACTCATATATTCTTATTTTTTTTCAGAAAAGGAACTGCACATTTAATGTATTTGTTCATTATTTATGTAACCTACTCGTAAAATTATACTGAATACAATACAATAAAATTTAATTATTTATTTCACACAATTAAATACCAAAATACACATATTTAACATGAATAAAATATGTACATAAACGTGATTTATTCAATGGCCTTTGAAAATAATTAATTTGGTTAGCTGTTAGTTAGCTGTTGCTGTTACAGTCATTCACTTTTTCACTGTTGGCAGGTAGTACCCCCACCTACCCTCGATTACCCTTACCTGCCCAAAAATATTGCGACCTGCCCAGAAATAACGAAATTCTGTCCATTCTGCCCTACACAAAAAATTTCAAAATTTTTTTAAAATTCCGGAAATTTTTTTTTCGGGCAGGTAATGGTTAAGTTTAGTAGGTAGTACCCCCACCTACCCTCAATTACCCTCACCTGCCCAAAAATATCGCGACCTGCCCATAAATAACGAAATTCTGCCTTTTCTGCCCGTCCTGCCTTTTAGTATGACCCCTAATGTATTTGACTGCTGATCACTGTCCTTTCTGCCTATAACTGTCATGGCGGTGCGTAGCTGCAGTAGCCTCAGTTTGGGGGCGCTGATGTCAATGAAATTGCCAAATCGTTGGTCAAATCACGGTGCGTGCTGCGTGGAAGCCATTGATTTTTTGTTTATTCGGCTGCATTGTTTCGTGTGTTGATCAGCATGTTTAAGCAGTTTATTTTAATTAATTTATAACCAAATTAAACAAATCTAAACCACTAGAATGTTATTAGCAGGTAAGGGTGGTGCAACTTAACTAGTTTTGCCGTGTAAATATTTGAACCCTTGTAAAGAACAGTTGATTTGCAATGAAAAGTTGACCCACGTGGTATTTTCTTATCGCATTGTTTTGAAACTGATTCTTGTTGTTTTTTTTGTTTGTTTTTTCAGGTGTTTTGAGACTTGTATTTGGAAATATTTACGCTCTCATCGTAATTTGCGTCATTTCTTTCTTAACCTTAATATATTGGCGAAAAATAACCAAGAAATTCGTTTTGAATGACACGAACTCGAGTATAATTCGGTCGGATTTAAAAGAAAATGTTGAAAAAACACGTAAAACAAAGAAAATATTGAAAGTGTTTTACGGCACCGAAACAGGAACTGCGAAAAAGTTTGCACAAAAGTTAATTGACGACGTTCGAAATGTTCTGAAGTATCCTACGAAGATACAAGACTTGAAAGATTATGATCCCGAGGAACTGATCGAGGATCTCGATGCCGAGAATTCGGTTTTTGTTTTTCTTTTGTCCACTTATACAGAGGGAGCTCCTTCGGAATCGTTTGAATGGTTTTGTCGTTGGTTATGCGACACGGTGCAGGATTTTCGAATGCAGAAGTCGGTTCTTCGCGGGATGACGTATGCTGTTTTTGGTTTAGGAGACTCTTCGTATGGAGAAAACTTCAATCTTGTGGCGCGGAAGGTGGACGGATGGCTGAGTGACTTACAGGCAGAACGTCTCGTGAAACTGTTTCTCGGTGACGAGAACGTAACAACCAGTCGAAATGGAGGTATATTTGGTCATTTCAAGCTGCTTTAAATATAGGCCAGTGTATTCGTAATACGACGTAAACAAATGTTTTCAAGAACGGAAAAAAGCTGCATAATTATTTTTAACTTAATATTCAATTATTAATTAAAAACCTGCAGAAATTATCTTGTGGTTTTTTTTAGGTTGTGATTATTAATTCTGTACTGAGCCGATTTTGCCGATTTACTGCTAATTGGCAAAAATCGGATCTGCGAAACAGAAGAGAAACTCGATCATTTTTCTGTGACAGTTTCTTCTGCGCATGTGCGGCGGCACCACTGCCTTTCTTTGATGATTCTCTTATTTTTGTCGCGCCACCATCTTGAAATTGTGTAATGAGATGGTCTCCATAAGAAGTGGGTCTACACGAGTCAAGTGAAGGGGCGCTGATTTTTTTGATTTTTTTTAAAAATCAAATAAATCGATTTTTTTTATTTAAATCAGATTTTTTTCATTTATTTTCATTTATGTGACATATTAAATTTTTTATGATGATGATTGCAAAAATGAGCAATAATAACGTTGTTAATTGTTAAGTTGTTAGTAAAATAATTGCAAAATAAGAAAAAAATGTTAATAAACATTTAAATTTGAAATAATAAGTTTCAAGCACTTTTAATTTAACATGAACATGAACACGAGCTTTGCAGCCTTTTTAGTTCCAAAAGCAAATCACTGCCTCAGAGGTAAATTGTGTTAAGTCACTTTTTTTTTAAAAAAAATACGTAATTTTTACATCTTCTTTAGATGTAAAATTCGTGTTTTTGTCAAGTTCTATCAGAAGTAAACAGTGTTAAGTCTACGGTTTTACACATCGGCCGCTAGATGGTAGTGTACCATGTTAAGTCCTATTCCATCAATGAAGAGAAAAACTTTCAAACGACTCCACTGTATAATTTAGGTTTGGTGACGTAAAACAGTTTACCTCTGAAGCTCTTAAATAGATTACTATTACTATTTACATGTATATATATATCTCTAATGATTTTTGCACCAGTCAATTGGGGATACTTAAGTATATCTTCCAAAAAAATAATGCATTAATGAAGGGACTTAGTCCAGTAACCTTGTCATGAAAAGGGGGAAGGGGGCTCGGTAGACCTAATAGTTTCCGAGAGACAGCTTTTCAAAGTTTGGCAAATTTTCCAAACTTGAAAATTTTAAGCTAATTTTCATGTTTCATCATATATGCAATTGTCTTTATATCTTCAATAACCTGTCTGATATGAGTCAGTGAAGTAAACATTTATTCAATTTAACATTTTGAAGGGGGGTGGGGAGGAGGGCAAGGTTTGCTGGGAGGGGGAGGTCACTGTTCACAACCAGATGACTGAAATTGAAATACATAATTTATTTAACAAACATTTACATCAAGTGTATACAAAAAGTGTGAATGAAAGTGTAAACGAAAGTGTAAATGAAATGTGAATTAAAGGTGTTTCCTCCTCTTCGAAGGACCAGGGCCAAGCAAATCCGCCAATCAGCCTCCTTCAGTGCCATTTTCATCGTCCTGAACCTCGTGAAGTGGAATGAAAGTATTTATTTGTTGAATATCTCTTAAGTAAAACCTTGTCAAGAAGTCCTAATATAAATGCAACACACATGTTGGTAAGTATTAATAGAAATAATGGTAACTTTCAACAACAATAAGAGTGTAAGTGTACCTGATATTGTTCCTCGACTTGTTCAATAGCATCCCCGGTGAGTTGGCTGACTGGGTAGTCGAGCAGCCTATCCATCTCGTCGTCGTCGTCATTGAGCTCGTCCAAATTGTGGGTGTTGACATCGACGTCTACCGTAATTTCAGGCAGGTTTTTGCAGGGCTGGCCATTGCAGGTTCCACAGACAACTGAACACTTCAAACCTGCTTTCCTGCAGTTGCAAGAAGGGATGCAGAAATGCTTACAGCTGCAGGAAAGCAGTTTTGAAGTATTCAGTTGTCTGTGGAACCTGCAATGGCCAGTCCTGCAAAAACCTGCCTGAAATTACGGTAGACGTCGATTTCAACACCCACAATTTGGACGAGCTCGACGATGACGATATGGATAGGCTGCTTGACTATCCAGTCAGCCAACTCGCCAGGGATGCTATTGAACAAGTCGAGGAACTATATCAGGTATACTTACACTCGTATTGTTGAAAATTACCATTATTTCTATTAATTAATACTTACAAACATGTGTGTTGCATTTATATTAGGACTTCTTGACAAGGTTTTACCTTGGGATATTCAACAAATAAATATTTTCATTCCATTTCAGGAGGTCCAGGACGATGAAAATGGCACTGAAGGAGGCGGATTTGCTTGGCCCTGGTCCTTCGAAGAGGGGGAAACACCTTTAATTCACATTTCGTTTACACTTTCATTCACTTCATTTACACTTTTTGTATACACTTGATGTAAATGTTTGTTAAATAAATTTTGTATTTCAATTTCATTCTGGTTGTGAACAGTGACCTCCCCTCTCACCAAACCTTCCCCATCCTCCCTCCTCTCTCACCCCCTTCTCCCCACCCCCTTCTCCCCACCCCCTTCAAAATGTTAAATTGAATAAATGTTCACTTCACTGAATCATATCAGACAGATTATTGAAGATATAAAGACAATTGCATATATGATGAAACATGAAAATTAGCTTAAAATTTTTAAGTTTGGAAAATTTGCCAAACTTTGAAAAGCTGTATATCGGAAACTATTAGGTCTACTGAGCCCATTCTGGTCTCAAATTGTAGCACATGTAATTTAGTTTAAAAATGTATAGAGTGGTCTTTGTCGAAAACGTGTTCCCTCATGTTCAAAATGGGAAAAAACCGAAAAAAGAGCCAAAATTTAGCAATTTTTGGGATATTCAAAAGTGATCCGGGTGGGAGCTGCCGAGGTCGAAAACTTGGATTTTGCATCTCAGTCACATCCCATACAAGAAAAGAAAAACGAAACCTACTACCTCCACTTGATGCAACTTACGATGTACTAGATTACTGGACTAACTACCACCGCACTTTATTTTATAAACATAGAGAAAAATGCCGGGAACTGTTTTATTTTTATTGTATAATTTAAATGTTTAAATAAATGTGAATATTTAAAAAAAATCATTTGAAAATTTGAAAATCATGATTTTTTTAAATAAATCAAATAATTTTTTTAAATAAATCAAATGATTTTTTTAAATAAATCAAATGATTTTTTTTAAATAAATCATTTGATTTATTTAAAAAAAACCATTTGATTTAAATCAATGTGATTTAAATCACTACCACCCTCGTCAAGTGAGTTGATCAATGCACTGAAATTCGTTTGACGTCTAAACTCATAGTTGATTCCATTCAGATGATCAGCTGACATGAATGATTGGGTTTATACCAGGGTGGCAGTGATTTAAATCACATTGATTTAAATCAAATGATTTTTTAAAAAAAATATTTTAAAATTTTATACATTAAAATTATACAATAAAAATAAAAGTTCCCGGCATTTTTCTCCATGTTTATAAAATAAAGTCTGGTGGTAGTCCTTTCATTAATGCATCATTTTTTTGGAAGATGTACTTGAGGAAGTTTCCCCAATTGTCTGGTGGAAAAATCATCATAGAGATACATAAATATAAATAGTAATAGTAATCTATTTAAGAGCATTAGAGCCTCAGAGGAGACCATTTTTTTGTGTGATAGGTTTGGTATTTGCTCGGTAAAAAAAAGTGTGAACGGTACAGCCTTAGTAAAAAACGCTTTGTTGCTACTTACATATCTGACCCCCTGGCCTGTCACATTAAATATTTCAACAAAGGAAGTTTCACGAAACTGACCATCACTACTTGTTTTATTTGAAGGTCTCCAGAATGACTTTGAAGCTTGGAAATCAACGATTATTCAAAAGTTAATTTGCAGTGGTCATGAATCTGAAGAGTCCGGGAATGCGGTTTTTAAGAAGTCGTCTATTTCTAACGAGGTGCTGTCACAGTTCGAAACTTGGCACTGTGTTGGTGGTGGAATGTCATTTCGTATTATTGGTTCGTTTCTGCAGGTCAACTATGAGACGAGCAGCGAAGAAGAAGGAGATGGTAATACGGGTGATGACAAAGAGGCTCCTAAAGCAAATACAAATGCCAACGGTCTTGTTGACGTCGAAGACCTTGGTATTATCACAAAGAAGTCAAGTAATACACAGGTAACAAACTTTGTTTTTATTGCTAACTCTTGACTCAGTTTGTTTTTTCTTTTCTGCACCACAGTTGTCCAATCAGTTAAAATTGGCAGACTATAAAGAGATGATAACTCCGTCGTTACGAGAGACACTGACTAAGCAAGGTTACCATCTAGTCGGCTCGCACTCTGGTGTGAAACTTTGCAGGTGGACAAAGGTGAGAGTTGCTTTCAAGAAATAGGGTGGAATAATGTCATTTTTTTCTTCTTCATAAAAACATTAGTAATTATATCTATATTAAGCCAGGTCTGTGTGTGTGGTTGTGTGTGTGTCACAAAAACCTTGAAGCACGTCGGAATTTATATAAATTTAAATGAATAAATGAACCACTTTTTTTTCTCAAGGTCAACTATATGACCATGATATTAAATAGGAGAGGGAGGGGAAAGGTTGGAAAGTGTAGGGGGAGAGAGAAACGTGGAGGGGGAAAAAGTGGAAGGGGAAAACTGAAATTGAAATGAAAGGAGTAAAAAAAGGAAAAAACGACGTGCATGCGCACAATTGCCTGTGAATTTTGCTTCCGTCATTTATGACGGGTTACCCCCGCTAGTATATAACTTAAAAGAAAGGTTGAGGAAGTTCAAACTTCAGTCACATTTCAAGGTGATTTAATATGTAAACACCTCTTAAACTGTAGATTATTCGGTCTTTCGGATGCAAAATGAGGAGAAACTTTAGCGTATTTTAGAAACTAGGAGGATAATCCTATCACTTTAAAGGTATTTTCATATTAACGCCGCGGACATCAATGAGACGATATAAGGGCTGTTATAGGGGCGCTGACATTGTTAAAACAACTATCGTTTGCAAAAAAATGTTTTGAAAATTATTTCTAACAATTTATAAAATATAAAAGGTATGTTATGAGTTATGAATAAGAAAATAAAATTTAACTTACCTTCATAACTTGTTGAAATTCCTGTAAAACGATCACAAGAGGCGAAAGTAGACGAACTATGTATACAATTTGCAAACTTTTTCCCTTGGATCGGTATTTTTTTCCCCCCACCTCGACCCAACGGAAAAATAGATCTGCTAGGGATGTTCAGTTGTAGGCTGTACTGAGTCATGCTTTTACTCCTCTTGTCTTCGTTCAATCGGAATACGACAGATTATCAATGTAAGTTAATTTTGTTTTCTTATTTTTGTCAAAACATACCTTTTATATTTTAATTTTTTAATTACATTTTTAATAACGTGGATATTTTAGAGATAAGTCGTTAACTATGCTAGTGCCATCCATGTCACGTTGCATGAAACACAATGTTTATGGAAGGCAGCTTAATTCATAAAAGACTGTTTTAATAGATACCAGTATGAAAATACTTAGAGTCCATTGCCTCCAGAAATTTCTTTTCAAAATATTCTCAAGACTTACTCAACAATTGGCAAAAAGATTTTTAAAATTTAAAATGTCATTAATATAATTAAAAAAATCAGCTTCATATAAATGGACTTTATGAGAAAGATTCGCCACCAAACAACAGACATTGGCAATAAAAAAACCTAAAGTACAGGGTCCGGCAAGGAGGTATGGAATGTTTTAAAATACTGTCACACACGTTTTTCAACGGAATGCAAATTTTATTTATTTAATAAACAGCTGAGATATTGCCAATACATGATACATAGTGAAAAATGAGAAAAAGTAATCAGGTGCGAAAAATTATGTCAGTTAGGTGGTGTCCGTTTTTGTCCAAGCACTCCTGTAGACGGCGTGAGAAGTTGTCCATACTCTTTTTCTACCACAATTGAGAAGACGACGCATTAACCTCAATAATGTATGGTATCAACAAGATGGGGCAACATGCCATACATCCAGAGCAGCAATGGCATTTTTAAGAGAAACTTTGCCTGGATGCGTGATTTCGTTGCGTGGAGATGTGGAGTGGCCTCCCAGGTCACCAGGTCTGACACCTTGTGACTACTTTTTATGGGGTTGCCTAAAATCACAAGTGTACATCAACAAACCTTGTACTCTTGAGACACTCTGAAACAATAAGCCAAGAAATCCGAAGGCTTCCGCGTGAAATGCTTAGGAAGAGTATGGACATCTTCTCACGCCGTCTACAGGAGTGCTTGGACAAAAACGGACACCACCTAACTGACAGTTCAAAGTACTATGGATTTAATATTTGAATTGTCTCACCTGCCACGTGTAAGGAATTGTGGAAATGTGTGGTGACAACCGTTGCCACTAAATTGAGGGGTAGACTTTCGTTTCTTGAAATTTTAAATGGCGTTGTTAGGTGATTCATGAAGTCATTCATTTTTAAGTTTTTTTTTTATGATTTTATTGATTTTTTTTAATTTGAAAAATTATGTTGGCAATCGTTTGGTAAGTCTTGACAATATCTTGACAAGAAATTTCTGAAGGTAAGGGTCTCTTTAAGTGATTAAACTACCTTTCTAGTTTCTCGTAAAACTTTGATTCTGATCATTCAAAATCAATAAAGCAGTCAAAAATCAGCTGTTCGTAAACAATACAGTAGAATCCGTTAAACATGAAATGGAAGGTACCATAATATTTTTTCGTGTAAAACAAATTTTGTGTTAAAAGAAATAATTTTTATCTTAATGTAAGACCAACAATATAAGAGATGCAATCAGAGTTCCCGGACTGATGTTGTAAAAAGTAACTGGCTTACCTATTACTAGGCTTGCCCCCGTCCTCCTTTGTGGAGGACAGTCCTCCATTTGGAAGAAATGTCCTCCGTCCTCCACGAAGGCAAAAATGTCCTCCACACACAAATTTTTATAAAAACTTAAATACGTTTTATTTCTTTTAACCAAAACAGGTTGTTTTGGTTTAAAAAAATGGATGACTGTCCTCCACAAAGGAGAACGGTTGGCAAGCCTACCTATGAGAATATTCAATACTACAGTAGAATGTCGGACATGCATAGTTCCGATAATCAAAAGTTCATGTAATCGAACTCCCATTAAATAAGTTGAGAAAAATAAGAAGAAAAACGATTGCAACGAAATTTTTATTTCCATAACTAGCATTTCTATAAAAATTCGATACTGATATGCTGATACTGCCTATGAGGTACCGATACCTACAAGCATAGGAAAAAAAATATTGATGCCTAGTATCGAAAGAAAAGTATCGATACTTCGAAAGCATCGTGGTATCGTAAGTGTCCCTAAGTGTTGAGCGGTAATTACGGTAGAAGTTTTTTAGGTTCTTCGTTGGTTAGATCCCTTGTAATGTTCATGATTCCAAAAATTCCAAAAGACATTGCGGCCTTAGATGTCATCATGAAAATTCTTTTAGCTTCATTACTTACTAAGTAATTGTGTTTCTAGAAAGTCATTTTTTCTATCTAGAAAGAAGAATAATGGTTGGTGAATAATAGTACAAAAACGAAAAATATTGGTTTCTTTGTTTACCACCATAACGCGCATAACAGTTTGCTCTTGATATTTCGCAGTCGATGCTTCGTGGCCGTGGTGGTTGCTACAAACATACATTTTATGGAATCGAGAGCCACCGTTGTATGGAGACGACTCCGAGTTTGGCTTGTGCAAACAAATGTGTATTTTGTTGGAGGTGAGATTGTGTTGGGTCAGGGACCACTGGCTAAAAAATTCTAGGTTGGCAAAATCCGGCATCGGAGCTTCGTGTCCCTTCCAATATGTTTTTTTAGTTGCGTGTGCGAAGCGAGCCAAAAAAAAAAATAGCAACATTTTTTTAATATAGCACCATACATGTAAACACGTATGAAATGGAAGTAGTTTTTAAATTTTGGCAAATGTAAATTTACATTTCACAGTTACGAAAGAGGCTCTCAAGGTCCAGCCAATTTTGAAAAGTTCCCGAGGGCTTCACGATTTCCATATGCTTAGTAGGGGAGCTCCTAATGACCTTCCAGTTTTGAGAGGTTTTTGGATGCCTCACAGGTTTTAAGAACATCCCGATGCCGTCACAATTTTGTTAGGCTCCTGTTGGGTTGTTTAAGCCTATAACTTTTTGTAATTTTCAAGTAATGCAGTATAGTTAGAATTGTTTATTTTAATGTGTTGTTAACAATTAGCTTAATTACAAAAATGTAGGTGGTTATAGTTTTTTAAAATACGTTTCTAAGCACAAATTACGTGCACCACTTGACAGTGTATAAAAGTAAATGTTTGATGCACCGGCGCCAGGAAGGACTGGCGCAGGTGGCATTTGCCGCCTTGCCACCTGGACCAGTACGTCCCTGTGTTTGATCATTTCGGTTTATTGTTAATTAACGACGCTTTTTTTTTAAATAAAAAGGCATCATTCGAATCCAGTTGGAACCGAATGGAAATGGAAAACGGACAAAGCTGAAGATATTCTTCGTGATGTGCTCAGTGGACACTATTCTATGATTAAGCAGTTTAGAGGTTTGAATGAACTTTCATAATGTTAAGAACCTTTCCATTTGAAGCGGCCTAATGCGGCGTGGGAAAACTCGGTCATGAAGTAGCATTTAAAATTATTAGTACAATTACATCAAAATATATAAAATAGCAATTTCCACACGTGCACATATAAAATTCAGTTCAAATGCGACCCGCATGATAATCCAGTGTGGCCGAATAGCAACCTTATAAATCCGAAATTATAACCATTTCCCATTCAAGTCGTCTTTTAAATGTACATTCTGTCGTTTAATGACTAGGTAGAAATGACCACAAATGCAATTTTGTGCGTACGAGAAAAATTCTCTTTAAGAGGCTACATCACAAAATTACTTTCAAAAAATCTCCGCAAAGAGCGTTAGCAACGTTTTTATATTGAGCCCATAGTCCCGATGTTAAAGATAAATGTTAATTTTTAAATACACAGTCGCGGAAATATGTTTATTTTTCATATTTGAAGTTGTCCAATATTAAGTTTTCAAAGTGCGATGTGCATCTTAACTATATGCTGATTGAGTGATATAATGACAAAAAATTCATGTGTGGTTATATTTTTAAAAACTATTTTAAAATCGCGAATTTCTAACCCTTATGTTTGAACTCCATTGAGTACGCTCTCGTAAGAAAAAAGCGTTGTATAAAATATTAACCAAATACAACTTTTTTTAAAATTGTACTGGATCTAATGATTTTTAATAGAGGTGGGACAAATCCTAAATTTTCTCGAATCCGAATCCTAAAAGCTTCTCGAGTCCTGCATAAGAATTCT
Source organism: Brachycybe producta (assembly GCA_036925085.1). Classification (NCBI taxonomy): domain Eukaryota; kingdom Metazoa; phylum Arthropoda; class Diplopoda; order Playtdesmida; family Andrognathidae; genus Brachycybe; species Brachycybe producta. The sequence goes on from JAUPFP010000020.1 coordinate 2,146,414, forward strand.
ATATTAATACAAGGAGCATAAGTGGTGCCGAGTATCATTTGTATCAAGATCGTTAATTTCATTTATAGATGAACCTGATTCTAAGTTCTCCTTATACAGTATATTTCCACAATTTTCATACTCAGAAAAGTTCGGAGACCTATTTTTTTAAAAAAAAATTGCAAAAATTATAATTTATGCACTTTATGCCAATTTTGGCAAAATATATGCAAGCTTTGAAAAAAATGACACTATGCAAAAATATGCAGTATAAAATTCATATATTTAGCTTTAGCATGATATGAATCATGTTCCTATCTCATCTACCATGAATTCTGAACCAGAATACTAAACATGCATTTGCATGAACCTCCTTGCCCTGATCATCACACAATGTTAGAAGGGTATGTATTGCCATAAAACATCGACTGCCTAGCATTCGCTTATTATTCCAGCAAAAAAGTGCACCAGTTTGCTCCAGTAACCTAATGAAGGAATGGTTACGAAACCAAAATAGCACCTCTCAAATTGTCAACGTGTTCCCCAACTTAAATCCTATAGAGAACATTTGGGACATCATCATACAGGATGATTAAGCAGATTGGCCATGATTATAATACATTAGCAGAGCTCATAAGTGCCATTTTTAGCAGCTTAGTTGCTTCAGGGTAGAATTTCTGTAAATATTTTTAAATATATTTGTGAAGGTATGTAGAAAAGAAAGTTTTAAGTTATAAGTTATAACACATCAGGACAGTCGTATAAATTTTTATTAATTTCAATGTTACTGTTGTGTTGAGCATGTTATTTTGTCACAATAATTAATAAAAGTTAAAAGTTCATTAGTGCAGCTATCTATAATTATAAAATATGTGTTTTGGTCAACAATCCACATTTATTTCTTGAAAGTTAAATTAATTTACAGTTCTGGTTGTGTTCTACTTACGAGCTCGTAGATTGTTAGTACGCTAGATTTTATATTTGCTTGTTAAGTCAATAATTATTTGTGATGAACTTTTTGCGATTTAACAGGAGTTCCAGGTGTAAAACCAGAAAGAATGGCTGAAGGTTTTGAAGTTCAGCACTGTGCTTTATCTCTTGTCGGCGAACCAATTATGTATCCAGAAATCAACAAGTTCATTGGTTTATTACACCAAAGAAAGATCTCATCGTTTTTGGTCACAAATGCTCAATTTCCAAAAGAAATTAAGTGAGTTTCGTAGTTTTGCCTTTTTTTGTTTTGTTTACTGGTTGGGACTAGAAATCCGGTTAATCTGCGTTCGAGAAAGAACTTTAAGAAGAAATCGAAAGTGATTGATGGACTTGACGATTAATTGAATTGCTGAAGATTATTTCCCAACTTACGGCCAATTATTTCATACAAAATTTTCTTATTTAAAAATAGGCAACTTTTTGTGGCAATTTTGAATTGGTGATTTTCATTTTCTTTCAAGTTGGGCCAAAAATTGTGAATAATCGAACTTTATGATCTGTTTCTGTTAAGTTAGATTTGATGGTGAACGTAACATATTTTATTTAAGGTTTCAATATGGCATTTTGCCTCCTATTTTGAGATAATGTAAACATGGCATCAAGATACGTTGAATAAAATTATTTCTTTGAAATCGGGTTTTTCTTACTTTTCACCATGTTTTTAATTGTGAGTTCGATTATGTGAACTTTTGATTACCGGAACTAGTCATGTCCGAGTCAGTCCGACATATATTATATGCTTTGTCAAACCTTTACACCCGTATGAATGCACTAAAAATATGTATTTTTCATTCATCTACATTCTTAGGCCGGATCCACATCAAGCAGACAAAACACAAACAAAACAGAAACTCAAGTGTTTTGAGACAAATTGGCGACAATTCTAAAACATTTCTGCTAATTTTATGTTTTGTCGGCATTTTCACAAACAATTCCATGTCCTGGCTCAAGTTGGTAAACATGAAAAGGTTTTTGTTTGGTCTCGACACTATGCAACATTCTTTCAACGATGTCTGGGCAGTGTCTGGACTGTTTGTATTAAAACAACAGAATACTGAAATAAAACACTTGAAAGCAACACTAAAGACTTTTTTGTGATCGTCGATGTGGACAAGTATTGAAACAAAAAACAAAACACAATTTGTTTGTGTTGTGTCGCTGATTTCTTGTGGGTTTGTCTTGAGCACTGCTGGTAGTTGTTTTGATTTTGTTTTTTCTGACATTTTTGTTAAAATTTTGTCTCGAACTCTTGTTGCGTTTTAGTCAGCTGGATGTGGATTCGACATTAGGAAGTAAATTTCATTTTCAAATAACGCTAGGTACAAATTACGAAAAAAATATTAGTGTTCTCATGAAAAACTAACTTTTCTAAAATGGCCACCCCTATTCTTACGAACAGCCCTGCACACTGTACTAAATGTTGGTTTCTGATGCAACCCCAATGATATTTTTTTGATATTGCATAACAAATTAACGTTCATTGTTATGCTAGTGTAGGTGTGTTACCAAAATGTTTGGCAACATGAGAGTGAAGTAAGTTTTTTGAGTAACGTTAATGGACAAATTTACCCAGAATGACTATAGTTTCATTACTTTTTTTCTTTCCTAATTATGTTTATGCTTCACATGGTGCCTTTTGCATTTGATATGCCGCCATCGCCAGTCCAATTTGCATGATGTTTCATTCAGAGTTTGTGTTTCACCTTTCAGAGAATTGTCTCCTGTGACACAGATGTACGTAAGCGTCGATGCTAGCACCAAAGAAAGCCTCAAGAAGATCGACCGCCCACTGTTTCGTGACTTTTGGACACGTTTTCTTGACAGCCTTTGTGCTTTGAGCGAGAAACGGCAAAGGACCGTGTTCCGCCTCACACTTGTGAAAGCGTGGAACATCGAAGAGATCGAGAACTATGCAGAACTCGTGTCGATTGGAAAACCAGATTTCATAGAAGTGAAGGTATGATTCATGGACAAGTGGCGACAGTATGATGATGTGTTATCGATAACTTGAATTGTTTCACTCATTTGCAAGGGCGTTACATACTGTGGAACGTCCAAGGCAAGCAAACTGACAATGGAGAATATTCCTTGGCACAATGAAGTGCTGGAGTTTGTTTGCAAATTAACTGACAAGTTACAGAATTATGAGATTGCATCAGAACACGAACACTCGAACTGTATTCTTATTGCACATCAAAAGGTAATTTTTGTATGCCAATCTTTTTTTCTGACTACTAGCATAAATATAAATATGTATATATGTATATCAGACAATGTTATGAGAGTGTGTACTGCCATAAAACATCGATTCCATAGCATTAGCTTAGTATTCCAGCAAGAAAATGCCTCAGTTTCCTCCAATAACCTAACGAAGGAATGGTTATGGAACCAGAATATCACCACTCCCAAATGGCCGGCATTTCTCCTGGACTTAAATCCTATAGAAAACTTTTGGGACATCATTGTACATGATAATTAAGCAGATTGCCATCATGATACTACAATATCTCCTTTGGGGTAGAATTTCGGTAATTTGTAAATATTGTTTAAAGTATGTAGAAATGTATGTTTTAAGTTTTAAAACATCTGGACTGTTGTATACCATATTAATTTTAATGTTACTGTTGTGTTCAGCATTTAATTTTGTCACAATAATTAAAAGTGAAAAGTTCATTAGTGTGTCTATAATTATGAAACGGTCATCCAGTTTTTAATTTTTTTAATTTTTACCTTTTTAAGAAAAAAATTTTTGCCTAGCAGAAAGTTTAGAATATAAGATGATCTCTTTATGTTGGAAATATCAGGTGAATCCATCAACTATAACTCGAGTTATAACCAATTTCTGGGGTGCGTCTATATATATGAAACGCACTGTATGTCTTTGTTTTTTCTATGTCATATATATCACACCCGTCGAAGACGGGCTTTCTTTCTAGTTAGTTTATAAAGCAAATGTAAACTGATGCAATTATCTTGTTTTCATAAATTTCATGAAAAATTTCAACAAAATAAATTTCATGAAATTCCTATCACTAGTTGTGACCTGTGTGCTGTAAAGCAGTATGATTGATTATATTTCATTTGAGTTTAAATGGAAATAATGTTTCTATTTCAGTTTAAAATTGATGGCGTTTGGTGGACATGGATTGACTATGCCAAATTTCATCAACTTGTTCAGGAGTTTGACGAATCGAAAGGAGAAAAGTGTTTCAGTTCTTTGGACTATGCTGCAAAAACTCCTTTATGGGCTTGTTTCGGAGCTGTGGAACAAGGTTTTGATCCAGATGAACAGAGGTGGTTTCGTAAGAACCGCAAGGACATATCTGGTTGCTAAACTGTATTTATTCAGGTAATTAATTGTTGTTGGAAGTGCTTTTTCACCCTTTCTTCGCCTTCACTTTCTTTTACTTGAATTGATTTCATTTTATAATACCAAACATTCGGTAGGATATTTTATTTTTTAAATAGAAATATGTCTATTGTACATTTTTAATCAAGTATCTTCAAATTGTCTTTTTATCATTCTTGTGTTTTTTTACTACAACTCTAAAAGTTTTTGGTTTTATTTACATAAATTGTTAGTAAATATTAATCAGGGTGTGGAGAAGTATGCTCGTATTGTCACTGATTTACTTGCTCCTGCGCCTTGAGCCATACATCTTTTCTTGTTTGCTCTTAAGATACAGGGCACAATATGGACAATGGAATTAAAGTTTATGTTTGATCCACTCAAATAAGTTGAGGTGTGTAAGTTACTCCCGTTAGGCTCTGTTTATACTCCATTGCTAAGGCGGCAAAGAAGCATGCATAGCTTCAAAATTGACATCAGTGCTTCAGGTTTTTGCCTTCGATAGAGCATGAAGCTAGGTTTGAAATTGCTCAACTTTTCAAGCTCAGCAAATTATTTCACCCGTATGTGGCATTTACAACGTTTATGAAATGTTTGCCTCAATTTAATGTAGCAAAAATCATAGAACATTCTAAGTTTAGTAGAGTATATACCTTTGTGAAAATGAAGCCTGTGACAGAAATTCTGCTTTTTGGATCTTCAATTGTATCAAAATTTGTGTTAACCTATACAGAATGAAAAATGATGTATTTTTCTGTTAAACTTCAAATTATCTGTCATGAATTAGAATCATCAACAGTCATTAATGGTTAAAATTACTTCAAAAAATCTTTGCGAAGAACACTGCATCGTTTTTCTATTCATTCTATGTTAAACAAAAAATGTTAATTTTTAAAATACACAGTCGTGGCAATTTGTTTGTTTTTCATTTTAATGTTGTCTAATGTCAAGTTTTCAAAGTGCAATGTGCACCTGAAATATACAAAAATTGTTAAGTGCGGTTATATTTTTAAAGCTATTTCAAAATCGCGAATTTCTAACTTATGTTAAAATCCATTGAGTATGTGCTCGTAAGCAAAAAAAAATCCATGAAAATGCTCGTAAAAATACCTAAAAATAATTTTAAACAACGACAATTAAATCACAGTGAAGCCATTACATTGGCGCATGTGCTGATTTTTTTCTGGTTTTGAAAATTGTTTTTACGAGCATTTTAATGAATGTTTTTTTTGTGTGTATATAACCGCACTTACCATTTTATCACTCGATCAACATATATTTAAGATGCTTATTGCACTTTAAAAACTGAATATTGGACAACTTTTAATATGAAAAATAAACATATTGCTGCGGCTTTGTATTTTAAAAATTAACATTTTTTCTTTAACATTGGGTCTGTGGACTCAATAGAAGAACCATGCTAGTGCTTTTTGCGGAGATTTTTTGAAGTAATTTTATGATGTAGCCTCTTCTTAATCTACTAAATTTTACAGTAGAATAGCATTTTTTTTTTGAAAACTTACTGCATGAAAGAATATTTTCATGTAATTCCTCATTTCATCGTTGTTGAACTGAAAATGCTGTGTTATTGAATAATCAACAATAAGCAGTAATTCGGGTTGGATAACAAGTGGAAGAACTTTTTTTTTTTTTAAATTCCTCTGCAAGCAGCCATAAAGGCCTATGGCAGAGGGACAAGAGTCCAAGTGCAGCGTAGAAAATGCATTGTCAAAACCAGAAAATATAAAACCCCATTGATATAAACCCAACAACAATTTCAATATTTTTTTAATGCTGCAAATATATGTATTGTCAAAACAAAACAAAATTATGACTCCCATAAAATACATTTTCCCTGCACTAAAAGAAAAAAATTAACTATACCTGTACACATTAAAAATTTTTGAAACATAAACTTCCATGGATTCAGAGACCAAGGATAGTCGTCATATGGTGTTCATCATAAGGGTTTCATCCCACACAAGCCATTGCAAGAAATTTGGCAGTATAATATGTTATGACAGACTTTTTTCGCCCTGATAGAATCTGCTTACTTCTAGATATGAGGCGTGTTTTCACTCGTACCTCAAGTGATTGGCTAGGTCACTATTTCTATCTGGCCCAGGAGGACTAGGCCAATATAATACCTATTTATATCCTCACTAGTCTGGTTAAAGACTCAGTCGTGAAAATCATTTATCTCTGTATGTTATCGGACTTCTGCTCAATTAATTACCCTTGAAGATGGCGTTGCAATGCTTGCTGTTGACTTAAAAATTGCAGGTTTGCACCTTATAGTCGCTTTCAACGATGAAAGCACAGTCTCGAAAATAATTGAAAATAAAATCACCACCACTGGTTTAGGAATTAAATAAGGATTTATTCCGTATATAAAATTAGAATAAATAACTGGGTTTTAACACACAACACTTAGAAAAATAAACGTATATAAAAGTCAAACGAAATCTAGCCAAAATTGGGCATATATTCGGTAGTTAGCAATTGAACAAAATTAAGAACATTACATCCCTTTTTATATCCTGAGAATCCACCAAAAGTTGGAAGTCGGATTCTCAGGACACATTTCTTTAATTGGTTTATTAAGGATTTTGGGCCCAAATGGATCAATCAACGGATTGGTCCATTGTCCAAAAATGCTGACTCAGGCTTTTTCACAAGCAGGCTACAAAATATTTCACGTGAAATATTTGTGAAATATTTCATTTCATTGAAGTATTTCACATCACACGAGTTTGAAATATTTAAAAAGAATGTGAAATTTATTTAAAAAACTTTGTTTCAAATTACTGAAACTATAAACGAAAAAAAATAATGATTGTAATTGGTTCATAGGAGTTTTTTAAACATGTTTAATTTTACCATTTGTGTGTCAAGTTTTTGGAACCTTGTTTCATTTTCCTCAATCATTTTTTGAAATAAATGGAATTTTTTAACGTTCAAACACTGTCTAATTATTCTCCAATCATTAGTCACATTATGTGAGAAATAATCATATATACCATCTAATATCATAATTTGCTAAGGACTGACTCCCTCCCTCACTCCCTCCCTCCCTTTGTGCACGAATGTTCTCGGAAAATACACACTCTAGAATCGTGAAAATTAACCAGTATACACATCTTTAGATGGGCATTTTGGTAGGCTACATTAGAATTTTCAATTTTGTTCCGTTTAAATTATTTTTGTGAAAAATCATCAAATTTAAAAAAAAACCCTGAACATATAAAAGTTGGCAGCCAGGAAAGCAGGCTTTATTGCATCACGTTTTTTTTTCAAAGAATATATTAACCCACGTGGGTCATGGTAAAGGTCACCTTTGATCTCGTAATTTACATTGGTAGCAAATTTGGTTATGTCTGATGAGAGCTCCTTGGATCAAGTTCTGGCTGGGGTTTTTGTAAATTAATTTCTTCAATGCAAGGCAAGCTTATACTAGGATCAAGAAAAGTATTTACTCCGAATGTATATCACGAAGGTTTCTCAATGTGAGATTTTATAAAATTATAACAAAATGTAAATGTTTATAACATGCAAAATTGTTTATAACTCGGGCTATAACTTCATGGATTTGCCTGAAATTTTCAACATTTTCATCCTTTATTATAAACGTTCTGCTAGGCAGAAATTTTTTTCAAAAAAAGGTAAAAATTTAGAAAATTAAAAACTGGAAAAGGGTCGTTTCATAATTATAAACAAACTAATGAACTTTTCACTTTTATCAATTAATGTGACAAAATAACATACTGAACGCAACAGTAACATTAAAATTAATAAAGTATATGACTGCCCTCATGTTTTATAAATTAACACATTGATTTCTACTTACTTTAAACCAGGGTGGCTGATTTTTTTTTTTTTTAAATCAAATAAATCGATTTTTTTTATTTAAATCAGATTTTTTTTTTATTTTTTTTTTATTTATATGAAATATTAAATTTTTTTTATGATGATGTTTGCAAAAATAAGTAATAACATTGTTAATTGTTAAGTTGTTAGTAAAGTAATTGCAAAATAAGAACAAAAAAAATGTTAAGAAACATTCAAATTTGAAAATAATAAGTTTCAAGCACTTTTAATTTCACATTCTGAACATAAACACGAGCTTTGTAGCCTTTTCAGTTGTTCCCAGAGCAAATCAGTGTCTCAGAGGTAAACTGTGTTAAGTCACTTTTTTTTAAAAAAAACACGATTTTTTACATCTTCATGCAATATAAAATTCGTGTTTTTAAACAGATTGTCAAGTTTTATCAGTGGTGAACAGTGTTAAGTCCACAGTTTTACACATCGGCTACTAGATGGTTTTATACCATGTTAAGTCCTATTCCTTCAATGAAGAGGAAAACTTTCAAATGACTCTTCATGTAAAATATAGGTTTGGTGACTTAACACAGTTTACCTCTGAGGCTCTTAAATAGTTACTATTGCTATTTATATCAATATGTCCCTATAATGATTTCCACCAGTCATTTGGGGATACTTCCTCAAGCATATCTTCCAAAAAATAATGCGTTAACAAAAAAGGACTACCACCCGACTTTATTTTTTATAAACATAAAGAAAAATGCTGGCAACTGTTTTCTTTTTATTGTATAATTTTAATGTTTAAATAAATATGATTTTTTTAAAAAAATATCAATTGATTTAAGTCACGATTTAAATCATGATTTAAATCAATGTGATTTAAAACACTGCCACCCTGCTGTAAACAATATTTATAAGAAAATTTACAAAAATTCTGCCAAGAAGCAGCTAAAATGGCACTTTTCAGCTCTACTGCTGTAGTATAATCATGGCAATCTACTTAATCATTATGTAAAACGATGTCCTAAAACTTCTCTGTATTATTTAAGTCCGGGGGACACGCCGGCCATTTGAGAGTGGTGATATTTTGTTTTCATAACCATTCATTCCTAACGTTACTGGAGTGAACTGGTACATTTTCTTGCTGGAATACTAACCTAACACTAGGGAATCGACTTTGGACTGTTAGTAAACACTCTCATAACGTTGTCTGATAATAAACATTATTTTTTTTGGTTGAAATGCAGGCAAAGCTACTCATTGCAAGGGGCACTAAACACTTTGCCTATTGTTAGGCTCTCACCACCAAACTTGATGATTTTGACGTTTTTTTTTTCTTTCTTTTTTGTATTGGAAGGATGTGAGAAAATCACCACAATATTTTCTAAATCAAAATTTTGGCAGTGGGTCAGCTTAATGATATGGGAAACATTTAGTGTCTTTGGAATGAGCAGCTTAGTTTTTCAACTTTTTTTCAATTTATTTCAACCTAAACAAATATTATTGATTATCAGACAATGTTTGGAGGGCATGTACTGCCATAAAAACATCGATTCTCTAACATTAGCTTAGTATTCCAACAAGAAAATGCACCAGTTCGCTCCAGTAACCTAACAAAAAAATGGTTACGAAACGAAAATACAACCACTCTCGAATGGCCGATGTGTTTTCCCAACTTAATTTTTATAGAGAACAGTTGGTACATCATCTTAAGTGATGATTAAGCAGATTGCCAAGATTATAATACATTAGCAAAGCCGAAAAGGGACATTTTAGCTGCTTCGGGGCAGAATTTCTGTAACTTTCCTCATAAATATTGTTTAAAGTATGCAGGAAATAATGATTTCAGTTATAAAACATCAGGACAGTCGTATACTTCATTAATTTTAATGTTACTGTTGTGTTCAGCATGTTATTTTGTCGCAATAATTAATAAAAGTGAAAAGTTCGTTAGTGCGTCTGTAATTATAAAATGGTCGTTTTACAGTTTTTAATTTTTTTAATTTTTACCTTTGTTAAAAACGTTTTTTTGACCAGCAGAAAATTTATAATATAACATGTTCTCTTTATGTTGAAAATTTCAGGCGAATCAATCAAGTGTAACTCGAGTTATAACCAATTTCTGGGGCTATAAGGCTATCATCACTATCACACCCGTCAAAGACGGGCTTTCTTTATAGTTAGTATATAAAGTAACTGTAAACTGATGCAGTTATCTTGTTTTATTTCATGGATTTCAATTAATTTTTATAACTTTTCATAAATTTCATGAAATATTTCAACAAAATAAATTTCATTAAATTCCTATCACTAGTTGTGACCTGTGTGCTGTAAAGCAGTATGATTCATTCCATTTCATTTAAGTTTAAATGGAAATAATGTTTCTATTTCAGTTTAAAATTTATGGCGTTTGGTGGACATAGATTGACTATGCCAAATTTCATCAACTTGTTCAGGAGTTTGACGAATCGAATGGAGAAAAGTGTTTCAGTTCTTTGGACTATGCTGCAAAAGCTCTTTCCTGGGCTTGTTTCGGAGCTGTGGAACAAGGTTTTGATCCAAATGAACAGAGGTGGTTTCGTAAGAACTGTAAGGACATATCTGATTGCTAAACAGTATGTATTCAGGTAATTATTAAAGGTAGTGCTTTTTCACCCCTTCTTCATCTTCACTTTCTTTTACTTGAATTGATTTCATTTTAAAATTCGAAATATTCGGTAGGATATTTTCTTGTTAAATAGAAATATGTCTATTGTACATTTTTAATCAAGTATCTCCAAATTGTCTGTTTATCATTCTTGTGTTGGTTTTTCTCTAAATGTTTTTGGTTTTATTTACATAAATTGTTAGTAATTAGTGATTTATGTGCTCCTTCGCCTTGAGCTGTACATCTTTGCTTGTTTGCTCTTAAGATACAGGTCACTATACGGACAATGGAATTAAAGTTTGTTTGATCCACTCAAGTATGTTGAGGTGTGTATGTGAGCTACTTCCGTTAGGCTCTGTTTATCCTCCCTTGCTAAGCGGCAAAGCAGCCTGCAAAGCTTCAAAAATGACGTCAGTGCTTCAGGTTTTTGTCTTCGCCAGAAGATGAAGCTAGGTTTGAAACTGCTCAACTTTTCAATGCTCAGCAAATCAAAGCACCGATCAGGAAACCGGTGAACAAGACATACCTTTTTTTTCCAGGAGGGGAAGGGTCATATTGTTTTGCATATCTGTTTTATAGGCTATAAAGATTATAAAATGCAGTGAAGCTAGCAAGACCATGTGTTTGTAAGAACAACCTAACCTTTTAGGAGCTTATTTTTAGGAGCTTCAAAGCTCGCAAATTTTAGCAAAGTTTGGACTATAAACCTACCCTTAGGCTCGATTCATACTCCCTTCCTAAGTGGCAAAGGAGCTTGCGAAGCTTCAAAAATGATGTCTGAGCTTCAGGTTTTTGCCTTCGCCACAACATGAAGCTAGGTTTGAAATTGCTCAACTTTTCAAAGCTTAGCAAATCAAAGCACCAATCAGGAAACAGACACACAAATGGGGTGAACAATTCACACCTTTTGTTCTTCCAGAAGGGGAAGGGTTCTATTGTTTTGTTTATCTGTTGTATATTCTATAAAGGTTATAAAATGAGGTGAAGCTTGCTAGACCACGTGTTTATATGAACAAGCTACCCAAGTAGCACACAATTGATGGGCCAACGTAATTCAAACCATTTTCATTACCATGAAATAATGTTGGCCTAATGTTATGGGCCAAGGTTGTCTATGGCTGTTGGCCCCAATGTTGGCAGAACTTGTTGGCTCCAACATTGGCAGAACTTGTTGGCCCCAACATTGGCAGAACTTGTTGGCCCCAACATTGGCAGAACTTGTTGGCCCCAACATTGGCAGAACTTGTTGGCCCCAACATTGGCAGAACTTGTTGGCCCCAACGTTGGCAGAACTTGTTGGCCCCAACGTTGGCAGAACTTGTTGGCCCCAATGTTGGCAGAACTTGTTGGCCCCAATGTTGGCAGAACTTGTTGGCCCCAATGTTGGCAGAACTTGTTGGCCCCAATGTTGGCAGAACTTGTTGGCCCCAATGTTGGCAGAACTTGTTGGCCCCAATGTTGGCAGAACTTGTTGGCCCCAATGTTGGCAGAACTTGTTGGCCCCAATGTTGGCAGAACTTGTTGGCCCCAATGTTGGCAGAACTTGTTGGCCCCATTGTTGGCAGAACTTGTTGGCCCCAATGTTGGCAGAACTTGTTGGCCCCAATGTTGGCAGAACTTGTTGGCCCCAACGTTGGCAGAACTTGTTGGCCCCAACGTTGGCAGAACTTGTTGGCCCCAACGTTGGCAGAACTTGTTGGCCCCAATGTTGGCAGAACTTGTTGGCCCCAATGTTGGCAGAACTTGTTGGCCCCAATGTTGGCAGAACTTGTTGGCCCCAATGTTGGCAGAACTTGTTGGCCCCAATGTTGGCAGAACTTGTTGGCCCCAATGTTGGCAGAACTTGTTGGCCCCAATGTTGGCAGAACTTGTTGGCCCCAATGTTGGCAGAACTTGTTGGCCCCAATGTTGGCAGAACTTGTTGGCCCCATTGTTGGCAGAACTTGTTGGCCCCAATGTTGGCAGAACTTGTTGGCCCCAATGTTGGCAGAACTTGTTGGCCCCAATGTTGGCAGAACTTGTTGGCCCCAATGTTGGCAGAACTTGTTGGCCCCAATGTTGGCAGAACTTGTTGGCCCCAATGTTGGCAGAACTTGTTGGCCCCATTGTTGGCAGAACTTGTTGGCCCCATTGTTGGCAGAACTTGTTGGCCCCAATGTTGGCAGAACTTGTTGGCCCCATTGTTGGCAGAACTTGTTGGCCCCAATGTTGGCAGAACTTGTTGGCCCCAATGTTGGCAGAACTTGTTGGCCCCAACGTTGGCAGAACTTGTTGGCCCCAATGTTGGCAGAACTTGTTGGCCCCAATGTTGGCAGAACTTGTTGGCCCCACGTTGGCAGAACTTGTTGGCCCCAACGTTGGCAGAACTTGTTGGCCCCAACGTTGGCAGAACTTGTTGGCCCCAACGTTGGCAGAACTTGTTGGCCCCAACGTTGGCAGAACTTGTTGGCCCCAACGTTGGCAGAACTTGTTGGCCCCAACATTGGCAGAACTTGTTGGCCCCAACGTTGGCAGAACTTGTTGGCCCCAATGTTATCAAAATGTTGGCATTAACCTAGTTTCACATGACGATGTATACATGTATGATAGATGCTAAATTTACATGTACACAAACAAAAGCATTCATATATTGCCGTATGAATGCTTCTATTTGTGTACTTGTAAATTCAGTATCTCATAGATGTATTGGCATACATGTGAAACTAGGCTTACCTTTTACCCTTGTGTTGACTGTACTTACTAGCCATAATATAATTAATTTAAAGCCTAAAATTAAATGCACAATTTTATTGGAACAGGTCCGTACAAAAATCTAAAAGCAAATTCTGTTTCCAAGAAATACAAAAAATATGAAAAAAGAAAAACAAAATCAACCCACAGCTTGTGTAGCAACGAAACATTTAAAAATATTCTTAGGAAAATACTTGTGATTACTTAAAATTCTCCTTTATCAATTTCAAAAAATAATGAATATTTATAATCTTTTGAACAATTAGCATATGAATAAATGGCTTTACTCTTAATAAACGCAAAAATTGGAATTGTTAATAATGACAATGGTGTGAAACAAATGGCAGAACAGTATATTTTTCTAGAGAACCGAGTTTCTGTGGTAATCTATCCTATTTCAACCAATGTATTATTAGCATTGTCATCAGTTACAAATAATACTCTTAAATCTAAACCTAAAAATTAAATGCACAACTTTATTGGAACAGGTCCATACAAAAATCTAAAAGCAAATTCTGTTTCCAAGAAATACAAAAAATATGAAAAAAGAAAAACAAAATCAACCCACAGCTTGTGTAGCAAGAAACATTTAAAATATTTTTAGGGAAATACTTGCTAGTATTTGCATTGCAAACTTCAATTTCTTCAAGACATTTAGCCACTTGTTGAATATGATTAGAATGTGTTCTCAACATTTTTGTTATATTTTTCATATAATTTTCAAATGGAAATGCACTGTAAGAATCCAAAGGACCTAAAAATGCAACATCATCTGGTACATGAATCAGACTGTGAATATTGTATACCAACATAACTTTTCCATAAATTGTAATTGACTGCTTTACAAATTCTACAATTAAACACCTGGAAAAGTTTATCCATTCTAGAGGTGCACCATCTGTTGCAAGAATATAGATTGCAGTGTGAAGCAAACAAAAATGGTAGTAAAGTTTTGGTGGCAACATACCTTTAAGGACAACTAGTCCACTATACAAAATAAATTGTCGAAATTCAGTTGCTTTCCAATGGTCTATTTCTGAAAAAGATCTTAGTTTTCTGCAAAATTCTCGTGGTATATACTTTTTGAAACTTTCTAAGTGACAGGGCAGTTCATTCACTTTTTAGTACAAGCCGAACATGCAATTGACCTCGCAACCATGTTTTTATCAATCTATTAGTTACACCTAAACAAATGAAGTGCATATAGTACAGTGGTATTTGTTTTATCATGTCTATTGTTGTACCAATTAGAGGTGAATTTCCTGTGTGGTGTTCATCATTAGGATCTATAGACGAGAAACTATCACTACATCTACTTGCAGAGTGTACTTCTAGAAACACAACTTTTCCATGCCATTCTCCTTGTTAGACACATCTTTCACATGCGAAATAAATGTTATGGGGTTTTATACACTTAATGAAACTCCTAGCAGGTGCATCTGCACATATTGTGCTAATTTGAAAATGATAGTGTAACCCAGCCACCTCTAACCCTTTATCTTTTAGTTGCACAACTTCTTCTAAAAAAGGTCTTAAAAGTTCATTTATGTCTGCAGGCTTCTTTTTGCCCCAGAAAAGCCCAATAATGAATTGCTGTGTATTTATACAAAAGTCAACTTTTCCAAAAATTGTCCAGAACACATTATTATTTGAATGCATGCAGGTAAAAGTTGTTGTGATGGATTTAGTACACCCTTTCTCAAGTTTTGTCTTAAAATTTGGGTGATAATTTTTTGAAAAACCAGCAGTAATGCAATTTTTAAGACCTTTTTGTAATCCAACATGATGGTACACACCACTGGTTATATTTTTTTTATTTCTACATGCCTTTCAGTTTTAACAACGTCCTGGAATTTACAGTATTATTTGTTAATTCTGCCCACTCAGCATCAGCTGATTCCTTAACTCTTCTGCGTTTCCTTCTTTCTGATTACCCATCCATGTTTAAGAGCCTACAGTGAAAAAATTACAAAAATCTTCGCATGTAGGCGCTTCTGTAGCTGTGACGTCAACATGTGGCAAAAAAATCAATTTTGATACACTTTTGTCCGCCATTTTCTCTTATCGATTGATAAAAGTGGGTATATTTTAATAACGACTCTTTTTTGGGTAAATATGCACTACTGAAAAAAGGAAGAGCAACTTTTGATCTACAATGGTGAGTAAATTGAGTCGTATACAATTAGTGGTCAAATTTTAGGGTATCATGAAACTTATGGTTAGTGGGAAATTTAGATCCTATAAAATCTACTAGATGAGCAATATTGTTATGTACATATTGCAATTTGAATTTTGAAAATCACTATTTTTGTTGCAGAAAACAAAACATTTGTGTGAACCATGTATTTTTAAATAGGAATTTAACATGGGCTAAAAATACGAGATTTTAAGCGAAATTAAAAATTTGAAAAACTAATTATAAATTTGTACCAACGTATCACTAGATGAGCAATATTGTTATGTACATATTGCAATTTGAATTTTGAAAATAACAATTTTCGTTGCAGAAAACAAAACATTTGCCTGAACCATGTATTTTTAAAATAGGAATTTCTCTTTCTCATTGGTTTCAATGGCTTAGCTGTGGGGCGCCACTAAACGGCGAAAAGTGGAACAATAATTGTCATCTGCTAATATTCAAAATGGCGTCACACATATAGGCTCTTAAGGATTCTGTTGACATCATTTCTCACTAGGTCTAAGTTGCATTTAAGTGATTTTGTTATTGTATTAACATGTGTGACTTGAGTGAGGTGCTGTATTATACTGTTCTGCCAAATGCCTGCCACCATCAGTCGAGACATCAAATTTTGGAATACAATCAGTATTAATTATTGTTCTGCCCACTCAGCATCAGCTGATTCCTTTCCTCTTCTGGGTTTGCTTTTTTCTGATTGCCCATCCATGTTTAAGGATTCTGTTGACATTGTTTCTCATGACCACCATTTCTATCTTTTGAAAATCTCAACCAGCTCTTGATGATTATTTGTTTTCAATGTATGTACATTATTGTATTGGTCTGTATTTGAGTCGCTTGTCAGCTAGTCACGCTGGTGACCAGAGAGCAATAAATGCTATTCTTCTTTACATAATGCCGTATACTTCAAAACTTGAATGTATATGAAAATAATCATGTCATCTATGTTAATACATAGAGAAAAACAATAATGGCCAATTAAAAACTTCTAGCACCTCTAGTAACAGTAGGCCAAAAAGATGGCCCCCCCCTAAGAAGTTAGCAGATAAAACTAACATAGAACTCTATGGAAAACTCATTGCACCAGTAAGTTCTTTTGCTGTTTTCTCTGAAATTACTTGCCCAATTTTCGTGAATTTTTGAAAAAATAAAGATAATTGTATTTTTTAATACCCCTCATTGTGTATACACACTTTAAACTTATTTATAATTTTTAATTAAAATGAAATATATTAATAAATTAAATTATCAATTAAATGAAAAATTATCAATTAAATGAAACAAATCAAATAAAAATTTCTTTTAAAACAGTGTGTACTCCTGATTCCAAAAAAGGAAAAATAGAATCAGGGAGAAGCCATTTTTTATTATAACAATAATAAAAATTAAAAATTGCAATGGCTGACATTTCAAATACAATTGTATTCATCTTCAGAGTCTAAACAAATAAATAAATAGGCAAACAACAAATAGATTTTTACAACATCCAAAAGAAAAGAAGAGAAAAAATAACAATAATCATACCATGGATTTGATTTGAAGTAGTTTCATTTAGGCAATATCAATATCAAAGAAAATTGTAAATACATATTATGGAATTTACATAAAAACCTTCTTAAAAAACATAATGCTATAGTAGAGAAACTACCTGTCATAGTTTATCACCAAGAATATAATGATGAAACCAGAGAATAAGTACAGTTATATAAAGAAAATCTACAAATGTAGAAAATTTAAAGAGGGGACTGTTAGAGTAAATTAGCATATTGGACAGATAAATTTTCTGTATGAGATCTTTTTTGATAGAATTGGGGTGTTTTTTATATAAAACATTTCTTTAAAATTTCTTTTTCTTAAGTTGGTTTCAGTACATAGTACCTTGGCATTATCCCAGTTGATACTATGTTGTTCAAAAATAGCATGTTCACAAAGAGCACTCTGTTCTTTATTAAATTTTTTAATTGCATTTTTATGATTGTTTAATCTATTTTTAAATACTGTTTTGTTTGTCCAATATAACAAGCTTCACAATCTTGACAATCCACTTTATACTAATACTGATTTTTCTTTATTATAAATTTTGTCTTTAATATGAGAGAACTAATTTTCTATAGTATTTTTACTTTTGAAAGTGACATTTAAATATATTGGTAGCAGAAAGAGTATTTTTAATTTCTGTAGGAAGTCCTTTAATATAAGGAATAGAATAATATGTATTAGAATTTATAATAGTATTTTGTTTTTTAGGTTTAGATTCTGTTTTAATTTTTTAATTTTTGGTCTTTGATTATTTTATTGATTAATAGATTAGGATAATCATTGTTGGCTAAAATATCTTTACGTTTGTTAATATTAAGTTTTTTAATTTATTAAATGAAGGTAGTAAGGAAGCCTTGTCTATAAGGCTTCTTATAACAGATTTTTTTGGTTTGTAGGATGGTATGATTTGAAATTTAAATATCTTCCAGACCATGTTGGGTTTCTATATAAATCAATTTTAATTGAATCATTATTTTCATGGATTAATTTCATATCCAAAAATGAAATACTAGTATTGACTTCTTTTTCATAAGTAAATATTAGTCTACTATGAAAAGCATTAAATTTATTTAAAACATCTATTTACATATACATATATATATTTACATATCTATATACATTTACATTTTCCTTTTGTAAAAAGGAATGTAAAAAGTTAAGGAGTTAAGGATTGAATTTTCTACATATTCCATGACTAAATTAGCAGTAATAGCAGACAAAGGAGAACCCATAGCAGTATCAAAGATCTGTTTATAAAAATTATTATTATATGAGAAAAGTCCCAAGGGAGATCGAGCAGAGGTAAGTTAGGTAAAACTTGCCAGGGTGTTGCAATGACCAAGTTGGGTCGTTACACATACGAGGACGATTTGAATTTGAAAAATTACTCTGCAAGCAGCCATACAGGCCTATGGCAGAGGGACAAGAGTCCAAGTGCAGCATAGAAAATGCATTGTGAAAACCAGAAAATATAAAATTCTATTGATATAAACCCAACAAAAATTTTAATATTTTTTTAATGTTGCAAATATATGCATTGTCAAAACAAAACAAAATTATGACTCCCATAAAATACATTTTCCCTGCACAAAATTGCCGGCAAGCGAGTTCCATTGTCGAATCGCCCTAGGAACAAATGACCAGTAATAAGAATCTGTTCATGCAAAAATCTCTCCAACTTTGTTAGAGTGGTCACCCCTACCCAAATATAATGCCCTGCAAAGTTTACTTGAAGTAGGTTTAGGGCAAGAGCCTTCTAGCATTCGACTAAAGATATTAAGACTAAAATCTGATCGTCTTGCAAGTAAACTATCCCAACCAAGCTCTGAAAGCATTTTAGTTACACTGTCAGCATATCCATATTTACCACAAACAAACCTAGCAGCCCTGAGTTGGACCATTTCTATGGAGTGAGCTAAGTCTGCAGTGTGGGGATTCCACACGGAGCTGCAGTATTCTAGATGGGGACGTACTAATGATTGATATGCTATACATTTTATCTCCCTGGGACACCTTAGAATGCGTTGACTAAACCTTAGCATCTGCATAGACTTGGAAATCTGTTCGACATGCAGCTTCCAAGAAAGTTGAGCTGTAATCCTTTCCCCCAAATATTTATAAGAATCTGTTATTAAGTGGAATGGCCCCTATTCTATATGGAAATATTATTGGATTCCTTCCTCTATCAGCAAGCCTCTATTGCTTTCAATTCACTATCAATAATATGGCAATCATTGTCAGAGGTAACCTCACGATAATGAGGTCATTGATATATGAAAAAACAGAAGTGGACCCAACACACTACCCTGAGGAACCCCTGATGTAACCCATATCCAGTCAGATCCAGACCCACCTGCAACAATCCTTTGTTTCCTATCACTCAAAAAAGAATGCACCCATTTATTTACCCATTTATACACATGTTCACCCAATCCATATATTGGCTAATCCTGCCAGCTGCAGAGTGAATTGGTAATGATGGGCGCATCCTGCGGATTCTTGTGATAGCCCCGGTGATCAGGCAGGGCATCAGTGGTTTCGTTGGCAGTGGCCATGATGGGTAACAAGGCGTGTATGGTGCATATATGGGGTGATGAATGTGTCCGGCGAAGTCCCAGTTGTTGTGTGCAGCTCCGAGGGTTCTTGAGTACACTGAGCAATGCTTGTCGGTTCTGGATTGTTGTCCAGTATGATGTGGCTCATTCAACACGTGGTCGTAGTACCGTCGTGGATTTGTAGGTTGGTGTATGTCAGTGTGCATCAGTAAATCGCGTTTTTTTGTCAGTAACCGACACCCTCAGACTTATACACCGATCAACAATGGTTTACCTATGCTTAATATGTATGATGGCGTTGTTTTACAGTCCAGTGGCGTTGTGTTGGTTGTAATGTACTCAGTTGGGTGTGTGTTGCTTGATGGTTTCCAACTGGTGCAGAGTATTGTGAATTCTTTATTGAGTTTGTGTCAGTTCAGAAGGATCTCCCTCTACACGTGGTATGTCGACTTTGTTTTATATATACGATTATTTCAAATTTTAAAAAAAATTTATTACATTACACACCCGTCCTTGCCCCGGTGTGTGGGCGCCCGTGCTTTCTTGAAAGCTACATAATAAACAGATTAATTCCAAGTCACTGCAAGAGTTAACTTACAGGCAGTTAATTTTGAAAGAGGTACAGCACTGTTTTGAGTATCATACTACAGAGTTAGTTAATCTGCTGAAATGATTAAATGAAATTGCAGAGGTTGTGACAAAACTGCTTTTAGAGTTCGTTTCAGGCCATATGTTTGCAAGGAAGACAGATTTGTGTCTTGACATTTTAAGCTGATGATTTGGCTGTAATCCTAAACGAACTTTTTGTAAACTCTGTAGAGCATTATATTTGGGATGGGGTGGCCACTTTAGGAATGTAATTTTTAAAGCGAAGAAAGAGAGAGAGAGAGAAAGAGAGAGAGAAAGAGGGAGAGAGAGAGAAAGAGGGAGAGAGAGAGACAGAGAGAGAGAGAAAGAGAGAGAGAGAGAAAGAGAGAACGAGGGAGAGAGAGAAAGAGAGAGAGAGAAAAAGAGAGAAATGTGGAGGGGAAAAAGTGGGAGGGGGTGACTGAAACTGAAATGGAAAGAAGTAAAAAAAGGAAAAATGATGCGCATGCACACAATTGCCTGTAATTTTGCTCTCGTCATTTATGACGGGTTACCCCACTAGTATATATATATATATATATATATATATATATATATATATATATATATATATATATATATATACACACATTATAACCCAAGTTACACTTGATTGATTCGCCTTAAATTTTCAACACAAAGAGAGCATCTTATATTATAAATTTTCTGCTAGGCAGAAAACAAATTTTTTAAAAAGGTAAAAATTAAAAAGAATTAAAAACTGGAAAATGACCTTTTCATAATTATAGACGCACTAATACACTTTTTAATTTTATTACAGTGACAAAATAAAATACTGAACACATCAGTAACATTAAAATTAATAAAGTATACTGAGTTTTATAACTGAAAACATTTTTTCTACATACTGCAAATTTACAGAAATTCTGCCCGAAGTACATGTAGCTAAAGGGGCACTTTTCAGCTCTACTAATGTATTATTATAATGGCCGCCGCCATTATATACCCCCATGCTGCTCCACCTGGGGGTTGACAGTGACCCTTGCTGGCCTTCTGTCGTCTGCCGGGCAGCCTATTTTAGCCAGCCTAGCAGACGACAACAGGAAATTTAGTCGACGAAACTGGGTCGTCACATTCTAGATGAAACTTCAAGGAACAACACGATCAACCAGCTTTTAATGTTTGAAAGCCCGAGGGGTAGCAGACAGCTAAAAGATCTATTTTAACTGTAAAAGTGCAAGGAAGAACTTGTGAGGAAACGGAAAGAGATTAATTTGTTTCCTTCTTCCCGAACCAGGATAGAATAAGTGGCATAGCCAACCACTTTTTGGTAAATTCTATCCCCTAAGAAGGTGGTTCGTTACAATATTTTGGTTTCTTAAATATTCATTCTTTAGGTTATTGGAGTAAATAGGTGCATTTTCTTGCTCGAATACTAAGCTAACACTGTCTGATAATAAACATTATTTTTTTGTTTGAAATGAAGGTAAAGCTACTCATTGCAAGGGGCACTTCTCATATTGTTAGGCTCCCATCACCAAACTTTCTGAGGGGAAAAATTCAATCTTGATGATCTTGACGTATTTTTTACTTTTCTTCATATTGAAAGGATGTGAGCAAAAAACCACAATATTTTTCTAATCAAAATTTTGGCGGTGGGTCAGCCTAATGATATATGGGAAACATTTAGTGTCTTTGGAATGAGCAACTTAGTTTTTGAAATGCGTAGCTTAGGATTTATTTCAATCAAAACAAATATCATCGGTTATCAGACAATCTATTGGGAGGATATGCACTGCCATAAAAACATTGATTCCACAGCATTTGCTTAGTATTCAGGCAATAAAATGCACCAGTTTGTTCCAGTAACCTAACAAAGAAATGGTTGCAAAACCTAAATATCACCACTTTCGAACGACCAATGTGTTCCCTCAACTTAATTCGTATTGAACATTTGGTACATCATCGTACATGATGATTAAGCAGATTGCCATATTTATAATACATTAGTAGAGCTGCAAAGGGCCATTTTAGTTGCTTCGGGGGTAGAATTTCTGTAAATGTGCTTTAAAATATTGTTTGAGTATGTAGAAAAAATGTTTTCAGTTATAAAACATCAGGGCAGTTGTATAAAGTGAAAAGTTTAAAGTAAAAGTGAAAAGTTTATTAGTGCGTCTATAATTATGAAATGGTCGTTTTCCAGTTTTTAATTTTTTTAATTTTTAGCTTTTTAAAAAAATGTTTTCTGCCTAGCAGAAAATTTATAATATAAGATATTGTGAGCTTTTGACGTCACTCTATTTTTAGCAACTTGAAGATGTTGTTTTCTACAGCTCATTGCTTCTCTGCATCGCACGGTGCCCGCAGGGAGAAGATTCGAGCTACAGAAAGAGTCGGATGGAGATCGATTGCGATCATCTTTCTGTGCAGGAGTGTAATCTGTGTAGAAGGATGGTGGCCATTTTTCTTGGTCGACACTGATATGCATCTTCCTTTGTTGTTTACCCAAATGAAGATGATGTAGCTGCTCCAGGATATGTATGACTCCTTGCCTTATGGTGTCTCCGGCCTCTGTAGAGAAGTGTTAGTTTCCAGACATAGAGACAACGCAGTTTCTCATGGTAATGCTTTTATTCATCCTTGCTCAGAAACATGAAGAGTACAAGAATGAATGTTTGGTTAAAGGTGCGTCCTCGAGCCCATGATGTGATATGAATAAAGATCTACGTAGTACAACAAGTTTGAGCAAGATAAGGATGACGAACAAAGAGGAACATGGTCCTTTTATACCTTTGACCTGTGTACACTAACAAGGTGTAACCAGGTCCAAGTGACCATGGTCCTAAGAGTATCAATCCGCCACTTCAATATGAGTCAGAAGTGTGAGTCAGAGACAAGGGAGGGACAAGCGGGAGTTGTTTACCCCCCAAGATAAGGGATTTGGTGGGAACGGGAGTTACTGGGTACGGGAGTTACTGAGTGTTACAATATTCTCTTTATGTTGAAATTTTCAGGCGAATCAATCAGGTATAACTTGAGTTATAATAAATTTCTGGGGGGTGTCTTTATTTATGAAATGCTATCACAGTCATTGAAGACAGGCTTTCTTTCTAGTTGTCTGATAATGGATGTTATTTGTTTTGCTTGAAATAAATCCTAAGCTATGCATTTCAAAAACTAAACTGCTCATTCCAAAGACACTAAATGTCTCCCATATCATTTGGCTGATCCACTGCAAAAATTTTGATTAGAAAAACATTGCGGTTTTTTCCTCTTCTAAAAAGAAAAAAAATATGTCAAGATCGTCAAGATTGAATTTTTCCCCTCAGAAAGTTTGGTGGTGGGAGCCTAACAATATGAGAAGTGCCCCTTGCAATGAGTAATTTTACCTTTCATTTCAACCCAAAAAATATTGTTTATTATCAGACAATGTTAGTGTTTACTAACCGACCAAAGTCAATTCTGTAGTGTTAGCTTAGTATTCGAGCAAGAAAATGCACCTGTTCACTCCAGTACTAACCTAAAGAATGAATGGTTATGAATAAAAAATATCACCACTCTCAAATGGCTGGCGTGCCCCCCAGGATTTAAATCCTACAGAGAACTTTAGGACATCATTGTATGTAATAATTAAGCAGAATGCCATGATTATACTACAATAATAGAGCTGAAAAGTGCTATTTTAGCTGATTTGGGGCAAAAATTTTGTAAATTTGCTTATAATTATTGTTAAAGTATGTAGAAATCAATGTTTTAATTTATAAAACATCAGGGCAGTCATATTCTTTATTAATTTTAATGTTACTGTTGTGTTCAGTATGTTATTTTGTCACAATAATTAATAAAAATGAAAAATTCATTTGCTCGTTAATAATTATGTGTTAATTCTCCTTGAGTGACCAAAGGCTTTATTATAAGGAGTAACTGTTTTTAACTTTAGGTTCGGTATTCGGCCAATGAAGACCATTTAAGACATACAGTGATTTCACAAATTAATAATATGAGAAATGTTTTAATGAATCATGTTATGAATATAATAATAATACGAAATTTAAAAAGTTCTAATGCATAATAAAAAAAGTGTCCATAAAAATAATACAAAAAATAATGAAAAAAGAAAATAAGAAAAAAACCAGATTACACATCTTACATCAAGATGTCCATGTTGGAGTTAATATGCCTTTCAATTGCAAATGCTTCTCTAAGTACCTTCCAACACAACTGAACACAGTGGTTGCAGGGTTAGATTGTGTTACAGATCAGTGTAACTGTAAACAAACACATAGGCTTATATCCTAGGTTTGTTCATTGTTACAGCCACTGAAAGCAGCACAACTAAACACAGTGGTATTCCACGGTTTGGTTAGTGTAGGAATGACCAGATGACATCAACAATCTTAGGCATACCAACCTAGCAGAATTTCATTGGTTTCCTTTAGATGTGATGGCCAAAGCCAAAATCCCAGTGAAAGTTTTTGACGATTCAGCTTATTTATACTATTTTCACTTTCTTTGAAACCCACTGTTCTACTGCTGATTGGCTTATTTTGTTGGTGTGAGCTGAATATTAAGGATTTCAAAAATAACAAAAATGTATTTTTGATATACAGTCCTATTTTTTATAACCAGGACAAGTGAAACAAGTTGGGTGTTTTTTTAATGAATTTTATGAGAGGGCGACTTTTTATTTAGTTTTCTTTAATGTGTAAAGTCCCATTTTTGATGTGTGTCTGGCTATTTAAGTCAGACATACATCTATCTTCATTCCACTGTCCTGCTATGTTTGTAGGGGATTAAAAAGGGAGGGACTTCTTTATTATGTAAGCCTAACAACAAAACTACAAAAAATACAAAAAACTCAAAGCCCACCACCACGTCTTGAAAAAACTTGAAAAAGTTTTTATACATAAAAAACAACATACTTTTTATCCATCACCCTTTTAAATGCTAAATTGCTTTAATGTAAAGTATTTGTGTCCTCTATTTATATGTTAAATTCCTATTTCATAATTGAAAAGACCTACAATTTCAATAATAAACCCTATCAAATATTATATTAGTAATAGCAATATTATCTAATATCATACTTTGCTAAAGGCTGACTCCCTGCCTCCCTCCCTCTCCCTTCCTTTGTGCACGAATGTTCTCAGAAACTACACACTCTAAAATTGTGAAAATTAACCAGTATACACATCTTTAGATGGGCTTCTTTGTAGGCTACATTAGAATTTTCAATTTTGTTCCATTTACCTGATTTTTGTGAAAAACCATCAAATTTCACCAAAACCCTTGAACACATGAAGTTGGCAGCTAGGAAAGCTTGCATGATTGCATCATACTTTTGTTCCATGAATAAATTAACCCACGTGGGTTACAGTGAGGTCACCTTTGATCTCACAATTTACATTGTTAGCAAAATTGGTTATGTCTTTGGCAGAGAAGTGAGAGGTCCTTGGTTCAAGTCCTGGCTGGAGTTTTGTGTATTCATTTTCTTTCATTTTGCTCAATTTGAGATATTGTACAGTTTGTTTAATATATATAGACGCACCCCACAAATTTGTTATAACTCGGACTACACTTCATGGATTTGCCTGACATTTTCAACATAAAGAGAGCCTCTTATATTATAATCTTTCTGCTAGGCAGAAAATTTTTTATTACAAAGGTAAAAATTTAGAGAATTAAAAACTGGAAAATGGCCATTTCATAAATATAAACGAACTAATGAACTTTTCACTTATTAATTATTGTGACAAAATGACATGCTGAACACAACAGTAACAATAAGATTAATAAAGTACACGACTGTCCTAATGTATTATTATACTTTAAACAATATTTATACGCAAATTTACAGAAACTCTGCCCCGAAGCAGCTAAAATGGCACTTTTTACTTCTGCAGTTATAGTATAATAATGGCAATCTGCTTAATCATTACGTACGTTGATGTCCCAAAAGGTCTCTGTAAGATTTATGTCTGGGGAAACACCGGCCATTTGAGAGTGGTGATATTTTCGTTTTGTAACCATTCATTTTTTAGGTTTCCAGAGCTCTGGTAACCTAAGAAATGAATGGTCAGTTTGTAAACACTGTCTTTGGTCAGTTAGTAAACACTCTCTAATAATATTATTTTTTTGGTTGAAATGAAGGCAAAGCTACTCATTGCAAGGGGCACTAAACACTTTGCATGTTGTTAGGCTCCCACCACCAAAGTTTCTGAAGGGAAAAAAATTCAATCATGACGATCTTGACAGTTTTTCTTTTTTTCTTCATATTGGAACGATGATAGAAAAAACCACAATATTATTCTAAACAAAATTTTGGCAGTAAGTGAGTCTAATGATAAGGGAAACATTTAGTGGATTCCGAACAAGCAGCTTAAGTTTTTTGAAATGCATACCTTAGGATTTATTTCAAACAAAACAAATACCATTGATCATCACACAATGTTAGGAGGGTATGTACTGCCATAAAACATCGACTCCCTAGCATTAGCTTATTATTCCAGCAAGAAAGTGCACCAGTTTGCTCCAGTAACCTAACGAAGGAATGGTTACGAAACCAAAATATCACCACTTTCAAATAGTCGACGTGTTCCCCAACTTAAATCCTATCGAGAACATTTGGGACATCGTCATACAGGATTATTAAGCAGACTGCTATGATTATAATACATTAGCAGAGCTGAAAAGTGCCATTTTTAGCAGTTTAGTTGCTTCAGGGTAAAATTTCTGTAAATTTTCTTAAAAAATATTGATTAAAGTATATAGAAAAGAAAGTTTTAAGTTATAAAACATCAGGACAGTCATATACTTTATTAATTTTAATGTTACCATTGTGTTCAGTGTGACACCCTGTATTTCGCCGTTTTGTCCCTCCCCTAGCCTGGGGGTCTCTGGGGACGTAGGGGACGGATTTCCGCCCTTTCCTTCCCTCTTGGAGACCCCAAAGCTGCAAGACACATTCAGATTCCGGTATCGGCGGATGGATACCCGTCGATGCACGGTCCCCAGGGCATGTGTACCCCTAAAAAGGCGTACACCGGCTCTGGGTATAAAAGACCGTGTTTCGATAGATTCTGGGTCCATTCTTTGATATCGAAACATGAAATAATTCATCAATGGTCCAGTGGCGAAAGCACGCCACAGTAACTCTTTCTCTGTTGTTCATGTGTTAATGGTTGGTCATGAATAAATAAGTATCGACGAACCTATCATCCGTCTCGCCTGTCTAATGATTCTTTTCAGCTACAGTGACGAAATCAAGAAATATCTACGAGAACGACCCCAGCACCAGTAGGACTCAGGTTGTATAACACAAACGATCTCTTAACAACAAGCGGTACCCGCTCGAGTTAAGAGATTCTACAACTGAGCCCCGTAACAAAAGCTCGACATTGTTACATTTGGTGGAGGTGCGGGGTACCTCAAAGATATTTCTTCGCTGCTGTGAAGAAGAGAAACGTCCGTCCGTCCAAAAGTAAACACGCCAATTGCCACGTGTTTTCTTCGTCCGTCCTTTTTGTTTTTCGTTACTTGTGGGAACCACGTGTACGAATTGTTGGGGCCATCCTACTAACCTAGGGCTCACAAGGGAACAACAATTCCGTCCACGTGCTTCTTTGTCTTCGTTCAAGAGACTCGTAATTATCAGACTGTTCGTCAGCCTCCTTTGGCAGAGGGAAAACTCCGGGACTGCAGCCTGTGAACTACGAATCTCCGTCTTCTGTGTTTTTTTTCGTACCTTTTTGTGTATTCCACCACCTCCTGGATCTTTTCCTTTCGTTACCACGTGGCCCACCTCATTGAGACACCACCATCAACGGAAGGGAGACAACCAAGAACTTTAGAGCCATCATCATCATTTCTTTGTGCACTGTTCATCAAAATAAAGTCGGTAACCGACCCATTCCTTTCTTCTTCTGCCATCTCAGCTACTAAAGAGGAGTCTTTGTTCCTCTTTACGTACTATTAGCCACGTGGGGTGTATACAAATACATCACTCCGGTAGCTCCGACTGCTCCAAGAAAAGAGGGAGTGGACTTACAAGACTTTATTTCGATTTCGTCACTTCATCATCCTTTTTGTGCCCAAATAAAGTCGGTAGCCGACAATCTGTTCTCCTTTCTCGAAATCTACACTGCTGGAAAGTGAATCTCTCTTCATTGTGCTATTAGTCACGTGGAGTGTATCTAATTCACTGCTCCGGTAGCTCCGATTACTCTGAGAGAAGAGGAAACATCGATTTGTAACTTTATTTCCGGTACATTTTCGTTTTCTTGTGTTCTTCTCAATTGTGCTTCTTCTTGTGCTACAAAAATAAAGTCGGTGACCGACCTCCTGTGTTCTTCTTATCAATCTACACTGCTGAAGACTGAATCTCTCTCCATTGTGCTATTAGTCACGTGGAGTGTATTTAATTCATCACTCCAACAGCTCCGATTGCTCCGAGCAAAGAGGACAGCCGGTAAAAACTTTATTTTTTTTGTACATCTTTCGTTCTTTCTTCGAAAAACTTCTCATCCACGTGGTCAAATACCATTTACCACGTGGTTTTAGAGGTTATTCACCTCCTTTTTCTGGGCTTCATTTATTTAAAGTCGGTCTCCAACCAATTTTCTCTTCACTCCGATCACTCCGTGTGCTCCGAAAAGAGAAAAATAACCGGTTACTACTTTTATTCATCCTACAAGCCTCTTCTACCCACGTGGTCTTCTTTTCCATCATCCCACGTGGTGTTTCAAGAGGTTATTAACCCTAGAGACTAGATCGGTAGCCGATCAACAACATAAATAAAGACTGTTTCTGCAATCCTACACTGGAATCAGATCTGGACACGAACTCTATCGCACAATCAGTACGATATCATCCCAGATCTGTTCCCCATCGTTTAGGACTACGAAAAACACACCCACTACCTGGACCATCGACAACAATGGCCCAAGCATCCAACCCACAGCTAACACTCAACGGTGGAGAGGGTTCTAACAACCCTCCTCTCAACCCAGATCCTACTCAACCCTCGCAACCTTCTCAAACTTCTCGTTCTTCGCAAACTTCGACGCAGACGCTGCTACCTAGACAAGGCCATCGCATCCTCTCAGGAAGTGATACATCGGACGTGTCCAACGGCAGCCAGGGTGATCATCGCCCAAAGCGGAAGAAGACCAAGACACCAAAGTCACCCCAACCAAACCTCTCGCAGCCAGAAAACATGGATCTCTCTGAAATCATCAGGCTTTTGTCCGCCCTGGGAACCCAGCTGACCACTCAGCTGTCTACCAGTCGCTCTAAGCCAGGATCATCACGGAGTAGACACCCATCTACACCTCGAGAGACCGAACCTCAACGATACTCGAACCCAGAGCCACGAATAGACCACCACCGACCAAGCACAAGTTCCTACGAACCACTGCCTGCAAGGAGGACCTATCCAATGACTCCGGGACCTCCGAGGACATCGACAGCTCACCAACCCTACCCTGAGGCTCGACACCGGGAAGCGGATCGACCGCGTCCCCGACCAATCGAGCCTAGATATTATGACTACACCTCAAGCGGGTCGGACAACGGCGGTGACCGCCCGAGTCCGCCTCTCGACGACTATGACCGAAACTCCATTTATGCTCCGCAATTTCCTCCTCGAGAGCGCCGCCACAGGGACCAAGGGCCAAACCCCAATGCCATAGGGCGAGGCCAGGTCCTGGATGGTGTCTATAGGGCACCACCCAGAGTACTTACTGTGGAGGAGCTCAATAAGAAGTATGGAAGCCGCCACCCTGCCGACTCCGTTAAAAAGTTCGATGGGTTAGGCTCCTTCCGTGCCTTCTTGGAAGAGTTCGAAGAAGTTGCCAATCTGCATCGATGGGATGACCACCACAAGGAGGACTTCGTAACTACCTGCTTCACCGGATCAGCTCGCTCGTGGCTCAGCAAGCTTCGCTATCGCCACCCTGACTTGACCTGGTCTGAACTCAGGAAGAGGATGACCTCCGCTTTCGGCAAACCAAACGAACGAACTCTACTGGAAAAACGCTACTGGGAACTACGCCAAAAGGAAGGAGAGAGCACTCAGGCCTTCATTTGGAAATTCGCCGAATTAGGGGACAAAATTTACCCTGAACTGTCCGACGAACTCCGAATCAACCAGCTCCGACGCTCGCTCCATCCGACGATCCAAGACGCAGTGGACTCCGCCCCAACACATTCATTCAGCTCCTTCAAAGAAGCTGTACTAAGAATGGAAGCGATCCTCTACTCCAAGGATAAGTGGCCCCTAGCTCCGGAAGCAGTAGATGGCCTTCCAGAGAGTAAGTCAACTAAACCCGATGGGGAGCAACGTGCGGTGACCGCACCAGCTCCTCGAGACAACCGACCTAGACAACCGAATGCGAGAAGATCCTACACTGCCCCACAACCTAAATCAGGGGGTCCACAAGCTCCAATAAGCTCGGCCCCTGGCCCTCGCCGCGATGCGCCGGTAACGACCATCGACAAGAGCAAGGCCACCTGTTATCAATGTGGACAACTAGGACACTTCTCCCGCGAATGCAAGCAACCAAAAAGGAATTTGGAAGTGAAACAGTATGGAGGAATCGTTGAACACCCAGGGGAGGACCTGGCTGAGACTGATATTATCAGCGAGGATGGTATCGAATATGCCCTCATCAGTTTGGGAGGACAACTTCGTAAAATCGCCCTCGAAGCTCCGCCACCAACTCCTGTTGTAGAAGACATCATCGACGATTCCGAAGACTACTTACCCATCGCAGTCATCAGCCCATCCGCTCATCCCAAGCTGGAACCCTGGACTACCATAGACCTGGGCCTCTGGAATGAGATAATGGAAGCTTTCGACTCCGCCAATTCCAATTTCGGTTGCCGAGAAGACAGGACAGTTATGATCATCACACCTGGAGGCAAAGCTCCCAAAAAGGGGCGAGCCTGTTGCCGAACCATGATGCAGGATCTGTATCAGAAACTAGCAGCCAGCTGTGATGTGAAAGAACTTGGGGCCCACGACGCTAGTCTCAACAGCCCCCGGATATTGGTCTCCATCAATGGCCGAGAAATCCGGATGCTGGTAGATACAGGAGCCCATAGCAGTGTCCTCTCCGAATGCATCGCGAACGAACATGACCTCAGAATCGAACCCATGCCAAGAGCTCCAATGATTGAAGGAGTAGGAGGTGCCACCATCAACATAGTGGGCCAAGTCAATGCTACAGTGGAAGTTGGTGCAAAACGTGCCCAAGGACCACTGTATGTCATCAAAGGACACCGAGAAGCCATCTTAGGTCGTGACCTAGGAAAAGCTCTTCACCTCAGTGTCTCCATGACCACAGACAAGGTCTATTGTGAGGATGACCTCTTCAACTCCGTTCTCCGTCGCCAATGTGTGGAAGCCTATGTGGGAAGTGCCCTTCAGGAACAACCACCGTCTGACAACGGCAGCAATCTATTGGAACTTAAGTGTACACAGCGGATCGAGCAACACCTAGTAGTGTTGAGCCACACCCGACTTAATGGAGGAGGAATCGCCCTAGTGGAGGTTAAAGCCTCAAAGATTTTGAAAGAAAGTGACTTCTTCGTCATCGTACCGGATGAAAAACTCAAGGCCGACCGAGGAATTTTCGTGGCACCTGGTCTTATGCAAGGCCAGAACGAAGCCACCTTCAAAATCGAGGTCTTCAACACCAACAAAACGCCGGCCACCCTCCAGAAAGGCGAAGTATTGGCTCACATGCAGTATGACTATGACTGGGAGATCGTAGCGGACACCGCTACCATCCCAGTGCGATCAGTGTCGGTGACCGATCCTGAAGACCTTAAGAAATTTGACGAGAAACTGCAGCTCGGACCCCAACTCCGTATTGGTCAGAGGCGCATCCTGACAGATCTCCTGCATTCATATAGAGATGTCTTCGCTCTAGAAAATTCAGAGCTAGGGTGCACCAACCTCACCAAACATCGAATCGATACGGGAGACCATGCTCCGGTGCGGGAACCGCTCCGAAGATGTGGTCCAGAGCAGCGAAAGATCGTCAAACAAACTGTGCAAGAAATGTTGGACAGCGGAGTAGCACGCCCATCAAAATCTCCTTACGCCTCGGCAGTTGTCCTGGTGAAGAAAAAAGATGGACAATGGAGATTCTGTGTGGACTACCGCCGTCTGAATAACATAACGAAAATCGACAATTACCCCTTACCTCGGATCGATGACGCCCTGGACTCCCTACGAGGAGCCCGAATCTACGCAACCTTGGACATGATCTCCGGATACTGGCAGTTCGAAGTAGCCGAAGAGGATAAAGAAAAGACTGCGTTCATCACCCCCGGAGGACTCTTCGAATTCAATCGAATGCCCTTCGGACTGAGTAACGCACCTGCAACCATGCAACGAGCATTGGACATCCTCTTGGCAGGCTACAAATGGGAAACCTGCCTGGTGTATCTTGATGACATCATCGTCTTCGGAGCTACGTTTGAGGAGTTTATCGATCGACTAAGAGTAATTTTGGAGCTACTTCAAAGTGCTGGACTGAAACTTCATCCTGAAAAATGTTTCTTTGGATATGAGGAAGTGCTCTATCTTGGGCACATCATCTCCAAAGATGGAGTCCGCCCAAACCCCCAGAAAGTAGCAGCGATTTCCGAGTTAGCGGCACCCGTTAACTTGAAGGAAGTCCGGCGATTCCTTGGAATGGCTGGCTTCTACCGACGATTCATTATCAACTTTGCTCACATTGCAAAGCCTCTGACAGATCTGACCAAAAAGGAATTGCCATTCGAATGGACAGTAGATAGGGAAGCTGCATTCGAAGTGTTGAAAAAGAGACTTACCATGGCACCTGTGTTGGCAGTGTACGATCCGGAAGCCGAGATCGTGATACACACGGACGCCTCTGGATATGGCATTGCCGCCATACTTTACCAGAGGGGTCGAAACAAGGCCCTCCAAATGTTGGGCTGCGTTTCGAGAGTCCTCCGTGATGCAGAGTTGAATTACTCCACCACCGACAAAGAATGCCTGGCAGTAGTATATGGCGTGGTTAAATTCCGGCCATATCTATTCAACAAACCTTTCACCATAGTTACCGACCACCATGCCCTGTGCTACCTAAAAACAGCACAGAGATTACAAGGTCGACTAGGGAGGTGGCAACTCTTGCTGCAAGAGTACAATTACACAGTGGTCTACAAGGCTGAAATCACCCATGTAGATGCTGACTGTATCTCTCGCAGTCCGATTGATGTGCCAGATGATTGGAGATTGCAAGCAACCCCAGATGACTTGGATGACAGCGTGATTTATGCTGTCACCCTCCGATGGGATTGGGCCCAAGAGCAAAAGAAAGATCCCAAACTAACAAAGATCATCGACGAACTCAGACAGACCCCAGAGTCGGAACTCCACAAGATTTACGTCATTGTGGAAGGAATCTTGAGTGCTTTGGTTTACCATGGCAGCGTTGTCCCCAAACTTGTGACAGTGGTACCGCAACAGCTGGTCCAAGAGGTGCTTCACCTCCTGCACGACAGTCCGGAAGCCGGACACTTTGGACAGGACAAGACTCTAGATAAAGTCTGTCAGAGATTCTTTTGGAATACCTGGAAAAAGGACACGATCGATTTTGTACGCACCTGTGAGGTTTGCCAAAAATGCAAAGTACCTCAATCCAAACTGCCTGGTTTCCTGCACGAAATGCAAATCGGAGACCCGGGTGAATGCTGGGGGATTGATTATATCGGTCCCCTGCCTAAGTCACTAGGTGGTGTGAAACACATCATCCTAGCAGTTGACTATGCCACCCGATTCTGTTTTGCCAAAGGTGTTCACAGCCAGACAGCCAAGGTGACAAGAAACTTTGTAAAAGATACATTGGTTCACCTTATGGGAACTCCCAGGCGCATTATTACCGATCGAGGAACACCCTTTACCGCCAAGGAAACACAGGAATTTTTCGATGAATTGAGCATCCAACATTCTACGACGACAGCATACTTTCCACAAGGGGATGGCCTAGCGGAAAGAACAAATAAAACCATCATGCAAACAGTTAAGCGACTCTTGACACCTGAGAAAAGCCAGAAGGACTGGTATTTCAAGTTGCAAGCAGCCGTGTTTGCATACAATAATTCTCTACATGGATCTACGAAATACACTCCTCACAGACTGATGTTCGGAAGAGAGGCACGCTTGCCAGTCGACAACCGAGCCCCTCTACTACCAAAAGTCATGGACCCTAACCAAGACAATCCATCTGCGGTAACCGCTGACGAATTGGAATCCGCCAAATCCAATCTTCATGAGGCTCATCTCAGGCAAAAGAAATACTACGATGCCAGGAGAAAAACGCCTCATGACTATCAAATTGGGGACCAAGTATTGGTTAGAGACCATAGGATTGTACCCGACGAGACCAAGAAGCTTCGGTATGCTTACAGAGACGGCTATACCGTCTCCAAAATTGTTAGCGACACGGTTCTGGAACTAGAACACGAGGACACTCTTGGAAGAATTATTCGAGACACGGTAAACATCGTGCATATCAAACCCAAACACTCGAGGACGAGTATCTTAGGAAAGGAGGGGGGAGAAATAGACGTGGACACAAGCCCACCTCTACAACCAACCAAACCCCTACAACCTACCATACCTCAAAATTTTTCCAAAAACGAATCCTCCGAAGCAGCATCCGCAAAAGAACCACCCACCGGAACTTCAACTCCCGCAGAGGATCCAAAACCACAAAACAAAAAGAAAAAATTAAAACTGAAAACAAAAAATTCATCGTTGGAATCTGCCGCTAAAAACGAGGCGGAAATAAAAAGCAAAAACAACGATGGAATTTCACCAAAAATACTCACTATCAAGACCATCCATATGATTGAAGACGAAAAACCACGTGTCCAGCACATGGAATCATCAAAATCAACGTCCTCAATCATAAACATAAACAAAATAGTAGCGGTAACCGCTACCCACGCCTTCAGACATAAAAATCACGTGGCCACTCGGAAGCACCCAGCCAGACCCCCGAAAGAGCTGCCACCGAAGGAACGGCCCCAACTGGACCACCAATGCTCCAAAAGAGACTCTTCTCCGAGATGGCACCGCTCTCCGCCACGTCACCACAGCCACCACCATCAAGGTCATCGGGAGTTCCACCGTCGGCCACAAGACCTCCGCCATCAACTCAAGGCTAGGACCAAAATAGGCCACCCGGCAGCCCGCCCACTGATGGAGGTACCCGTACCAAAACCCGAACCGATGCCGACACCTCCGCCCACGAAGACCACTACCACCACGCCGTCACCTGTCTCCACTGAGAGGGAATATTTCCTCTCCCAACAGAAAAAGATGACAGACCTTGTTTTGGACTTCGCTAGGCGAGGGTGGAATCCTCGCAAGACATTGGGGATCCCTCCCCTTGAGGACCGACCACCTATATCGGCGAAGAGTCAGAAGAAGAAGCCCAGACAACGTGCTCGAGATATGGCCCGAGCAACTCTGTTTCGGGCCCAACGTGCCCAGTCGTTTGGAGATGCGGGGACCGCGCCTCCTGCTTCCATCACCAATCTCCAGGGCCACATTGACGGATGGGTCATCGCCTGTTGGAACGAACTGCTGCCGTGATATGCGCCTTCTCCCAACCACCTATTCGGGACGATAGATTCTCTCGCAAGAAACTGCTCGCGAGCCACATATAAAGAAAAAAAATAATAAATAAAAAAAAAAAAAGAAGAAAAAGAAAAGAAGTGCTTGTTGTTGTGTTGTCCCTACTGTGTTCTTCGTTTTATCCGCGAGAGACTACTCACGAATCTTTCATTCATATTCATTTTTTTATTTTTACCCCGTTGGGTTTTTT
Organism: Brachycybe producta; assembly: GCA_036925085.1. Classification (NCBI taxonomy): domain Eukaryota; kingdom Metazoa; phylum Arthropoda; class Diplopoda; order Playtdesmida; family Andrognathidae; genus Brachycybe; species Brachycybe producta. The sequence goes on from JAUPFP010000020.1 coordinate 2,182,685, forward strand.
TTGTTCCAATTGTTATTGTTTTTTTTTATCGTTCGGGAAATATTTGTGGTTGCGTTCATATTGTTCTATTACCCCGTTGGGTTTTGTTTACTTGGGTTTTTGCGTTTTGTTTCTTGGTTACCCCGTTGGGTTTCCTTTTCGTTTTTTTTCCCCCTCGTTCCGGGGATAATCATTTCCTTTTTTTTTCTTGTAATGTTATTTTTGACTTGTTGAAGGGATGGTTGATGCGAACTGCATCAACCTCTCTTCCAACATGAATGTACTCATTAGTGACATGCCGAACCACTGGACCACTTCCCTAGAACTGCAGTGGTGGCATACCTCCCGGCTCTGAAGCACGAGGACGTGCTTCACGCCAAGTTGGGGGGTATGTGACACCCTGTATTTCGCCGTTTTGTCCCTCCCCTAGCCTGGGGGTCTCTGGGGACGTAGGGGACGGATTTCCGCCCTTTCCTTCCCTCTTGGAGACCCCAAAGCTGCAAGACACATTCAGATTCCGGTATCGGCGGATGGATACCCGTCGATGCACGGTCCCCAGGGCATGTGTACCCCTAAAAAGGCGTACACCGGCTCTGGGTATAAAAGACCGTGTTTCGATAGATTCTGGGTCCATTCTTTGATATCGAAACATGAAATAATTCATCAATGGTCCAGTGGCGAAAGCACGCCACAGTAACTCTTTCTCTGTTGTTCATGTGTTAATGGTTGGTCATGAATAAATAAGTATCGACGAACCTATCATCCGTCTCGCCTGTCTAATGATTCTTTTCAGCTACAGTGACGAAATCAAGAAATATCTACGAGAACGACCCCAGCACCAGTAGGACTCAGGTTGTATAACACAAACGATCTCTTAACAACAAGCGGTACCCGCTCGAGTTAAGAGATTCTACAACTGAGCCCCGTAACAAAAGCTCGACATTGTTACATCAGCATGTTATTTTGTCACAATACTTAATAAACGTGAAAAGTTCATTAGCTCATCTATCTATTATTATAAAATGGACATTTTCCAATTTATTTATTTTTTTTAATTCTTACTTTTATAAGAAAAAAATTTCTGTCTAGCAGAAAATTTATAATATAAGATGCTCTCTTTATGTTGAAAATATCAGTTGTAACTCGAGTTATAACCAATTTCTGGGACGCTTCTATATACTGTAAATATGAAACGCACTGTATAAGGCTATCAGAGCCCTATCACACCTGTCGAAGACGGGCTTTCCTTCTAGTTAATAATAATAAGATACATGTTGTAACGTCCCGCCGGACCGTTACAATACCCCGGTAAATTCAAACGCCCACGAAACAGACGTAAAAACTTACCATCAATCGGCTCCTAAGGGGACGGGACCGTACCCGTAGCCGCCTCTCCCACGGTGTTCCTCTTGGGATGTGTCGGCTCCAGGAGCCACCCACGATGGACACGACGAATAACCACGCCGCCACGCCGAGAATATCGTGGTAGAACAACGGTTCTACCGCGAGCCGACACAAGTACCGACACAAGTACCGGCCGAAACAAGTCGGTTACGATGGTGGTGTTGACCCCCAACCGGACAACCCACCCTCCGCGGTACTCCCCAAATAAAGACACGGACACACAAGTAAGATGAAATAAAAACGATGTATTTATTCACTTACAAGTGAAAACGATGAACGAAGGCAGTGATATTTACACAACTGGCTGGTCAACTTTGACCAGCCAAGCCACCATAAATATATATATAAACAAAGGCTTAATGGCCAAGGTACAAAAGATGATGATGATGAGGAGGCCTCCTTGGCCTCCACAGGTCAGGTCCCTTCAGCTGCCTACAACTTACTGCCCAGATCCTGTGGTTGACTAGGCCACAGGAAACCTCCAGGCAACTCCACCTGGAGGGGACAGAGGTCACATCTGACCTCTCACCCATAGACTTTATGGCTGGCACCAAAATGGCATCTGACCTAACAGCCTACTGTAGCTGTCAGGCAGACCACCATAGGGAAATTCGTCTCCTCACTCAAAAATTAAAATTTGAGCAGACCAGGTTGCCACAATGTTACATGTTTGTAGCATATAACATATGAAATGGCCAGTTTCCAGTTTTTAATTTTCTAAATTTTTACCTTTTTAAGAAAATAATTTCTGCCTAGCAGAATATTTATGTTGAAAATTTCAGGCAAATCCATGAAGTGTAGGCCGAGTTATAAACAATTTCTGGAGTGTGTCTATATACATGAAATGCACTGTATAATATCTCAGATTGAGAACATTTCACATTATTCATTTTGAGTAAATACTTTTCTTGATCTTTTTATAAGCCTGCCTTGCATTGAAAAAATTAATGCACAAAAACCCTAGCCAGGACTTGAACCACGCACCTCTCACTTCTCTGCCAAAGACATAGCCAATTTTGTTACCAATGTAAATTGTGAGATCAAAGGTGACCTTTACCATAACCCACGTGTGTTATTCATTGAACAAAAGTAAGATGCAATTATGCACGCTTTCCTGGCTGCCAGCTTTTTATGTTCAGGGTTTTTTTTAAATTTGATGATTTTTCTCAAAAATAAGGTAAATGGAACAAAATTGAAAATTCTAATGTAGCCTACCAAAAAGCCCATCTAAAGATCTGTATACTGGCTAATGTTCATGATTCGTGATCATTCGTGCACAAAGGGAGAGAGTGAAGGAGGGATAGAGAGAGTCACCCCTTAGCAAATTATGATATTAGATGACGTCACTTAAGAAGTTTTGATTCACGGGCTCGCGATCCTCACTTGCTTTTAAATTACGTGTGGACGCATGATACTGTATAGATAGTCTAGCTACAAAGTCTCGCAACTCCATACATTGTTGCGCGACTTCGTATCCAAGCAAGTACTAGGCTTCAGAATAGTTTGTTGATCCTACAATATTTAAAAAAAAAATATAAATTCCATCCACATTAGAAAACATTTTAAATGAATTCGACATAATGGTGCAGTACAAACATATCTCCGTAAGTAGAGAGCTGCCTAATTATGATTCAATTTCTGAACATTTAAGTTAATGTGGTTAACCACTTTATTGAATGGTCTAAGGCAGCGGTCGCCAACCGATGGTCCACGAGAAATGTTTGGTGGTCCGCAGAAAAATCTGGACAATATTTGCATTTTTTTTATTAATAACTAGCTTTTATACCAGGCTTCCCCCGGGTTTTAAAATCTGAGATTAATTTCTCTGAAAAAGATCAAAGAATATTCGTGCTAAGACACGCCAACTGTGACAAAAAACTGCACCCCTTTCACAGCCAACCAAAAAAAGTCTGCAACTTTAGATATACTTCTGCATGGTTCCTAGAATTCCGCACTTCTTCAAAAATACATTATTTATGTGTTGGTATGGAATTCCGCAGAGGTGCATTGCCTTAAAGCGTCGAAACTATTTTCCCCGTTTCAGGTTCCTAATCTTTTTAAAATAAAACGGTTTGCCTATTAGAGATGGCCATCGATAGTATCTATATTGAACAATCGATAGTGACCTCTTCGATATCACTATCGATGTCAATATCGATATCTAGCTTGCGAGGTCTCATCCTTATTGCCTATATATGAAGACGCGCACCACGTGTAAAACTCGGGGAAGAGGATAACGTAGCAAGCTGAAAATAGTTGCATTAACTTGGAAATTCCGGCAACAATAACCTGTGCAAATTTCATGACGACAGCCGATAGCCCTCACCGTTCAAAAGCCTTTGATGTGCAAAGAAATATCGAGTTTGTTTTATATATAAGATAAAACAAAAAAAATATTCTTAATAAATTCTTATATTCTGAATGACAATTTTCGCCTTTATAGTGCACTAAATTTACGAAATGTACTAAGTTTAGTAGAGTTCTCGTAAAATACGGCACGCAAGAGATACATTTCGTTCCGTTTTCCGCACCACACACTTATCCTCTAAGCTTCAATTATTTCGTAGTAATAAAACTAACTTTAATAATTTTGTTACAATTAAACAACCTTTAAAGATTTTATATTAATAAAATGGAAGTTCTCTGATCATTATTTGACAAACGTTATTTATCTTTTAAAAAAAATTCATATTAGTGGTCCGCGGGATTTAAAATTGTGAATTTAGTGGTCCGTGAGGTCCGAAAGGTTGGCGACTGCTGATCTAAGGTTAAATATGCCACGTCCTGCATTCAAACAAATTTAAGCTGCTTTCCGGAAACGTTGTTTCAGCAACGTGATATGGATGGCGCTCACATAGTTAAAAATGTGTATCGCTAAGTTAGTACAAAGTATAATTAACGTCTTAATTAAAACATAAAAGGGTACGTCTTAATTAAAATATAAAAGGTATGTCATGGATCATGATTAAGGAAACAGAAATTAGATTGCCTAGGCAATCTCTGCAAAACAACCAACCTGCTAGTGAATCTGCAAAATTCAACACCAAAAATGTATTGAATTTTGCAGATTCACTAGCAGTTTGGGTGGTTTTGCAGAGATTGCCTATGCAATCTACAGAATGACAGTAACACATACAAAAGTTGGTGCAAACAACTGATGTTTATTATGGCCTAAACAAAACGAAATATGATAAAAGTGCACACGCTCAACTTACAAGCTGTTGCATCCATAGTTCCACGATCACAAATAACTAAACAATTTTTTTTGCATTTTTCGGCCAATTGAAAGAAAGTATTTTCAACTTGCATGATGCAACGCAGTAAATTTTCCTGGAAACTGTATGCTTGAAAAACAAAAACAAAAAATGCATATAGATAAAATTAAATGACTGAAGAAGAAGAAAAAAAAAAATAATCACAAGCTTATTTAAATTGATAAGCTTGTGCATAATTCCGTTAATTTTGTACAAAGATCCACCAAACGACTATAAAGTGACAACTTCATAAGTAGTGTGCTGATAATGTAAAAAGTTACTAATTCATTTCATATAAAGACTATACATGTGGCACCTCGGCTAAAGGCGTGGCACAACTCAAAAAAACATTTTTTTGCGGGGGAAAATGAGTTTAAAGTTAAGAGAATATTCATGGCTTACTTTGCTGAGCTTTTCAAGTGCAAAAACCGTTTTAACTATTCACCATATCGGTTTATTTGGCTCCCTTACAATAGATTGAGATACAAAAAAATGCAACTTTAAACTTAATTTTTTCCAAAAAAAAAAGTATTTTTTTGAGTAGCGCCACTCTTCATGCCAAGATGAGATGCAACATGTGTTCCTATATCCTGTTGGTTTGTTAAAAATGAAGTTTAACAAATGCATAGCCAACTTATTAACAATTTAAACAGCATTCGGAGACCCTCCTTGCGACCGGGCCATTCAGAATCAGAATTAAAATAGTAAGACACTACAGCGTCCAGCAAGTAATTATAACTGTCGCCGCTATGTGTTTATTTTTCATATTTAAAGTTGTCCAAATATTATGTTTTCAAAGTGCAATGTGCACCTTAAATATATGCTGATCGAGTGATAAAAAGAAAAAAATTCGGTAAGTGCGGTTATATTTTTAAAAACTATTTCAAAATCGGGAATTTCTAACTCTTATGTTAAACTCCATTGAGTACACCCAAATAAGAAAAAAACATCCATTAAAATGCTCGTAAAAATAATTTTAAAAAAACACGAAAAAAAGCAGCACGTGCGCCAATGTGTTGGCTTCACTGTGGTTTAATTGTTGTTTTTTAAAATTATTTTTAGATATTTTTAGAGCATTTTAATAGATGCTTTTTGCTTAGGAGCGCGTACTCAATAGAGTTTAACATAAAAGTTAGAAATTCGCGATTTTGAAATACTTTTTAAAAATAGAACCGCACTTACCAATTTTTTGTCATTCTATCACTCGATCAGCATATATTTAAGGTGCACATTGCACTTTGAAAACTTAAAATTGGACAACTTTAATTATTAAAAATAAACATATTGCCGCAACTGTGTATTTTAAAAATTGGGTCTATGGGCTCAATAGAAAAACGATGCTAGCGCTCTTTGCGGAAATTTTTCGAAGTAAGTTTGTGATGTAGCCTCTTAAGTACATTCTGTAATATGTCCTGAAAACTACTCTCGTTCTTTCAAAATTTAAAATTTCAATAAGAAAAGACCTTTAATTCATTATTTTCACTCATCAGTCACGGTTGAAACAAACTTTGAAATTATATTAATAGAATATTGCAATTATCATATAGGCAAGCTGAATTGGAGCTTAATACATACACAGCACAAAGACTATTAGTGAAGTGAAGAGTTGAATCAAATTTACACGCTTAAAAAGTTAAAATATTGTTAGAACTTAAAAAAAGACGAAATTACCAAAAATTTTAAAAAACCCACGGCTATGTGGCAGTCTGTACCCATACAACAAATTTCTAATCTTAAGTGGAGTTCCAGTTTGTGATATCAATTCCGTTGCCTTATCAAGTTAATAACTGTTTAGCAGCATTCCGTAATTTTTTCGGGGAAAAATTCCAGTACTATTGCATCCTATGTGAAATGTACATGTTAGGGCTGTTGTACAGCAGCAATACAAGGTCCCTCTCTCTACTAAGCACGTTTGTTGTCCGGCACGTTACTAGCTAGAATATCGCAGGTTTGGCAATATCCGACATCTACAAAATAGCTTTTGACTAATGACGAGCGAATTCGAGTCACAAGAATTAGAAAAAAAAAACTTTAAATATAGTACCAAACATGTAAAACACGTTTGAAATTTAATAGTTGGTTCTTCTAAATAGTCACTTTTAAAGTTTCTTAAAAATTTTTTCAAGAATACTAAAAACTAGGGTTTCCATTACCAGTCACACTATAGCAGCGGTCGCCAACCGGTGGTTCGCGAGAAATTGTTGGTGGTCCGCAGAAAAATCTGGACAATATTTGCATTTTTTTGTTTTATTAAAAAAATTTAACAAAAAAAAAATAGGCTAATAAATTCTTATATTTTTTTCGCCTTTCTATTGCACTAAATTCACGAAATGTACTAGTCTAGTACAGTTCTCGTAAAATACGGCACGCGAGAGCTACATTTCGTTCAGTTTCCCCCCACCACACGCTTCTCCCCTAAGCTTCAATTATTTTGTAATAATTAAACTAACTTTAATAATTTTGTTACAATTAAACAACCTTTAAAGATTTTATATTAATAAAATGGAAGTTCTCTGATCATTATTTGACAAACATATTTATCTTTTTAACAAACATTCATATTAGTGGTCCCCGGGATTTAAAATTTTGAATTTAGTGGTCCGTGAGGTCCGAGACCACTGATCTAGAGCATTGTTGCATTGTGTGGAGTCCCCACACTGCTCAATTAATTCACTTCACTGAAATGGTAAAGCACAAGGCAGCAAGATTTTCTTCACGATTACACAAAAAGTGTGACAGGCATTCTTTCCAACTGGGATGGGAGTAGCTAGCAGATAGAAGGGCTGCCTTCATCATGAACATTCTAAAAAAAAATGTTAATGAAGTCTTGTCTTAAGCCAACCTCTAGTGCACTGAGGAAGGCTTTGTATACAGGGAGGGATGACCACTATAAAAAAAATAGGAAGATTTTTGCACGAACTGACTCTTATTTTTGGTCAGTTGTACCTAGGGTTACTCGACAATGGAACTTGCTTCCAGAGGATGTTGTGCATGAGGAACTTTTCATTTTGGAGTTTCCCTCCACCGCTCATTGGACAATAGCTTTGGTCAATTCGATTTTGGTCAATAGGAACGAAGTATTTTATTTTTGCAGCATATAAAACCCGCTCTTCAGGATCAATAGTATTCAAAACAGAATACTAAAGCTGCTTTTTGCTGTAAAAATAAAAAAAATTATTGAATTTAATATTATATATATAATATCCCAGGTCTGTGTCTGTGTGTGTGTGGAGTAACTGTACAAAACAATTGAAGCACGTCGGAATTTATATAAATTTGAATAAATGAACCGTTTTTTTTCTCAAGGTCAAACTAATGCCCGCATGATCGATAGACCCCTTAGCCATATTTTTTTTTTACGATTTTTGGCGGTTTTACGAAAAAATTCGACAGTAGTCAGACTTAGCCGCATTCTTTTTTTTCCAGTGGCGTTCGGCTAAGCTAAAATTCGGCAGATATTCGGCTTATTTACAAACTTTAACAAAGAAGGTAATTTCATTTATTAGGACACTGGATTAAAATAAAATTTTAAAGTTACAATAATTGAAAATTATGGTGAATATAATAAATCCCGGGGTTGTTTCTCAGGTCCCAACGAGGAACGACGGCCATTGCCTAAAAGTAAAGTAATGGAGAACATGCTCTCAACTGTGACTGACACAGCTAGGCTATTCCCAAATACAATCGTGCAATTTTATTAAATAATATACTTTTTTCGGCGAAGCAGAAATTATTTCCGGCAACTAGATAACGGCTTGCCATTAAATTATTCGGCGGATTTTGGTTGCACCAAAAAAATTTGGCTGAGGGGTCTACGCATTGATATCGATAAAGCATGACATTCACAGCTATTTTTACTAAATAGGAAGATACTGTTTACAGCTACTTTTATTGGGGGGGGGGGGGAAGAAATACTGCGTTTACAATGGTCAAAATAAAATCGACCAAAGCTATCTCCAACGACCACTGAGATTCCTTTGTGTGTGTTTCTCTGTTTGGTGGTACGGTATTGTGACAAGCAATTAGAAATCGGGACGCGCAGAAGTTGGCTCAGCCTTTTTTATGACGAGCGGCAACTTCTAATTGGTTGGTTATGTAGTCTGACGTCACATGCTCCGCCCTTTTCAACGTCGAACCCCACAACAAACCAATTAAAAGTTGCCGGTCGTCATAAAAAAGGGCGGAGCCAACTTCTGCGCGTCCCGATATCTAATTGCCTGTGGTATTGTGTAGTTGTTGAAGTCCTGCATTTCCAACTAAAACAAAAATCACACAAAATGTCATTTTTTTTAAACAAATCAAAAAAAAAATGGTCACCTGAAAAATGACATAAATTGTCTATTTCTGCACTATAAAACATTAATTGACGTAATTTCATAGTGTACCGTCATCAAATAATAGTTCCTTTTAATAATCATTCACGTTTGATGCAAAAGTACTTCGTAAAAATTAAAAAAAACCAGTGATTTTTTGACAAAGTAATAAAAAAAAACCCCCCCAGATGTCATTTCGAGCTATAATAATAAAACTTAGAACTCCACTTAAAAACACTAAATTAATTGTTTAGGAAAACCTTAGACTATTACTTTACTGGACTGGCAACTCCCGAAATTGTGTGTTTGATAGTAATGCATCGTTGTTTTCCAAGTGGCACCTCTAGCGGGACTATGTTATATGAACTTGAATAGTAAAAGTTAAGTTTTGGACGAGTTCATTTTGTCGCTATGTAGGATGTAATTTTATATATTAGTATAAAACCTATGGCCGATGAAGAACTACACAGGCATAGCCTCCTATAGATACTATCTATAGGAGGCTATGACACAGGCAATTAGAAATCGGGAGGAACGAATAGAAGTTGGCTCCGCCTTTTTTATGACGAACGCAACTTCTAATTGGTTGATTATGTACTCTTACGTCACATCAATCAACGTCAAACCAAAAAAAAAAAAACTTTCACTCGCGATTTTCTTTAAAAATAATGCCACCAGACGGAGCTGGCGTCACTTTCGCCTATGAACATGCATTTAACGCTTTAACATGTAGAAGATAGGGAGTTGCCAGTCCAGTAAAGTAATAGTCTAAGGGGAAACCAACAAATAGTCCGATAATACGGGTTTTGTCTATGGTGGATCTATTGCTTTATGTTAATAGTTGCCACGTTATTAAAAAAAAATGAGATATTTTTTTTGGCCAATTTGCATTTAAAATTACAAACTGAAAAAGTATATTGTATATCAAACAAAATGGGGATACAGTGGACAAATCTTACCATCCTCTGGGGAAAGATCACTAAATCTTACACCACCACTGAAATCAAAGAAAGAAAAATGGTCTACTATGATGGCTAGAACTAACAGAACTTTACAAAAAAAATATTAAAAGTTATTAGACAACAACATAAAGTTCCAGCTCAGTTTTTAACCATATTAGCAAACTGCACTTTTTATCCTCAAACAATGAGCCATATGTCCAATAAGGCAGTAGGCCAAAAGATGGGCCCCCTAAGAAGTTAGCAGACGAAACTTTAACATAGAACTCTATGGAAAAATCGCTGCACCGGTTGAAACCGGTTGAAAGAATAAAGAAAAAATGTACGTAGTTTCACATCCATGCATTAGTTTTTTTTTAATATTTCACATTATTTGTTATTTTTGATGTTTTATTCTGAACGTTGCTGTTAAACCGAAACTTTTAACATGGAAGCCAATGGAGATTTCGGTAAGTCGGTAAGTTCTTTTGCTTATTTCTTGCAAATTACTTGCACAATTATCGTGACATTTTAAAGAAATAAAGATAAAAAAATAGCTAGTTTTATAATTAATCGTTGTTTAATTAAATATTTTTCCTGGTTTTTTTTGTGTTATTCCAAAAATTCACTCAAATTATTCAGAATAAAACAATGAAACCAAACAAACAACGAGGGATAATAAGAAACCAATGCTTGATTGTGAAATTACGTACGTTTTTCTTTATTTCTTTAAAATTTCACAATATTTGTAAAGTAATTTGCAAGAAATAAGCAAAAGAACTTACTGACTTATCGAAATGTCCATTGGCTTCCATGTTAAAAGTTTCGGTTTAACAGCAACGTTCAAAATAAAACATCAAAATACCAAAACATATGTGAAATATTAAAAAAACTAATGCAAGGATGTGAAACTACGTCCTTTTTTCTTTATTTTTTTCAAAAATTCACGAAAATTGGGCCAGTAATTTGCGAGAAAACGGAAAAAAACTTACCTGTGCAGCGATTTTTCCATAGAATTAGTTCTATGTTAAAGTTTCATCTGCTAACTTCTTAGGGGCCATCTTTTGGCCTACTGCCACTAGAGGTGCTTATTGGACATATGGCTCATTCCACATATACTGTACTTCTGAATATCAATTTCTCAATATTTAAAAAAAATGACGTTTGAAATAGTTAAGCCTGGAACACACGCGGAATTCCCGCTCAGAAAATGACAACAAAATATTTAAATTAAAAAAAAATGTTCAGAAAAAAGTGAACAGAAAGAAAATTCATTAAAAATGAGTTGAAAAGCTCAACATTTTTCCTTTCTCAGAATATTCCGTTCAAATTCCCACCAATGAAAAAGAGAAGCATGTGACATCACAAAAAAGTAAATTGGAATCCAATTTGGCAATAAATATAATGTTTCTTTTCTTGCTCAATAGAGGGTCCACAACTTTCCTCATTACTTTTCTGTTTCTAATTCCTTTGCGGAATTCCGCATGTGTGTTCCAGGCACTAGAGCACAATATTCGAAAAAAGCAGTTCTCTGTTACAGTGTGCTAGAATCAATGTAAACGGGTATTCAAGATCCCAAAATAGCAGCACATTGCTAGTGTGATAGGGGGTTTTCACTAGCAACTTTCGATGCAATAAAACTTGCAATGTGACATGCAATTTCAATGTTTATAGCGTGATATGACGTGCAGTGTTGGGGAAATGCTTTCAAAAAGTATTTTAAATAAAATACAAAATAGTTTCATGAAAATGTATTTAAATTAAAATACAAAATACAAATTTTAACTTTTATTTAAAATACAAAATACTTTCAAAAAAGCATTTAAAATACTAAAATATTTACTTCATCTTATATGTCTTGAGGAGTAATTACTGTTGAAAGCATTTACCACTTGATCTATTCCTTCTTGGAATTACTGTCAAAGCTGTATTTGAGAACAACCTTTCAACATGGGTCAATGAAGGTAAAGTTAGTTGCATTCAATTTCATGAAGGGAGGAGCCTTGAAGTTTGGAAACCGGTGCAATACTCTGACTTATAACATTCGTTTTTCTTCAATGTAACGAAGGCATTCCAACTTAACTTTGTAAAAGTTTGGCTAAAGGAAAAAAATAATATTTTGAAAGTAACAATTTTTTTAAAATAGTATTTGTGTAGTAATTAAAATACTAAAATATGTAACACCCTGTATTTCAACTTTTCTGTATTACCATAGATGAACTTCAGTGGGAATCACTAGCAAACCGTAGAGCTGAACAAAGCCTTGCCCTTCTTGAATGCTTGCTAGTTCCAGACAACAAATCATTGTTAAATGGAATTCTTACTAGAAACCCCCATATATCTGAAACGCCTTCCAAACCCGTGATACCCACAAAGGCCACCAAACCCACAAGGCCCACCAGACCCACGAGGCCCTCCAGGCCCATAAAGCCTACCAGGCCCATAAAGCCTACCAGGCCCACAAAGCCCACCAGGCCCATGGGCCTTTAACATAAAAAAGCCCACTGGCCCATGGGCTTTATGCAGGTATCTACTATGGAATGCTCTTCCCACACATAGTTTTGTTTTAGGATGAGTTCAATTCGACGATGATAGTTATGTCTCGTCTCAGTGACAACCATTTGTGATTGGGAATTGTTCCCCCCTGCCACATGGCTCTCGAGCTGATTGCAGGTATACTTGATTGAATTGAATTGAATAGCCTTGGGGTCCCTCGTACCCCAAGTGCTGCATTTCCGCCTCTTTCGTTACCCTTCAAGACCCCAAAGTATAAAGTCACATCCTGGTTCCCGTATCGGCGGATAGATACTTGCCAATTTATGATCCCTAAGGCATGGGTGCACCGATGTAGGTGCACACAGGCCCTAGGTATAAATATCCGTCTTGGTCGATTCGTGGTCCATTCTCTGATATCGAAATATGAAACGTCTAAGCAACGCCACACTTGTAAAACTTGTTTGAAAACTTGATTGGATCGAACTAGGTTGTACAGTGTGATATAGCAGTTTATTACAAAGTTCTAGTTGAAAGTCACATCACAAGCATTGCAAGTTGAATTGCATCAAAAGTTGCATAGTGTGATAGGGGCCAGAGTAGCCAATATCATCTTGTTTCATTTCATAGATTTCAAATTAATTTTTACAACCTTTTCAATATAGACTTATATAGTTCACAACTTTTCAAAAATTTCATGAAATATTTCAACAAAATAGATTTCACCAAATTGTCCCATCACTACCTACAGTAATTATGGGTGTATTTTTTTAAAACCCAGTATACAATTTGAATCACAACCAGATTAACGAGGCATGGGGCGGGCAACGGTTTTTAAGTTTTCGTTATTTTTCAACTTTTCTTTCCTTTACAAATACTCGAATGTACCTTAGTACTGCATTCAGAGCCGGATTTTCTTCATTTACACCCTGTACACATTATACACACGAGTTAAATGAATTAAAATTAAATGTGTTTAGGTGAATTATACGGAATCCAGTTAAGGACATGAATCAAATAAAAATTGACTTTATTATTAATATTTCAAATTGAAATACTAAATCAATATTTTGTCAATAGTTTATATAGTATATTATATTTAAGTATTTACTCAATATTTTCAGATTATTAAATGAATAAATTGAATTCGACATATTGTTTGTTTGCTCTTCACAAGGCTCTGTATGAAGACATTATCAGGTGTGTACTAGGTATAAAGGGCGACAGTAATTTATATCACTTTTGTTTAAAATGTAATTTTGCCACTTGTTGCATAAGAGATCAATTAATACAATTAAATAAAAGTCCTAAAAATATCACCATTTTTTCTTATTCTCATTTTTCACTTAGTTTTAATTGATATCTATAGCATATGGAATATACAATAGCACAACAGGGACGGCCAACACGTCGATTCGCGAACTACTGGTCGATCGCGAGATCATTTTTAGTCGATCGCAAACGTTTCGTGAATTGGTAAAAGTATTAATTTCAAAAATTATTCGCAATTATTCATAAAATATTCAAATTGTGTAATTTACCTCAAACACATGCAAAAAATACACAGGGTCTACATACGGGGGGGGGGGGGGAATCAATGACATAAGTACGGCTTCCAGTAACAAATTTTGGAGGAAGAAATTTTAAATTTTAAAGTAGATCGTACGGAGCCCTGTTGAGGACATGGAAAAAATTTTATCTTGTCCGGACGAGATGCTATAAGTCGTCCGGACGAGATACAGTGTACTAAGTCGGGTCTGGATGAAAAGATGAACATTGTAGGGTAACTCTAAACCCCGAAATAGAATGCATATAGAATAGGATGAACACTATACTTTTTTTCAGATTCTATTTTTAAACAAGGTTCAAAATCGTTCGTTTTTTTAACTCCATGTTAAATCCCATTGGCCCAAAACCGTCCCACAAACATTTGAAAAACTCTCGTTAAAAACGATTTAGAACAATAACAACAAATTAGCACATGCTTTCAATGCATTGGCTTCACGATGTTTCCTTTTTAGAAATTTTGAAAAGGCCCTTCTATTTTTTTTAATAACGTTTAAAATCGTACATTGTTTAACTCCATGTTAAGTCCCATAGGACAAAAACACCTTCCAACAAACGTTAGAAGAACTCCGATTAAAAACGACTTAGAACAATAACAAAATAATTAGCACGTGCATTAATCTATTGGCTTCACGAAGTTTTCTTTTTATAAGCTTAGCACGCGAAATTATTTTTCTAGTAATTATAATGTGACTTGAAACCTGGAGAAAAAACGTTAAAACCGTTTTTCAATCAAAAACGATCGCAGCGCCTACATTCGGAAAAAAATTGAACTAAACGCTGTATCTAGGCTCTTAAAGGGGGTCTGGGGGCACAGAACTCCAGAATGTAAAAAAAAAATAACATGATTTAATTTAAAAAATGGTTATGTTGTTCTGCACCCATGTTAGTACAGTGTTCAGCACAATCTATAAGCATTTTGTTTCAAGTTTTAAGAGTTACCCTACGATATTCATCCATTCATCCTAACCCGACTTACTATCTCATCCGGACGAGATAAAAAAATATTCCATGTCCTCAACAGGGTTCCGTAAGATTGCTAGGAGTTGAGAGAGATAAAAAAGTAGATTTCAGTCCGAATCAAGTTGGCCACCCTGCAATAGCATATGGTACAACAATCACCACTTGCTTGAAGATTCCTCCATGGGTGTTTTCCGTATAGCTGACTAAACTAAACTAAGCTAAACTTTAACAAAACAATTACCCAAAGCTTCAAAACCAACATAGCATATGGTAAACTAAGTTAAGCTAAGCCAAGCTTAAAACAAACTAAGCCAAGCTTAAAACAAACTATGCAAAGCTTAAAACAAACTATGCAAAGCTTAAAACAAACTATGCAAAGCTTAAAACAAACTATGCAAAGCTTAAAACAAACTATGCAAAGCTTAAAACAAACTATGCAAAGCTTAAAACAAACTATGCAAAGCTTAAAACAAACTATGCAAAGCTTAAAACAAACTATGCAAAGCTTAAAACAAACTAAACAAAGCTTAAAAAAAACTAAACAAAGCTTAAAACAAACTAAACAAAGCTTAAAACAAACTAAACAAAGCTTAAAACAAACTAAACAAAACTTAAAACAAACTAAACAAAGCTTAAAACAAAGCAAAGCTTAACATAAACTACGCAAAGCTTAAAACAAACTATGCAAAGCTTAACATAAACTACGCAAAGCTTAACATAAACTACGCAAAGCTTAACATAAACTACGCAAACCTTAAACCAAACTACGCAAAGCTTAACATAAACTACGCAAAGCTTAAAATAATCTAAGCAAAACTTAAAACAAACTAAGAGAATTAATATATCTACTCAGAAAACGAGTTTATCATTTTCGAAGTTTAATAAAAATTTTAATGTCTTAGCTAGTATATGTTTCAATTTCTGTAGACACATTGCGATACGTTTTAGTAAATTCCAAAAATTTCAATTTCGTTGCTTTTAGTGTCACTGAGATAAGTCTAAACATTTTTTTTTAAAAAATGAACTTCCTATTGACGCCACCTAATTAGGGTAAAATGTCCTTTTAAGGCAATGGTTTTAGGGTAAATGTCCCTTGAGAGCAAGTGTCTTTAGAGCAAATGTCCCTTTAGGACAAATGGCTTTCGGGCAAGTGTCCACGGAACAAGTGTCTTTAGGGCAAATGTCCCACGCCCGCTTTTTTCTGACTTTTTAATGGGAGTTGAATTATAGTTCCGATAATTGCTATACTACTGTAATAATAACAATATGCAACAATAAAATTGTTCCGCGAAACTATTACAAAATCCAAGTGTTGCCTAGCAAGCAAACAACCTGTATCAAACAAAAACGATTCTCAATTGTAGCTGCAAAAATTTCATACAAACATTCTTACAGATTATCCACAAACGTAAATTTAAGCTTCACGTCAAACATCTCTATTGATGGAATATAAGAGCTAAGGATTATAACCAACGCTTACCCAAGTAGTATGGACGCAGCCTCTGGAACACGATAGACCTACGAAATACAAAAAAAAATTATATATATAAAGCCTTAAGAGCCTAGATACACGTCCTCCATCTTGTTGTTTTAAGCAGACGACAACGAGACAAATGAGTGTGACTATATGGTGTTACTAAACTTGCAAGAAATAGTCTCACAATGGCTCAATTAAAATACAGAAAAGTTCAAAATGCAATAAAAAGTATTGTTCTTTAAGTGTTTCGCTTCATATAAATTTTGAAAAGGGCCTTCTATTTTTAAACAAGGCTCAGAACTTCAGAATCGTTCGTTTTTTAACTCCTTGTTAAATCCTCCCATAGGACCAAAAAACCGTCCTGCAAACATTTGAAGAACTCTCGTTAAAAACAATTTAGAACCATAACAAAAAAAGTTACCACGTGCTTTTCATGTATTGGCATCACAATGTTTTCTTTCTTTTTATAAACTTTGAAAAGGACCTTCTATTTTTAATAACGTTTAACGTCATACGTTTTTTTTAACTCCATGTTAAATCCTATAGGACCAAAAAAATCCTCCCACAAACATTTACAGAACTCTCGTTAAAAACGACTTAGAACAATAATAAAAAAAAATATCACGCGCATTAATGTATTGGCTTCACGATGTTTTCCTTTTAAAAAGCGTAGCACATGAAATTATTTTTCTATTAATTTGTTATGTGACTTCAAACCTGGAAAAAACACACGTTAAAAGCCATTTTTAAATCAAAAAAGATCGCAGCGCATATAGTCGGAGAAATTTTGAATTAAATGGTGTATCTAGGGCTCTTAATAGCATCAAAGATGTTAAGAATTAATACTTCTTATCATATATTGCAATGCTTCCTCTCTAAAAAAAATATCAAATTTCAAAAGTGTCAAATCCATTTCATTCATAAACTAACAATTCACTTTTCTTGTAGATTAAACTGCAACATCACATTAAATCTAATAGCTCAATTAATCTTAATTTTCAAACCCCCTTTCGCCTGCAAGTTCTTCATGTTCGTTACCCAGTAGTCGCAAGTCTGTTTGCGCTGATTAGCTTCCTTTTACGATAAAAATAAGCGAGTGGCTGAAATTAGTTATTGGGCTTCCAAATTTAAAGATCGTAGAAAAAAAGTCCTTTATAAAATAGGCATTTATAAAGTGAATCAACGAAGTATATTCAACCGCCGACGGCAAAGACATTGGAGAGATGGAGGCTAGCAAAGTTCGAGCTAATGAAGCGACCGATGTGTAGTTTCCGAGAACATTCGTGCACAGAGGGAGGGATAGAGAGAGTCAGCTTTTAGCAAATTATATTAGATTAGATAGATGATTAGAACTAAACTGTCCCTTGATCTGTTAGTTCTGGGGCGATCTTCCTTCTTCCCTTTTTGGTTTCTGCATGGTTATGGTTGACTGTAGTCAAATTCAAACTACAGGTTGTAGAGGCAGTATAATCTTTTTGGCTAGTTCTGGCTTGTAGCCACGGACGAAGGGCATATCCACCATCATCCAGCTATGAGCTGGAGACACATTCCTCGACATCTTTTTTGGGAGTTCGGTTAGCACTTTCGGAACATCAGTTGGGGTCTGGCCTCTTGATTTGAGGTCTGGCCTTCTCTTATTTTGGTTTCAGATCCATTTAGCTATCACCCATCTATCTGCATGTTTTCTGCCTCTTGTTTGTCTTCGACAATTGGACCAACAATATTCTGCTGGCAAGCAGCAATCAATATCACTGCCGGGCAGAATATTGATTTTATTATGCTGAGTGATTATGTTAGATCCTAGTCTGGTCTCATAAATGTCTAGATCTGGGTTGCCTAAAATTTGGAGGTGGTGTTCGCATTAGCAGCACAAAGCTGGCCACTAGATCATGCTCCGAATCAGGACTCTCTTCACGTCTTTTTGTACTTCTTTTGATGTTTAGGCTGGGCATTGCTGCTGGAAACTCCTTTTGCAGTGTAACACCCTGTATTTCACCACTCCGTCCCTCCCCTAGCCTGGGGGTTTCTGGGGATCTAAGGAACATATTTCCGTCCTTCCGTTCCCTCTAGGAGACCCCAAAGCTGCAAGACACATCCTGGTTCCGGTATTGGCGGATGGTTACCCATCGAAGCATGGTCCCTAGGGCATGGGCACACCCGGAAAGGTGTACACAGGCCCTGGGTATAAAATACCATGTTTTCATATATTCTGGGTCCATTCTCTGATATTGAAACTATGAAGTAATCTCATTCAATGGTCCAGTGGCGAAGAGCACCCCACAGTAACTACTCTTCTCTGTCTAATGTATGTTAATGGTTTGGGTGCATTAAATAAGTGATCGTCAACCTGCATACGTTTCGCCTGTATCATTATTCTTTTCCAACAACGTCGATGTACAGAAATATCTAGGAGGACGACCCCGGCACCAGCAGGACTCAGGTAGAATAATACCAACTCTCTCAACGAACAGCGGTATCCGCTCTAGTCGAGAGAGTCTACAACCTGAGCCCCGTAACAAGAGCTCTACATTGTTACAGCAGCAATGACGACATTTCTTCTTGTAGCTCCATCTTTTCATCTTTCTTCTTCTCACCAAAAAGTGGAGAAATCCATAAAAACGAAGGCATAAAAGTGTGGCATCTGCTTAAAAATAAACTTTTTCTAACTTAACACTATTTCTTATTAAAAACTTTCCAAAAAACTTTCGACAGCATCCACTATCAATTAATACAAAATGGTGGATGCCTCTTCACATGGTGCTTTGGGGTTACCAGGCTCAGGGTAGGGAGAGCTAGGGCATCATAAATTTTATCTTCTTTTCTCTTCTCACCAGGCAGCACTACAAAACGTGGCACATTTGAAATTCTGGTGCCTCTGGATTTAATTTTGATGTTTCTGGTTCAAATTTAGTCGTTTTCACACCAAATTTTTTTATGTTGCTGGTGCATTATTTTTTTTGCATAATTTCTCTTTTCATGTTTACGTGTTTTCACACAGGAATCCAAGGGAACTTTTTTTAGTAGTTTTCTTGGGCCTGTGGGAGCCTTGCCCCAGGTGTGCTATGGCGATGTCTTCAAACTCTTTGATATATAGAAGGATGTTTTTGAGCAAGTGTACTTCGGGAAGCCTTAGAGTGGATACATTTAGTTCTTTTTAAAATGACATATTGGGAAACTATTGGGAAATCCGCCCGTGCACCACACTGCACATTAGCTTATGACCTAACATATTGTATTTTACAAGGGTGACTCACTGACAGTCATTCTAAGTGGTTGGTGATCAAAGGAAAGAGCTGCAATATTACTTTTTTTAAGAGCCTATATGTGTGACGCCATTTTGAATATTAGCAGATGACAATTATAGTTCAACTTTTCGCCATTAGTGGCGCCCCACAGCTAAGCCATTGAAACCAATGAGAAAGAGAAATTCCTATTTTAAAAATACATGGTTCAGGCAAATGTTTTGTTTTCTGCAACGAAAATTGTTATTTTCAAAATTCAAATTGCAATATGTACATAACAATATTGCTCATCTAGTGATACGTTGGTACAAATTTATAATTAGTTTTTCTATTTTTAATTTCGCTTAAAATCTCGTATTTTTAGCCCATGTTAAATTCCTATTTAAAAATACATGGTTCACACAAATGTTTTGTTTTCTGCAACAAAAATAGTGATTTTCAAAATTCAAATTGCAATATGTACATAACAATATTGCTCATCTAGTGATACGTTGGTACAAGTTTATAATTAGTTTTTCTATTTTTAATTTCATTTTAAAATCTCGTATTTTTTTAGCTCATGTTAAATCCCATAGGCGACAAACGCTCCTCGTTTATACATTTTATAGGATCTAAATTTCCCACTAACCATAAGTTTCATGATACCCTAAAATTTGACCACTAATTGTATACGATTCAATTTACTCACCATTGTAGATCAAAAGTTGCTCTTCCTTTTTTCAGTAGTGCATATTTACCAAAAAAAGAGTCGTTATTAAAATATACCCACTTTTATCCATCGATAAGAGAGAAAATGGCGGACAAAAGTGTATCAAAATTGATTTTTTTGCCACATGTTGACGTCACAGCTACGGAAGCGCCTACATGCGAAGATTTTTGTAAGTTTTTTTTCACTGTAGGCTCTTAAGTACTGTTTTTTGGAGATTTATTAGAGAACAATAAACATTTGCATTGGAAAACGTTACTTCAAAACCCGTGAATCTTGAAAAATATTCGAGATTCGAAAACTCGAATCTGCGTTTTTTTCCGTTTTTCGAATTTTTGGAATCTTAACCTTAAAAAACTGTTAAATACTTTAGTAAAATTAGTTTTAACTCTAATAACGTTCAATAGAAGTGTTCACTAACAAAAAACGGCGGTTGTTGCAATTTCGGTGGTACCCAGATTACCAACATCACCTAGTGCCACACTTTTTATTAATAATATAATATTTAGTGTTATTTCATTTATTTATATGTTCTTAATGGATAATATCGGATTCTTATATGAAGGATTCGAGGGATTCAAGAACCTTTTAGGATTCGGATTCGAGAAAATTTAGAATTCGTCCCACCTCTACTTTTAAAGTTCATTAAGTTAGTATCTATTTACTTACCACAATGTGTGCAACTTTCAAGAGAATGACGATAATGCATCATAATGGTGAACATCGTGAATAACTAACATTAAAAATATAAACGTTTGCCCCATTTATATTGGCCAATACGATTCACATACGCTGCCAATTACTTTTGAATTTATCAGATAACATTACGTCAGCAATTCTCTCGAAAACGTATTATTGAGGGAATTATATGGAAACTAACAGAGATACCTGGCGTTGCCTGGGGCAAAATATGAAGGTACTCTGCCACCCAGTTCTTCTTGCTTGAATATGAATTAGGAATACCACTTTTATTTTTATGAATACATATACATATATATAAATATATGTTGCATCTGGGATAGAGACATTTGAACTAAAGACACTTTCCCTGAAGCAATTTGCTCTAAAACCATTTGCCCTAAAACTATTTGTCCTAAAGTCACTTCTTGTTTAATTCATAGTAAATGTTTATTCTCATATATTTGTTGAATAAATTACCTTTTTACTTTTAACCAACACACTGTGTCCATGTGCCTCATTTCAGGGAACTGGGGAAGTATCCATGGGGAGGGTGGGGATTGCCGGTGGTAGTTTCACCATGCACCACCATCCTGTTTCCGTCATTATTGGCCGGTACTTCACATTGGATCCACGGTAAGATCCAACGGGAATTTACCGTGGATTCTTCATCGTGTTTGCCGGCCATTTATCCAGCGACTTGCGGCGTGGGACTCGACTTCTGACCGGCATCACCCAGGATGCGGACGAACAAGAGGAGGGCTGGTCAGCACTTTGACCCGTCTCAAGGAGGTCAGCAGCAGGTGAGATGGAGAAGTTTCACCTGGGTGTTGTCGCGACCAAGTCAGGTCGTTACAATGGGTTTTGGGCAAATGTCTCTAGGGCAAATGTCTCTTTAGGTCAAATGGTTTTAGGGCAAATTCCCCTCCAGAGGAAATGGTTTTAAGACAAATCTTTTTAGGGGAAATGGTTGTAGGACAAATAGGTTTTGGGCAAATGTTTCTATTGCAAATGTCTCTTTAGGTCATATGGTTTTACGGTAAGTGTTTTTGTAGGGCAAATGATTTTAGGAAATATGTTCCTTTGGGCAAATATTTTTAGGGATATTGTCCCTTTAGGACAAATGGTTTTAGGGAAAATGTCCCTTTAAGAGAAAATGGTTTTAGTTATATTGTCCCTTAGGGAATTTGGTTTAAAGTCAAACAATTTTAGGGCAAATGTCTCTAGGGCAAATGTCCTTTTAGGTCAAATGTCTTTTTTAGGGCAAATGGTTTTAGAGCAAATGTCCCTTTAGGGCAGACATTCTTTTAGGGCAAATGTCCCTTTAGGGCAAATGGTTTCAGTACAAATGTCCTTTATGGCGAAATGGTTTTGGGGCTAAAGTCCCTTTATGGGAAATTGTTTTGGGTAAATGTCCCTTTAGAGCAAATGGTTTTAGGGCAAATGTGTTTTTATGGCAAATGGTTTTAGGGCAAATGTTTTTTTATTGCAAATGGTTTTAAGGCAAATTGTTTTTAGGGCAAATGGTTTTAGGGCAGACATCCTTTTAGGGCAAATGTCTCTTTAGGACAAACAAAAGATAGAAAACTATCAAAGAAAACTTTTCTAACAGTCATTTTAGGAATGCCTTTCTTTCAGAACCTTGTTAATGTTGCCAACAATGTTAATTTATTAATGTGTCCGATGTGTGTATACAATGTGTGTTTGAGTCATGAATACAACAGCAGAGTGTTTTTAAAGAAAGAATAAGTTGCTCTGTTACGACTAGTCGATTTGGTTTTCCAACAGTCGCAGTATTTTCAGACCTTAACACATACTCCTCTGAGGCACATCTAAGATAATAAAATGGAATTCATTATTGTAATATAATAAACTAGAAAGAAAGCCCGTCTTTGAAGGGTGTGACAGCATTTCATACATATAGACACAGCCCAGAAAATAATTATAACTCAAGCTATACTTGATTGATTCGCCTGAAATTTTCAACATAAAGAGAGTATCTTATATTATAAATTTTCTGCTAGGCAGAAATATTTTTTTAAAATGATAAAAATTACCAAAAAAAAACTGGAAAATGACTGTTTCATAATTATAGACGCACTAATAAACTTTTCACTTTTATTAGTTATTGTGACAGAATAAGATGCTGAATGTTGTGTTCAGCATGTTATTTTTTTAATTAATAAAGTATACAACTGGCCTGATGTTTTATAACTGAAAACATTTTTTCTACATACTCTAAACAATATTTTAAAGCATATTTACAGAAATTCTACCCCCGAAGCAACTAAAATGGCCCTTTGCAGCTCTACTAATGTATTATAAATATGGCAATCTGCTTAATCATCATGTACGATGATGTACCAAATGTTCTCTACGAATTAAGTTAAGGGAACACATTGGTCGTTCGAAAGTGGTGATATTTAGGTTTTGCAACCATTTCTTTGTTAGGTTACTGGAACAAACTGGTGCATTTTATTGCCTGAATACTAAGCAAATGCTGTGGAATCAATGTTTTTATGGCAGTGCATATCCTCCCAATAGATTGTCTGATAACCGATGATATTTGTTTTGATTGAAATAAATCCTAAGCTACGCATTTCAAAAACTAAGTTGCTCATTCCAAAGACACTAAATGTTTCCCATATATCATTAGGCTGACCCACCGCCAAAATTTTGATTAGAAAAATATTGTGGTTTTTTGCTCACATCCTTTCAATATGAAGAAAAGTAAAAAATACGTCAAGATCATCAAGATTGAATTTTTCCCCTCAGAAAGTTTGGTGATGGGAGCCTAACAATATGAGAAGTGCCCCTTGCAATGAGTAGCTTTACCTTCATTTAAAAAAAAAACAATGTTTATTATCAGACAGTGTTAGCTTAGTATTCGAGCAAGAAAATGCACCTATTTACTCCAATAACCTAAAGAATGAATATTTAAGAAACCAAAATATTGTAACGAACCACCTTCTTAGGGGATAGAATTTACCAAAAAGTGGTTGGCTATGCCACTTATTCTATCCTGGTTCGGGAAGAAGGAAACAAATTAATCTCTCCGTTTCCTCGAAAGTTCTTTCTTGCTGCACTTTTACAGTTAGATCTTTTAGCTGTCTGCTACCCCTCGGGCTTTCAAACATTAAAAGCTGGTTGATCGTGTTGTTCCTTGAAGTTTCATCTAGAATGTGACGACCCAGTTTCGTCGACTAAATTTCCTGTTGTCGTCTGCTAGGCTGGCTAAAATAGGCTGCCCGGCAGACGACAGAAGGCCAGCAAGGGTCACTGTCAACCCCCAGGTGGAGCAGCATGGGGGTATATAATGGCGGCGGCCATTATAATAATACATTAGTAGAGCTGAAAAGTGCCCTTTAGCTACTTCGGGCAGAATTTCTGTAAATTTGCAGTATGTATAAAAAATGTTTTCAGTTATAAAACTCAGTATACTTTATTAATTTTAATGTTACTGATGTGTTCAGTATTTTATTTTGTCACTGTAATAAAAGTAAAAAGTGTATTAGTGCATCTACAATCATGAAAAGGTCATTTTCCGGTTTTTAATTCTTTTTAATTTTTACCTTTTTAAAAAATTTGTTTTCTGCCTAGCAGAAAATTTATTATATAAGATGCTCTCTTTGTGTTGAAAATTTAAGGCGAATCAATCAAGTGTAACCTGAATTATAATATATGTCTGGGGTCTATATATATATGTATATATATATATATATATATATATATATATATATATATATATATATATATATATAGCTAGGTAAGCTAATAGTGCAAGATATTATTTTACTAGCAGTATGTATTGTTTAAAGACAAGTAATTGCTATTAGGTATTTCTGCACTTTTATAACATTGCATTTCCTCATACAGAGAACAAATAACAGCTACTTCAGCCCCAACTGTCAAGACTCGTGTTAATACAAGGGCTAGAACATAAAATGAAACACAGTTGTAAATATTTCTGGGACTGAATGCAAGAACAACCAATGTCAAGTAGTCAAAACGAGATGAGCAAACATTCTTAGCAGTTACATTTTTGACATTGGTTATCTTGCATTAAGTCTCAAAAAACGATAATGCAAAAAAATGAAAAAATATTAAAAAAAATGGAGCACTGCCTTCCATCGAAGATTGTAAATATTGTGTTAAACCCAAACAATAGTATACACATAGTTCTAACAATTGTGCAATTGTACTGAGTACTGAGTTTTAGCATTATTATTCTTGTACTGTATTACTGTTGCATTCAAGAAGTTGCATTAGTTGTACGTAATTTTTTACTGGTTTCTTTTTTGCAAAATAATTTCTCATTTTTTTTCATTTGCTAACATGTTGTCCACATTGCTATAATATTTGGCAACACACAGAGTCAGCATAATATTGATGCCTGTCATAAGTTATAACAAACTCATAGCTACTAAACTAATAATGCTGCCATGATTAAAGAGGAACAAAAATAAAGTTATTATGATGGTTTTTTTTCAAACGGATAAATTATAATTAATGAGATTACAATTAATGTTTGAAAAAAATACCAACAACATGTGAATATCATCTATTTGCCTAATAGTTTATAGCGACATTAACTTTACCATTTTATAACCACATTTTGATCCTTCTAGAGCTGGTCCGAATGCATTCGTCTTGAATGTTTCGTGATTTATTGCATCTACAACACATTTAAGGCTGACACATACATCTTTTCCATGTCCTTTCTGTTTTAAAAAAAATACACAAGTTACAGAAAAGAAATTCTCATTTTTTTAGTTTTGTAATTAAATAAAAAAATGAAGTGAGAAATTTAAAAATGATAATGAAACGTTAAGTCCAGGAGCAATCCTGGCTCATTTATTTTATTTGAAATGGCATAGAACTTTGTCATCCCTCTGTACTACAGAGGGTTAAGTTAGACCTCGTTCTACACAGCTGACGATTCCAATATCCTGTTTTGGGTCATACCACGGGGCTTGGGGCCTTTTTCCTCCCAGTCTCACCCCTTATTACAAAGGGATCGTCCTAATAAGCTGCAGCATTAAGCCAATGGGGTTGTAAGTTTCTTTTGTATATTTGTTTTGGTTAAGGATGATTCATTTCTAATATTTTTGATGACCACTGATTAATTATGTTGATTGGCCAGGTTGGTTTTTACTTTTGTTTGTAACCAACCAGAGGACTCTGAGAAAGTTTTCTCAGTATCCTTGTGTATCCCGTGTGTTTGTATGTGATTTAAGCACTTTTTGATTTGATTGCTTAAGAATGAATCCATGCCCGATTGTGGCCAAACTCGGCATACTGTGGAAATAAATTGTTATTATGAGCAAAGAGTTGCTGGAAGTTTATTTTATGCTTATTGAATTGAACAAAGAACTTTAAAACATTTTATCATCTAAAACTGTCAATTCAGGTACACACCTGGATCGCCAATCTTAGATGAGATCCACAAAGACAACACGATCAACCAGCTTTTAACCGGGCAAAAATCTTATGGGTAGCAGACAGCTAAAATATTCTTTTTACTGTAAATGATCTTGCGAAAGGAACTTGTGAGGAAACGAACGGGACTAAGTTGTACCCATCCTCCCGAACCAGAATAGAATTAGTCGCTAGGCCAACCACATTCTGAGCGAAGCTTTGGGAGAATTCTATTAACCCCTTGAATGTGGTTTGTTACAATAATAGTACAATAAAATTTATATTTATACCGTTTTGAGTCGCCAAACCAAAAAAGTGAGTGTTTTTTAAAATTTTTTTTATTAATAAAAATCACGTGATTAATTAATCAATAATTTAAATCAATCTAACTTGAAAATTAAAAGATTTTTTGTGCTAATGGGTAACTTACGTGGAAAAACGAAGTGCGTCCAAACAAGTTTCTGCATTGAGCATCCAAGTCGATAAATTGTCCTGGCAATTTTTGCAGTTTGTTATGAATTGTAGTAAGTTGGTTATTCAGTAAACAGGATGCATGTGGCTGTCTATAAAACATTATTTGTTAATTCTAATTAATGCATTTCACATTGATGAAATAGATTTACTGCATAACTGAAAAACATTACTTCTCTTAATGCCTAGTTTGGTTAACCTATGCTCGTGCATGAAACTTAAACTACAGGCTTAGCTCGTGTATAAAGGTTATGAGAATGAGGGCTAGATAGAAGTCATAGTCAAATTATTAACCTGCTGAGTTAATTTCCGTATTTGAATTGAATTAAGACTTCTTGTAAAACTTTGAAATTTTAACATGATAAATTTCAAAAGAATATGTACAGTAAAAACTTCACTTAGCAATATGTATATGAGAAGTTTTAGACTATAATACAATGTGTTTTATAGAAATAGAGGTAATGTTTTGGGTCAT
This sequence comes from Brachycybe producta, assembly GCA_036925085.1. Lineage (NCBI taxonomy): Eukaryota > Metazoa > Arthropoda > Diplopoda > Playtdesmida > Andrognathidae > Brachycybe > Brachycybe producta. The sequence goes on from JAUPFP010000020.1 coordinate 2,210,062, forward strand.
GTACAATGTTGTAAGCCTTCATACAGTAAATTGAAGATAAATTGGTTGATGGAACATTCCGAGAAGTAAAATTTGTTACTGGAGCCATGTACATAGCTCATAATGTGCCCTTCACTCCATGGACATTGCACTGCTCCTGGACTTCCTTCAATATAATTGTTTTCCACTCCGTCATGAACAGCTCCTAGCCTATGCATTATAAATTTCGTTTTTTTTAAATTACGATTTATTGTAATTCGGCCTACTTGCAAATATAACGATTGAAATTTGAAAATTCGTAATTAAATGCAAATAGGTATGTATAGGTATGTTATTCCATTTAGAATGATCTACATACAAGTGTCCTATTTCGTGAGAAGCTGTTTGGACGCCTAAGAATGAGCCCTGTGCTTCTTGAACGATGCTAACTTTGAAATCCTGATCATCACCAGTGATGCAAGCACCACAAACATAGCTAATTCCTGAAAAAAGAAATTTTGTTTTTCCTGAAAACTCAAATTTTCAAAATAAACAGATCATCTTTTATTACAAATTTTCTACTAGACCGAAATTTTTTTCTTAAAAAGGTAAAAATTAAAAAAAAATAAAAAACTAGAAAATGACCATTTCATAATTATAGACACACTAATGAACTTTTTACTTTTATTAATTATTGTAACACAATAACATTCAGAACATACCAGTAAAATTTAAATTTCTTAAGGTATATGACTGTCTTAATGTTTTAGAACTTAAAACATTCTTTTCTCATCATCATCATCATCATCATTTACTGTACCCCTTATCCCACGAGCAGCAGGGTCGGCCTTGCTGATTCTAACTTTCCACTCATTCTGATTTTGCACCTTGGGCTTCCTTGGGTCTTCCTCTACCCCATTTTATTCCCAGGTCTAAGTTCATTGCTTGCCTCAGCAGCCCATCTTCCCCGCTCCTGAGGACATGCAAAAACCACCGCAGCCTATTTTTCTGCATCTTTTCTACTATATTTGTTACCCCTAAACTACCCCTAATAAAATCATTTCTGATCCTATCCCTTCTGGTCACCCCACTCATAAACCTTAGCATTCTCATCTCAGCTACCTGCATTCTACCCTCATGCACCTTCTTGATTGCCCAACATTCTGACCCATACAACATAATTTCCCACTAGCCTGCCTCCACCTATGCCAACCTGCTTTTATCCAGGTTGTTATGTCTAAGTCTAAGCTCCCATCATCTTGCAGCACAGATCCTAAATATTTGAAGTCATGCACCTGCTGCATTAAACTGTTCCTAAGTCTAATCCCCTCATTCAACTGTTCTTTCCCATCCCACTGAAATTTCATGTACTCCATTTTTGCCCTACTTATTTTCAACCCCTTTGATTCCAAGGCATTCTTAGTCTCCTCTAACCTTATCTCGATTTCCATTTTGGATTCCCCAACTAAGATTATGTCATCTGCAAACAACATACACCGGGGGACCTTCTGCCTCACCCCTGCCAGTAACTCATCCAGGACCAAAATGAATAGATATGGACTAAGTGCTGAGCCCTGGTGCACACCAATCCTAACGAAAACTATCAGAGAACCCCCAGGCAGTCTTAACGCTTGTCCGTGCATCCCTATACATGTCCCTCACCATATCTATATCTCTCACCCACTCCCTTCTTCTGTAAGACCTCCCACAATAACTTCCGTGGTACTCTGTCATAGGCTTTCTCTAGATCTATAATTACCATGTGTAACTCTTTCTTGACAGCCCGAAACTTCTCAATAACTTGCCTTATGGCAAAAATAGGGTGCATTGTGGATTTCCCTGGCATAAACCCAAACTGACTTCCCCAGTTAGCAGTTTTACCCCATAGTCGAGCTTCAATTACTTTCTCCCAAAGCTTCAATCTTCAAAGCTTCAAAGCTCATCAATTTAATACCTCTATAGTTCTCACAATCCTGAACATCACCCTTCCCTTTGAAAATAGGCACTAACCAGCTGTCCCGCCATGCTCCTGGCATTCTATCCCCATAGACAATCTATTGAATAACTTTGTGAGCCAGGAAATGGCAACATTCCACAAGACCTTCCACACCTCTACTGAACTTGAATTTTGAATTTGAAAAATTACTCTGCAAGCAGCCATAAAGGCCTATGGCAGAGGGACAAGAGTCCAAGTGCAGCATAGAAAATGCATTGTCAAAACCAGAAAATATAAAACCCTATTGATATAAACCCAACAACAATTTCAATATTTTTTAATGCTGCAAATATATGCATTGTCAAAACAAAACAAAATTATGACTCCCATAAAATACGTTTTTCCTGCACAAAATCCCCAGCAAGTTAGTTCCATTGTCGAATCGCCCTAGGGACAAATGACCAGTAATAAGAATCAATTCGTGCAAAAATCTCTCCAACTTTGTTAGAGTGGTCACCCCTACCCAAATATAATGCCCTGTAAAGTTTACTTGAAGTAGGTTTAGGGCAAGAGCCTTCTAGCATTCGATTAAAGATATTAAGACTAAAATCTGAACGTCTTGCAAGTAAACTATCCCAACCAAGCTCTGAAAGCATTTTAGTTACACTGTCAGCATATCCATATTTACCACAAACAAACCTAGCAGCCCTGTGTTGGACCATTTCTATAGAGTGAGCTAAGTCTTCAGTGTGGGGATTCCACATGGAGCTGCAGTATTCTAGATGGGGACGTAGTAATGATTGATATGCTATACATTTTACCTCCCTAGCACACCTTCTTAGAACGCGTTGACTAAACCTAAGCATCTGCATAGACTTGGAATTAATCTGTTCGACATGCAGCTTCCAAGAAAGTTTAGCTGTAATCGTTACCCCCAAATATTTATAAGAATCTACGTTATTAAGTGGAATGGCCCCTATTCTAAATGGAAATATTATTGGATTACTTCTCCTAGCTACCCTCATTACACAACATTTTCCCTTATTAAGTTGAAGTTGCCATTTAGAACACCATGCCTCTATTGGTTTCAAGTCACTATCAATAATATGGCAATCATTGTCAGAGGTAACCTCACGATAAATTATTGTATCATCTGCAAATAGCCGGCAATTGCTGCTAACTTGACTGCTGAGGTCATTGATATATAAAAGAAACAGAAGCGGACCCAACACACTACCCTGAGGAACTTCTGATGTAACCCCTATCCAGTCAGATTCAGACCCACCTGCAACAACCCTTTGTTTCCTGTTATTTGTTTACTGGTATCCCATCTGGCCCTAAAGCCTTCCCTAGCTTCATTTTTTGCAATGCCTGAACAATTTTCTCAGCCCTAACCTGCTCCACTCCTTCTCCATCATTATTTCTTCCAGTGAAAGGCTCCAGCTCTACCCCCTCATTCATACACTTACTAAAATATTCCCCCACCTGTTCCATACTGGCTCTCTACTTCACAATACTTTGCCTCCATTATCCTTGACACAACACCTTTTCAATATCCCTGCCTTTCCTCTCCCGAGCCCTAGCTATTTTATATACTGCCATTTCTCCTGCTTTGGTACCTAACTCGGCATACATGTCCGCATATTTCTTATGCTTTGCTAAGGCTACCCGCTGTTTGACCTCTATCTTGGCATGCTTGTATTCTATCTGGGCCTCCCTGCTTCCATTGTGCCACCAAGTCTTGAAATCATTTTTCTTCTTTTTAACTGCCATCTGTACCTCCTCATCCCACCACCAAGTTTCTCTGTCTAATCGAGACCCCTACTCATACTGTCTCTAGTACCTCATTTCCACAATCACGGATCTGTTGTGCTACCTTTGTCCACAGCTCTCCTGCAGTGCCATCTAAATCCCATGCTATCTTACCTGCCATTTTCATAAACTCTTCCACCTTGTCTGGTAATGCCCACCACCTAATTGCTGTCTCTCCTCTATGTCTGACCACCTGTTTTGCACCCCTAAGTTTTAGGACTAACACTACTAGCCTATGTTGTCCCGCTAGGTTTTCACTCGGTATCACTTTACAATCCTTGCACTCATTTCTATCCTCACTCCGAATTATGACAAGATCAATCTGGGATTCTCCTGCCCTGCTCGTAAAAGTAAACAAATGTTCCTCTCGCTTCTGGAATAGTGTGTTTGCTAACATTAACTTATGTGCCACTGCCGCCTCCAGGATACTCTCCCCTGCTTTATTTCGCTCTCCATAGCCCCACCCACCATGTAGATCTTCATACCCTTCCCTACCTCTACCTACATGTCCAGCACCAATTATGACCCGTTCCTTCCTACTCTGTCCCTAGTCGGGACAGTACAAGTTAGCTAAATAAGTAGTTGATGTTCATGTTTTTTCTAGCACATTGAGGTCATCAAACTATTTTTAAGATAACATACTTTATTCTTAGATACAAATTTACCTTTGTATACAACTTCATTTAGTAATTACCTTCTATTTTTCCACCACTAGGCACTGGCTCAGAGAGTGTCAGTCTAAAATAATTGACAATAGTTTGTTAAACATTCTTTAAATTTTTTTAGACTTTTTACTACAAATTTTATTTATGTTTACCCTGTTAACCAGAGAGCCATGTCATACTTCCCATGAAAATTGTTTCTATCTGCAAACATCCATTTTCCAAATTGTTTTAGAGTTTCTTTTGCATCTACAGTGTTTGCTGGTAAATGGCTGATAAATGGCTGAGCATGTTCATTCTAAATATAAAATTGTATGAGAAATTTGCCAAACTTGCATTTATTGTAATACACTATATTGAAACGATCAGTCCAGGAGCGCTCCTGGCTCACTTAGTTTTTTGTGGATTGTTTGTTTTTGTTTTGGATTGGCATGGAACTTTGTCAACCCTCTGTACTGATGTACAGAGTATTGACCTAGTTCTCCCAGCTGACAACACCAATATCCTGCCTTGGGTCATCTTTTGGGTCTTGGGTCTCTTTTCCTCCCAGTCCCACCCCTTAATACAAAAAGATCGTCCTGATAAGCAGTAGCATTAAGTCAATGGGGTTGTATTTTTCTTGGAATATTGGTCTTTAATTAGAATGAGTCATTTTTCTATACTTTGTTGACCACTGGTCAATCAAATTGATTGGCCAGTTTAGTTTTTGATTTCGATTTTACCCAATCAGAGCATACTGAGAAAGTGTTCTCAGTATCCTCTTTTTGGGTATAAAAGGACGTGTATTTTTGTGTAAATCAAGCATTGATTGAAAGCATTCTGTAAATAGAATCTATGCCCAATTTGGGATAGACCTGAATAGAAAAGATTGTAAATAAATTGAACTTATGCTTTCAAATTGCCAAGTCTTATTTTTTATACTTATTGCAGAGAACGAAAGTTCTAACATCGCCATCATCTCAAATTGTCAATCCGGGTGAAAACCCAGATCACCACTTTTAGATGAGACTTCAAGGGACAGCACGATCGACCAGCTTTTAATGGGCGAAAGCCCGAGAAGTAGCAGACAGCTAAAAGATCCATTTTTACTGTAAAAGTTCAACAAGGAAGAACTTGTGAGGAATCGGAAAGGGATTAATTTCTTCCCTTTCTCCTGAACCAGGATAAAATAAGCGGCTTAGCCAACCGTTTTTTGGTATATTTTATCCACCACAAGGTGGTTCGTTACAATATAAGGCATCATTTTAGATAGAAATGTATTAATTTAATGAATTGTACAAACCTTTGTGAAAATGAATGACCTGGCTGAAATGCTGATTTTTATATTTGGAATTGTTTCATAATTAAGGTTAACCTACAGAGAATGAAAAAATACTTATTTTTCTGTTAAACTTCAAATTACCTGTAAAGAATTGGAATCACCAGTTATTATAAAACTGTAATTCTTGGCTTATATTGGAACTTACAAACTTGATAATTGGATAGCATATTTGAAAACTTACTGATTGCAAGAATATGTTCAAGTAATTGCTGATTTCATCTTTGTTAAAATGAAAATGCCTTGATATTATATAATCAACAACAAATAACAATTCAGCTTGGATAATTGGTGGGAAATATCGTTCTTGAAGACTAGGTTTGACAGGATCTGTGCATTAACAAATATGTTAGCAATTATTATAAGAGTACAGGTTTTTCTACTTATAGTTGTAAACTTACATGTGATGTTTATTGTAGGCATAACTGTTTTGCACGTGTGAGTTACATTGTTAAGTTCAACTTGGCGATATACAATGTAGTTTGGGGCTTGTCTGTTCCCCACAAAAAACGAAATGATTCTCATGTTTTCATTCATTCTGCCTTCCTATCATTAGAAAAATTACATTTTCTTTTCTAATTTTTTTTTTCCTTTTAAAATGTTTTGAAATCTTGCTAGCAAGAAATTGCAAATTCACTTTGGTTTTGGACCTGTAGATTTAAGATTTGTGTTAATCTTCATTATTCTTTTATTTATTTCACATGCTACTGTCACAATGTCAATAGAATAATTTCCTTGATAAACTATGAAAATATGTTCCACATAGAAAGTCTTATAGAACAATAGGACCATAGGACGGCCTCCATCCCGCAATATATCAGTCACAGTAGCATGCAAGGTGATGTATGGGAACCCCAGGTGCCAAATTGTACAATCACCATGGATGTTCATATCCACTACATGACAAAAGTGACTGAACGGTAAGAAGTACAATTCAAGCAGCTTACTGAACCTGGACTGTTATTTTGCCACTCTCCACAAGTCCTGGGTTCAGTTAGAAACTTTGCAACAGTTCTAAAGTTTGTGCTAAGACCTGAAAATCCTGACATATCACCCTGTTGATTAACGACAAAGTGCATCGGAATGTAATGACACCTCCAACTTTGCCACAGTGGGAGCACACTCAGCAAAGCATCTGTGTTATTTTATATGACATACTGATTAAACCAGAAAGTGAAAAATTGAAGGCCAAAGTGAAGCCTTGAAACCCTGAAACTCTGGTGCATTTCAAAGTGTAGCAAACTGCATCATGAACACTGAAGCTCAGTGCAACATCTACCCTGGACATGTCCAAATATTTGTAAACTAAATCAGCAATGATGTCACAAACGGCTTAAAATGAAGGATGAAAAAAACAGGACCCAACAATTAGGAATGACTGTTGGTAGGCTTTACCACTATCACCATACACTAATTTATGTTAATTAACTGCATTCTTCTAGACAAAAACTGTCATTGTTTTTCACCCCTTCCTTCATGGTGAAGACATAGCTTTTAAAAGATATGCTAACCTTTTATTAGGTCAACATTGTTTTACCGTGTTTTAATTTGTCTTAATTAGTACTTATAATAGTGTGCAGTGACTAAAATTAGTTTGTTACTTTTTCTACTTTACATTAATTGGTTGGTTGGTTCTGTTTACCACAAAATAGTGCCCATAGTTTTCTTCCACAAGAAAAGATGCATGATTTGCTTTATCAATGTAGAATACATCCATCTTGTTATTCTGTAACACATAATGAAAGTGCCATTTAAAATAAATGACATTGTGCATATACCTGCCAGCATCATCTAGCAACCAGAAAAACAATTTGTAATAGGAAAAACTACCACTATCTTTGATGCCTAATAATGAATAATTGGGGAAGTTTTATGTATCAGCTGAGGGCACCAATGGAAACTGTGGTTGCTTCCCTATAAAAGAAAGTTTTCCTCCTTATACTCTGAGCCATATTAAGAAAGGGTAAAAAAATGACTGCCCCCTACTGGACGTTTTTAGCCACATCACCAACAATTTTAAGTTGTATGCATGCATAATACAAAAAGTAGTCCCTGCTTTTATATCTTATGTTGTATGGTCTGCTTTCCTTGTATATGACCTTGGGTAGCATAGGAATACAAATTTGGTGAAAAGTCGCCACTGGTGGTGCACAAAATTTATCCCTTCTTAATATGACTTTGACTATAGTAGGTTATGTTGTAAGGTGTATGCACATGCTGGTAAAGCTTGCATTCAATTTTTGATCATTATCTCTAAACATCATATGTATGTTGTAAAAATAGTATTGCATTGCTGCTGTTGATGCTGATGATAGAAGCACAGATTAAAAAATGATACAGAAGGGAAACTCTGTCATATCCTTTGATGTTGTTGTTCACAGGAAGTCAAGCAGGAAGTCGCCATTTTTAAACTGGGAGCACATTTGGTATAGGCAAGTTTTTAACACAGAACTTATCAGGAAGTTTTAGTTTAACCGGTTACGTGACCGAACTAAGGGCAGAATCGGTATATTGAGACATTTTGTGACCGCTGCTTTTTATTAATTTAGCACCGTTTTAGTTTGTGTTTTTAAACTTTGTTTGCACCTTGTATTTTGTTGTAGCTTCTGGGCCACTCGGTACTCATAGGTATCGATTGACCCAGATTCTATTTTTAAACTTCATCTTATAGTTCTCCCCTCTTATGCTATTTTTATCAACTTCCACATGAGTGGATTTTATTGCTTTTCAATTAAGTTGTTTACGTTTTTCGTTTCCCCTTTTAATAGGGAAGTCATCGTTTCGACCAAAGAGACCAATATATTGATTGGTCTATTTGGGCCCAAACCTTTATTTCGTCCAATCAGAGAAATGTGTCCTGAGAATCCGACTTCTGGATTTTCAGGGTATAAATAGACGTGTTTTTATGTTTGTTAAGCATTCTTAAAGTTAATTCTAATCCAACGAACCTATGCCCAATTCTGGCTAGGTTTTTACATATTTTTGAATGCTATTATTTTCAAGTGTTGTGTTGTAAACCAAGTTATCACTTTGCTCATATTTATATATGTGGAATAAATCCTCAACTTTATACTTAAATCTAAACAGTGGTGCTTTTAATTATTCAAGATTAATTATTTCGTGACTATGAAATTCAACATTTCGTTGCATCTCTTCACCAATTTGGATATGTTGGTCCTTATGCCCCGTATTTATAGGGTGTAATGGGCAACTTAGATTTAGGTTCGACACTCCTTTGGTTGTATTTTTCTCTAACCGCACTAGGAGGGTTTTTCGTAAGTTCTGTTGTCTGTGGAATATTCCTGATGGCCTTCTATAAGTTATTTATAATGTCTTGCATTCCAGGTGGTTCTTTTCATTGGTCTTCCCGTTTGTCTCTCTTGTCTTCTTTTTTCACTTTTTGGTTTTTTTCACTATTTCACTTAATATGAATAAATGTTGATATTTCCAGTTGATTAACAGAACAGAAGGCAAAATTACTTTCTAGTAAACATTGATTTCAAAAGATGGTTCTACAAATTTAGTTAAAGAAATTGATTTTCCCAACAGGAAAGATTTAAAAACTGTTTATTGTAGTTTATGAAACATTAAACATAAGTTCTCCAACATTTATGTTTCAAGGATTAAATTCAATAAAATATTTTTTTAATTAGCCCAATCATTTGTGAGTGTACTATAACCTTTTAGGAGTTAGCGAAAGTCATTCATAAATTACTCTCTAATCTACTATTACAACAGATAGAATATCATGCATAAATTAAATCAAAACAATTTTTTCAAGTTAGAAAAACATTACTCTAATTATTATTCAAAAGTTAAAAGAACATTCATGAAATACTCAAATTATTATTCAAAAGTTAAAAGAACATTCATGAAATACTCAAATTATTATTCAAAAGTTAAAAGAACATTAATGAAATTCCTCAAATTATTATTCAAAAGTTAAAAGAACATTCATGAATTCAAATTATTATTCAAAAGTTAAAAGAACATTCTTGAAATACTCAAATTATTATTCAAAAGTTAAAAGAACATTCATGAAATACTTAAATTATTATTCAAAAGTTAAAAGAACATTCATGAAATACTCAAATTATTATTCAAAAGTAAAAAGAACATTAATGAAATTACTCAAATTATTATTCAAAAGTTAAAAGAACATTCATGAAATTACTCAAATTATTATTCAAAAGTTAAAAGATCAGTCATGAAGTTACTCAAATTATTATTTAAAAGTTAAAAGAACATTCATGAAATACTCAAATTATTATTCAAAAGATAAAAGATCATTAATGAAATTACTCAAATTATTAGTCAAAAGTAAAAAGAACCCTACCTAGTAACTGTTTAGGCAACATCCCCTATAACCATATCCTTTCTGAGAACACACCTTGCACAAGCACAAATACACAACACTCACTTTTTACAACTTTTCCTGAGCTCAAACAAAGAAAATCACAATCTTTCCATGGCTCCGATGATTATCACCTTCTATACTCCACAACAAAACTTAACTCGAAAACCTCGAAGTTTCTAGTAGCTATTCAGTTTTAAGACTGATTTTTTATAGATTCTGATTGGTTAAATTTTTAATTTTGATTGGCAGGCCCAATATGGCCAATCAACACAGACCCATGTTTACCAGTTTAGAAATGTACCCTTTCCCAAGTTGGTAACCCTTAAATCGTAATTTTGTCAAATTTTATATTACTTATGGGATTTTGTGTCATCTCCTGCCAAATTTTGTGCATAAAATACGTCTTAAAGATTATGTATTTGCTTTTTGTAGTTGTAACTTTTCATAATTTACTGTCATATTGTTCTCTGGAATGTGTGTTCCTCTATTTTATTTCTTCATCTACTTTCACTGTGACATGCATTAAATTCTTGCTTTAAATTGTTATATTATCCAGATGTTCAATACTGGGTGTGTCAACTTAAAGCTTTCCTTTACAAGGTGCAATTAACTTTAGTTTTCATGTTAGGTGTTTTTTGTTTGTTTTTGACACCTAACAGATGCTTCATGTTTTCAAACAGGTGCAGACCTGCAATACCAAGTTGTAAGTATATTCGGTTATCTTCACGGGCAGATTTACGGACGCAAGTCCGAGAGATACAAAAACAAACTATCCTCAATACTGTGAGTCATTGCAAAGAGACTAGTGAGGACATTAAAATAGACGTTATATTGGTCTAGTTTTCCCGGACCGGTGAAATTAGTGACTTAGCCAATCACCTTTAATACGAGTGGAAACTCGCTCGTATCATTTAAAAAGAGCAGATTCTATCAGTGGGAAAAGGTCCATCACAATATAATCTAAATAGATCATCTGAATGGAATCAACTGTGTGTTTAGATGTTCAATTCGTGTTCATCTCAAATCATGTTCAAATGCATTCCTGAACCAGCTTCAAGTATTGTAACACACTGTAATTCGTGATCCCGCCAAAACCATAGACCGGGGGATAAACAACTTTTGCTCATCCCTCTCCCTCTTTCTGACTCATATCCAAGCAGCGGATTAATACACATAGGACCATGGTCACTTGGACCTGGTTACACCTCGCAGGTGTACACAGGTCCAAGGTATAAAAGGACCATGTTCCTCTTTGTAGTAAGTTCTTGTCCTTGCCTAAATTGTATTACGTTGATCTTATCCGTACCACATCATGGGCATGAGGACACACCGCTAGTATTAATAATTCATCCTTGTCTTCTGTGTTTCTATATGAGTGATGAATAAAAGCGTTATAACAAGAGACAGCATGGTCTTTATGTTTTAGTAATCAACTTCTCTTCAGTGCCGGAGACTACATAAGGCAGGAGGTATACGATTAATAAGCAGCTACAACATCTTCCCCTGTCAGCATACCGAAAGGGGAAGATGTATATCAGCATTGACCGGAAGAAAGAGGGATGGCCGCCACTCTGCTGCATAGATTTCACTCCCAATCATCCACAATCCATCTCCATCCAACTCTTTCTGCGGCTCGAATCTTCTCCGTGCGGGCACCGCGCGATGCAGAGAAGGAACGAGGGACAGAAAGTCATCTAAAGGTTGGTAAAATAAAATGGTCGATGTCAAAAGCTCACAGTATATTGTGCAGGGCATTATATTTGGGTAGGGGCGACCACACAATTAGAGAGATTTTTTCACAAACCAATTCATATTACTGGTCATTTGTTCCTAGGGTGGTAAGACAATGGAACTTTTTTGCAGAGGATTTTATATATGAAAATAAACTTGCATTTTGGGGCTATTCATTTTCTGAAAATGCATTGTTTCAACAGCACCAGAACATATTGCCATTGTTATTGGGTTTATATTTTGTTGTTTTGATAATACAGTTCACATATACTACAATTGGACTTTTGTCCCTCTACCACAGTGTGAGCTTTTGACATCGACCTCCTAATTTTACCAACTTATAGATGGTGTTTTCTGTGACTCGTTTCTTCTCTTAATCATGCGGTGCCCGCACGGAGAAGATTCGAGCTACAGAAAGAGTCGGATTGAGTTGGATTACGATCATCCTCGCATGGGGGTGAAATCGATGCAGAAGGATGGTGGTCATTTTTCTCTCGGTCGATGCTGATGTACATCTTCTTCTTCTTGTTGTTACCGATAGAAGATGTTGTAGCTGCATCAGGATCGTATGTCTCCTGCCTTATGGAGTCTCCGGCCCCTGCAGAGAAGTGATTAGTTACCGAACATAAAGACAACGCAGTTTCTCATTGTAACACTTTTATTCATCTTTGCCAAGAAACATCAAGATTACAAAGATGAACATTTGATATTAAAGGTGCGTCCTCATGCCCATGATGTGGTAATGAATTGAATCGATGTAATACCTTTTGTATTACATCGAATCAATTCCTTACCACAGCATGCAAGATCCACAAGGCAAGAATAAGGACGAAGAACAAAGAGGAACACGGTTCTTTTATACGTTGGACCTGTGTACACCTGCGAGGTGTAACCAGGTCCAATTGACCGTGGACCTAAGTGTATCACTCCGCCACTCTGATGTGCGTCAGAAGTGTGAGTCAGAGAGGAGGGAGGGAGAAACAGAAGTTGTTTACCCCCCAGGTTATGGTTTTGGCAGGAACGGGAGTTACTGGGTGTTACAACAGGCCTTCTTGGTTGCTTCCAGAGTAATTTCTCAAATTCAAATATTCTAACCTTTTAAATCGTACTTTTTTAGTACTTTATTAAGACCTACTCACAGTGCATGTATTTTACTTACATCATTAAATCAGGTAATTTACCTGAGTACCAACTGCACTAGCACTATAAAAACTATCAGGCTTATCTTTGGAACTCTTCAATGGTATCCCTTTCTTAGTAGTCTTCATATGCGTTAATACACCAAAACGAGAGCCTTTCCAGCTTTTGAAAGCATGCTTGGAAGTTCTTTTGTGGAACACTGTTGAGCATGCTCGTCATTGCACCTTTATTTTCATCTACATTGGCAAAGCAGTCTTTTGGTGATTTTTTAACTTGAGAAACAGGAGGAGGGAGGGGAGGGGTGCTGACAGGGTTCTAGCCTGACTTTAGCGACTTTATAGAACTAGACTTTGTTTTTGTCCATCCATCAAAACTTTATTATTTTATTAGGCGCATTACATTATCCTCTCATCATACCGGCCTATTGTTTCGTCTTTGCAATTTATCGCCATTCATACGTACCTGTGTTGATACATGTAAAAAGAAAATCGCTTTTTGATTTTAAGCTCAAATATGCTAACAAAATAAAAAAACGTGGCACATGACAGAAAGTGATTAATGAGCGGGCGGCCCATAAACTTAGTGTTAGTAGAGGGGGCCGCTTCATGATGTGGGGGCCATGAAATCCTGTTTGTAGCGAGGATTTGTGAAAGACAAGATGTGTGTGCTGGCAAACAGGGCCTTAATTGTCTGTTCAACAATTTGAAAAGTAGAAAATCATCAAATGATGTTGCTTTTCACAATGTAAATAAAATTAAAGTCAAAACAATGAACGTTCTCAACTGTGATCCACAAAACAATTTCCAGGAGTGCTTCCTGAAATGAGAAAGGCAATTACTTTGTTGTATCTATACACAGAGATATCATATTACTTTGAAATATTATCATAAATAAGACAAGGTACATTTTACAATTCCAGTCTGAGAAATTTTTGATCATATCTCCTATAGGGTAGAGTGTAACAATGAGGAACACGTTTTTATCTATTTCATTGATCAAATTGTTTTACAGCTTTTCTCATGGAGATTTGTACTATTTTTATCCAATACCTTTTTTAATATGTATTTTTCTAATAGCGGTAGAATTTAAATTATTCAAGCTTGGATGACGATTATGATGGTAGCATGGTGGTATCTCATATGAATTGACCGAAACATAAGTTCCCTTGTTCACATCATCAGCAGGAAGCTAATAAATTCTATTGTCGAATGATCCTAGGTACAAGTAACTAACTGAAAGTACAAATTCTTGCGAAAAAATGTTTTAATATATCTACATGTTTATAAACAGCCTTGCACAGTATATTGTGACGGACCTTTTTCCGTTAGTAGAATCTGCTCTTTTTGGTTAATACGAGCGAGTTTGCACTCGTATTGATAGTGATTGGCTAGGTCACTAATTCTACTGGTCCGGGAGGACAAGACCAATATAACGTCTATTTTATGTCCTCACTAGTCTCTGGCAAAAGACTTCACAGTCTTGAGGATCTTTAATCTCTGTATCTCTCGAACTTCCGTCCGTAAATCTGCCCTAAGAATCGTGTAAAATATACTTACTTGTACGTTGCAGGTTTGCACATGTTTTGACCTTGAAGTATCCAGAATAGGTGAAGACCTGCAAATGATGAGTTCACAATCGCGGAATTTAAGTTTCGAATAATAAACACCACTGGTTTAAAATAGAAAATCGAAGATTTATTTCAGTGAAATAACATAAAAACAAAATTAGCGAACTGGCTTTGCACAACACATAAAAATATCACTTTGTAAATAATATTTAAAAGAAGAGAACCTAGCCAAAATCGGGCATAGGTTCGGTATTTAAAAAGAAGGCCCTGGTACATATAAAAATGACTCTTTATATACCCTGAGAATCCACAAGTCGGATTCTCAGGGCACAAACTCTCAATTGGTTACTTTAATATTTTGGCCCAAATAGACCAATCACAAGATTGATCTATTTGTCAAAAATCATGATTCATCCCCTGTTATCACTCATAGGTGATAACAGGAGACACGAAAACAAAATCACATTAAAAAACGAATAAATTTATTCGTGTGGAAGAAAAATTGGAGGGGGAACGAAAAGGTCAGATCGTTATCTAACACATATGATATCTGGGTCACTCGGTACCAAGAGTACCGAGTGGTCCAGAAACCAAACAAGATACAGGGTGACGTTAAAACCCCAAAACGAAGCGCAAATTTAAAGAAAAAAATAAGCGGCGGGCCCAAACGTCTCAATATTAGCAGGTGGCTTAAGAAACGACTCCAATAACATTGTAAGTACTGTATAATCAGATATCAATCTACTGAAAATAGTGACATACCAACTGCCCATTGCCTGATTTGAAAATTCCGGGTGTTCCATTCTCTTCTACATCAAGAAAGAATGCTTCTGCATCAGGATGAAAGCTTTGTGGAGCAGGAACCAGATCAAAATGGTAAGATTTGCCAAACGCCTCTATGTCAAGTTGTAAACTTGTTGCATTGTTTTGATTTGCTTGCATAACAGCCACATTGGCAAGAGACTTTTCTGTAATATAATTGTTAAAATGTGCTAAAATTAAAATAGCATACTGAAATATTGTATACAGATGTAAGTGAATTGCGTTCTAGATGAATGATACACAAGAAACACCTATAGAAACTATAGGTTTGCAACTCCCTTGAGGTTGAGGGCCATATTATAAAAATAAAAATCCGCCGTAGGACACAAATGTAAGATTGCGAGTAATAATTTATTAAGAGGTAATTAATTATACGAAAACAATTGACCATATTTTTATTTCATAGTAGGCAACCATGGTGAGTGACGAACCTTTCATTTGAAAATGACTGGATTTGTCAGAAAAAAAGCCTCAAATAGGCCTACACGAAAATTTCGCCCCCTATTCATCTATGCCTTTTTATGTATCTGCTTTAATAGGGTTCTGACTAAGTATTGTTAGTATCATAGATATAAACTAGTGGGGTAACCCGTCATAAATGACGAGAGCAAAATTACACGCAATTATGTGCATGCGCATTGTTTTTTCCTTTTTTTACTTCTTTCATTTCAATTTCAGTCACCCCCTCCCACTTTTCCCCTCCACGTTTCTCTCTCTTTTTCTCTCTCTCTCTCTGTCTCTCTCTCTTTTTCTCTCTTTCTCTCTCTTTTTCTCTTTCTCTCTCTCTCTGTCTGTCTCTCTTTCTCTGTCTCTCTCCTATCTCTCTTTCTCCTTCTCTCTCTCTGTAATAGGGTTAAAGGCCCACCCGCCATAAGGCTTTAGGACTGTACCACCTTTGTGGAAACCTCCTGAAAGTATAAAACGCCTGAGAGTGGAAAAGATGCCCCTAGTGCGATGGTTGTCTGTCTGAAAGTAGAAAAAAAAAGATGTCCCAGCGTGAGGGTTGTCCGTCTGAAAGTAGAAAAAGATGCCCCTAACGAGGGTTGTCCGTCTGAAAGTAGAAAAAGATGCCCCTAACGAGGGTTGTCAGCCTGAAAGTAGAAAGATGCCCCTAGTGTGAAGATTGTCCGCCTGAAAGTAGAAAAAGATGCTCCTAGTGTGAAGATTGTCCGCCTGAAAGTAGAAAAAGATGCCCCTAGTGTGAAGATTGTCCGCCTGAAAGTAGAAAAAGATGCCCCATCGCAAAGGTTGTCTGCCTGAAAGTAGAAAAAGATGCCCCATCGCGAAGGTTGTCCGCCTGAAAGTAGAAAAGATGCCCCATCGCGAAGGTTGTCTGCTTGAAAGTAGAAAACGTCTAGCCCGAGTCCTCCGCGCTTTCGTCCTCATACTCGTAGACCACTAGCATCGCGAACCGGCGGAGCAACCGGTCGTCCAGCAATCCGTCCGTCTCCAGGGGCCACTTGTGTCCACTTCTCGTCGCCATATGTGTGAGTCCTCTGGCCTGCACCCTCCTCAGCAGTGTACAGTCGTACAGGATGTGTTGCAATATGTCTGGGCCTCCGGCACACCGACAGTCGGGATGGTCACGCAGCTTGAACCGGAAGAGATAAGACTGGAAGGGGCCGTGACCCGTCAGAAGCTGTAGTAGCTTCCCGGTCACGAGCCCGGCACCATAGACAACCCCAGGGATGAATCCGTACAGCTGCCATCCCTGTACTGCTCTGTCCCACATAAGTTGCCACCGCAGTTCTGTGGTAGCCTTTTGGGTCTGCCGTAGCCCGGCCCTAGGCAGCAGGTGTTGGGTGATGTCCTCTTTCCGGGTCCCTCTCTTGGCTGCTGCGTCTGCCAGTTCGTTGAACTGGTATCCCATGTGGGCCTTGATCTAAATGAGGTGGAGGTCCCGTCCTTCTCTGTGCCACACGCTCAGTTTCCCATTTGCGTGGTAAGCTTCAGTGTGTGCCCGGTCCCCCTCTGCAACCATCTGGAGGGCCGACATGGAGTCAGAGCAGATAGCCATGGAATTCCATGGCAACTGGTCCCGCTCCGCATAGCCGACTGCCTCCCTGATGGCCAGGAGCTCCGCCTGGAATACCGAGCAGTCATCCGGTAAGCGTGTCTTCCATGTGTCACACACCACTTCTCTTCTCACCGCTACGAAGGCTGCCCCTACTTTTCCCTCCATCTTTGACCCGTCCGTGTATATGCACAGGTCGATCGCGGCTACCACAGGTGGGCTCCACGCCTCTACCTCGAATCCGTGCCTCCGGCTCGGGTGGTCCGTGTCTCGCACCGCTAGAGGGGAGTCCAGGCTTCTGGAGAGCATCTTCCTCCTAATCCATAGACTCCGTCTCTGTCGCGAGCACTGACAGTGGAGGGCAGCCCGATGCCACCTGGAGTGCCCGGTTCGCCGTAGTCCTGTATGCCCTGCAAACGGCCAGCAGGAAAGGCCTCTGCGCTGCATCTAGGTGTCCGACAATCCGGCTGTCGAGTCCCTTCTCTCCCCATACCTCCGCTCCATACAGGATCAGGGGAACCACCGCCCGCTCGTATATTGCCTTCAGAGTGGTGGGGGCCACTCCCCACTCCTTCCCCGCAATTACAAACAGACGGACCCCGATAGCTCCGGCTTTGCCCCGTATGTACCTGGCATGTGAGATCCACGAGAAATTTGCATCGACCATGACACCCAGGTACCGTAGAGCTCCATCAGTGCAGATCCTGGCACCGTCTGCCCTAATGGATGGCGCCCAGATGACTGTTGCTGCAGGGTGGAAGAGTGCTGATGTCTTTGGGGCCGCAAAGGCCAGCTTCATCCCCGAGGCCCACGTAGTGCACGTTGCCCAGAACCGGGTCCACTTCTCTTCCAGAACTCTCACCGATGGACCGCAGATGATCCCCAACACGTCTTCAGCAAAGGCCTGAACCCTGTCCTCCGTTGTTGTCCACTCTGCAATGGCCATGAAGAATGTTTCCATCAATACCAGCCATAGCACTGGCCCCAAGCAGGAACCTTGTGGGCAGCCCTTGTTCACATTCCTGGTCAGAGTCCCACTGGCCACCTGATGCCCTTCCAGGAATGCTCCCATGAACCGCCTCAAATTGTCTGGGCATTCTGTCATCCTCAGTTGCTCCAGGATTCCTGGGTGCCACGCATTGTTGAAGGCATTCGCTATGTCAAGAGTCACTGCCAAGCTGTGTTCCCGCCGCTGTTTAGCACTCTGAACCCATGCCACGTAGTCGGCGAGTGCCTGCACCGCCTGTCTACCCTCGGAGGAATCCGTACTGGTGCTCGGAAAGGTGGCCGTTCTTCTCTAATAACCATCGTATCCTACTGGTGCACAACTTGTCGAGAACCTTGCCTAACGTCGGCAGCAGGCAGATCGGCCTGAAATCTCCTTCACCGGGCTTAGGAACCCACGCTATGATGCCCCTTTTCCACACTTTTGGGAACACCCCCTGAGCCAGGCATGCGTTGAGTATCTGCAGCCAGTCGGGTCCTTGATCCTCCAGAAGGAAGCGGAGGCCGATCACCGGAAAGCCGTCCTCTCCCGGGGCCTTGGTTACCCCGAATCCCATCACAGCCTCCTCTAACTCCGTCAGGGTAAATGGTGGGTCGTCTCTTATTCCCCCGGGAGGGCGGCCCTGGTTCTTATTATCCTCTGGTCCTCTGTGTCATCGATCGGGTCGTCGAGTGGGAAATACCTGTCGAGAAGTACACCCGTTGCCTCCGCGTCGTCCTCCGTCCAGGTACCGTCTTACCTCTCCACCGCCTTCTTCATGCCATCCCGCCGCTTTCTGCTGGCTATCACCTTGTACGGGATTCCAAACGGGTCGGCTTGGGAGCTCTGTTCGCAGAATTTGCGCCGCGACTCCTGCTTCTTGTCGAGGACCATCCCCTTGAAGTCCTGCTTCAGTTTGCGATACTGGGCCCTGAGGACCTCTCGTTGATTCCTAACCATCCTTGCCCGCCGGAGGTTTGCCCTGGCCCTACGGAGGTCCTCGTCCCACCAGTAGCACCTCCTGGTGGTCCTGGCCCTAGTACGTGGCATTGACCTCTCACAGGCCATCACACAGAGCTCCTGCATTCGGGAGCCCATTGACCACTGTTGGCATCCCCTCCGCAATGGTGCCTCTGAACCTTGTCCAGTCCACCTTCTTCCAGTTGAAGCTTGGCCATCGCACCTCCTCCTCCGCCGTGAGCCACACCTCGCAGCGGATGGTGCGATGGTCGCTGAGGCTATCGTCCTCGGAGATGGTCCAAGTCCAGTCCGCAACCCCCTTCAGAAGGGTCAGGTCAATGAAACTGGTGCCGTTGGTCGAAGAGAATGTTGGGCCGCATGCCTCCTCATTGGCCACATCGTACCCGTTGCGCATGATGAAGTCGACGCAGTACCTGCCCCGTCGATCCGAAATGGGAGATCCCCAGAGCGGGTCCTTCGCATTGAAGTCTCCCACCACCACCTTGGGGCCCTGGTACTTCTGATCGATGGCTTCCAGGGCTGCCAGGGTGCCCTCCAGGTTGGCTTGGGGTGCACAGTAGACATTTACCAGGGTCCACCTCACCGTCCCGGTCCCCACTGCGATGCACTCGACGGTGTCGGTACAATCCTCTGTTGCCAGCACCGCTGCCCGAAATCCTGGCCTGACTGCCGTGAGGACCCGCCGTGACTGAGCACCTGCCACCACCATCCAGTCATGAAAGATACCTGCGAGGTTCCGTCCTGGCTCCTGCAGACACAGGATGTCACAGGCTCCTTCCTGTGCAGTGACTCTCACCATCGCCCCTGCTGCTGTGCCTCTGGCCAGATTGAGTTGAAGGATGCGGGTGCTTGTCGGTTCCATCTCCTCTCCTGTGTCGGTCCTTCTGAGTGTCGGGAGTCTTGTGGCCCTACTGGCCTCCATAATTGGTTCGGGACTTAACTTTTTCCACTTCGGCCAAGTAGACGGGGCACTTGGGATCTGTCGCAGAATGTCCCCTCAGTGGTAGCTTCTCCCTGCGGCAGTTGATGCACTCCAGCCCATGCTTCTTGCATTCCTTTGCCATGTGGTTACCTCCGCATTTGAAACAGACCTTCGAGTCCTCCTTCTTCGTGCAGTCCTTGGCCAGGTGACCATACCCACTACACCGGAAGCATCGCAGGACGTCAGCGTAGTCTTCCACTCTCAGTCTCGACCATCCGACATTGATCCCTCCATTCTTCATACACATCTGGTAGAGTGGTGGGGACATGGCGAGGACGATGTTCACCTTCCTCTGGTCTCTCCACGGTTTTCTAGCAACTACGCGGATGGATGCTGCCAGATCCTTTCCCCCCCTGCGACGGTGATAAGTTCCTCGTTCTCCAAGATCATGCACCAGATTTCTTCGTCGTTGAGCTGCGCCTCCACACCGATCACCACTATCTTAGGGTCTCTCTTTGTGATTGCCCTGATGGTGAAATCTTCCTCCTGCTGCAGCCGGGTAAGGAGCTGCTCCCGTTGGGCCTCGGTGTGGCTTTCTATGAAGAGACCACCATCTCTGCTTTCCCGCACGGACTTGAAGCTGCCGCCGACCTCCTTTAGTGCTACCTTCTTCTGCAGGGATGCTTCAACCGCTTGCGAGCGGACTCCTTTAGTCGTAGATTTCACCATGACTGCAAAAGATGCACTCGATTTCACTTTCACCCTCTCGGCAGCCTCGTAGGTTTTCTCAGTTGGTTGCAGGTCTCTTGTCCGTTTACCGACTGTCATCCATTCTCCATCTCCTGTGGGCTTGCCCTGTGCCACTGATGCGTAGCTTGCCGTGGTTCTCGCAGCAGTTGTTGGAGTTCCCATCATGGTTGTTGGGGTTCCCGTTGCAGTTGTTAGAGTTCCAGTTGCTGCTCCTGTCCTGCCTGCATGCTTTCCACTAGCGGGGGGTTTGGGTTCTGCGAGCTCGAGGGCTGGCTTCCCTCTCTATGGCGACACCCATGTGGACCTCTTTCCGCATTGTAAGTTCCAGGGCCAGCTTCCGATTGTGGTCATTCAAGACCACGCAGGCTTTCTCTCTCT